>JBAIZL010000005.1:146624385-146961885 GCA_036971475.1 Prosapia bicincta
AAAAAACTTGCTAGGTCTAGCAATTATTTCACATAAGACTCCTACACATTGTTCCTATACCCATATCATATTACAGTAAACTCCTGATTATCCGTGGGCGGATTATCCGGAGTCTGCCATTGTTCTACAAATATCCAATTTTCATTACAATTAGATTCATGTGTTTAAATTTCCAAACGGTGAGTTACGACGTAAATACATATAGGGCTTAGGCTTATTAGAAGTTAAGATTAAGGGAATAGATATGTAAATATGTACGTACTAATTTTTACATTGAAAGGGAAGCATCCCGGCGCGGGCCAGCGAAATAAAAGGGGGCAGCAGACTACTGTATGTAAGAAACAATGAGAAAATGCTTGGACGCACGAAAACCTAATGTGTATCATAAGATTGTAAACAAATGTCAGCTAATCTCGGCTATAAATAGTATAGGATGTGACATATGCATTATCCATGTCTGTCATATACATTATCGATCTTTATGGCTTTGTGACACAAGTAGACACTGTGCGACAAAATGATTCTCAAGAAACTTAGATCTCACATTAAAGCTAAATCAATGCTCACAAAAAACAGACAAAAGTGACAGATTTTTTTGTTAAAAACTTAAAGTATTATGTGTAAAGGAAATTACATATGTACATACATACTTACTTTTGATATATACTTATGTACGTATTGTAAATAGTTAGATATATAAATTTACATGTTATAATCCGTCAAATACATCGATATTTATAAATTATTTTCTGTATTTATTTTGTCCTCTGGAGATTATTTGTGAATTGCACTAACCTGGGTCATTATTTGTGTAACTTATGGTATAATAATCGATTATCGATCGTTTTCCGTATTCTTTGTCCATAGCGGATTATCCGGGGAATTCGTTATCCGGCGTTGCCGGGCCACCCTATACTACGGATAATCGGGAGTTTACTGTATATATTTTTAATAAATGGCTCTCCTTTTTTTAAATAAGATATAATAATTACTGGCAGGTATAATTATTAAAAAATATTAAATTTCTCGACACCAATTAGGGGTTGATCAGCACCAATTATCATTAAAAACATTAATTGCTAGATTGGCTGAATGAAGTCAATGAAATGTCTATTTATTTATCTCTCTTGAAGCCCATGTAAGTCTGTTGGAACTTCTAGTTGCTTCTTCTGGAATGATCTGGTCTTGGGGATCTATTGTGACAATGCTAATACTGCTACACAATTCTCTGAAATATATGTTGAGTAAAACTTATAACAAGCCCCATTGTTGAATCACCTGCTTTAAAACAAAATATTGTTACCTTTATTAAATTTCAAATAAAAACCTGCCTGTCATGAAAATTTCAACACAAAACTCAAATCCTCTGACTTAGATTTTGACCAACTCCCATTTTCACATCTATCAAGATCATTCTTAGTTAAAGTCTCCCTGTTCTTTTAATCTCCTAGTTCAAAATTCTAAGCATCTTTTCCTCCTACTTTTATAATCAACCAATCTAGATCAAATTCTCTAACTTTCCCTACATTTTATGTTTGCAATTTCCGTTAAAACGGTTAGTATAGCTAACATGTTTCAATTTGGTATGCTTTCTATAAATCCCTCCTTGCCATAAAATTTCCAACCTTCTACATACTTATGATTCTTTATAAAGAACTACTCTCTAATATCTTTACTTTTTCAGTTTTAAAATATCTGTTTGCTAGCAAACTTTCTACTTAAATACGAAATATCTCTTATATTACAATACACAAATTAACTCTTTGAGGACCAACCATCTAATTTCTGGACAGTCAAAAAAATACTGGACTCACCGGACTATTTCTGTATGACAAGGTTTAAATTATTATTTTTATAAAATACTGTATTACCAGATCATAAAGTACATTATAATTATAATGTTTAATTCATAAACAATAATTCATATTAATTCCTGTAACACAAAATAATATGGTTATTTGCAAACACATATGCAGTTTCAATTGGAGAGTCCTATTATTTACCAATTTGACAAATACTGAGGTTAAACACCGATTATTAAAAAAAAAAAATTATCCCAAGCTCATGAAGAGTTGTATAAGATGTAAACCGATTAACTGACTAAAAATTCATTACTTACTCTATATTCCCTAATATAAATTTTGAACATCGAACAATACCCAGAATTCTCTTCACAAATTTTCATAAAAATCTTGCTTGTATTTTTGGATTGAATTGTATATAGGGCAATCTTGGTGTCGTCTTACATAGTCTCTTATTAAGGGATATGTTTTATTCTGGTTGGTAATTTTGTTTCGAAATATATTATAGGCCTAATTTTTTAAAATTTGTCATTAGGATCTTCTACGGATTCATCATAAAAATACATAAACTTACAATAGCCATGGTTTCTGAATAAATATGTGTCTGTAATATTTTTTTGGGACCAATTTATATAAATATATGGTTTTTTACTTCGGGCAACATTATGTATAATGCCAAATAGCTTTTAATCTCACTACTTATGAGAGGTGTCCAGTTAATATCACTTTTCAGGTTTTTGTTTGTGGGTTATTTATTTATTCCTTAGACTAATCATTGAGTTCCTTCGTAATCATGTTAAAAAACTCATCACTAGAAAATAAACTTAAAATATCTAATCCTCTAAAATCATCCCCTAACTGTTTGTATACATTTTATTATACACCATAAAGTCTCCGGTAAATGGATATTTTTTACCAAGTTGGGTTTTTCCAAACAAAATTTTAGATCCTCCCCCCCCCAATTTCCTAAATTTATTATGGTGTTTTAGTGAACCTGATGTAGGGGGGGGGGGCAGTTTAAAATGAATTATCAACACTTAGAGAGTATGGTACAGATCTTCTAGGAACTGAGACAGAATCTATAATAGGGGTAGGGATATTGTTTGTATTTACTGCCTGTATTTATAAATTCACCATCATCACTAATTTTATTAACAAATCTATATGGACAGATCATACTAAATCATCATTTCTGCTATCAATTTTACTGCATTCACTGTTACTAACCAATAACTCCAACTCTGTCAGACTCAAATTATCCATTGTGACACACAACTGAACGATAAGGCAGTAAAGACTAGAGTAAAAGGTTAGACTAAATTACCAGCAGATAAGTTGGTTATAAGAACACGTTAGGATAGATATCAATATTTTTTCTTATGGGGACATTTTCGAAAGGCAAAAACATTTGCTTAGTTATAAGAAATGTGTAGTGAAATAACAAAGGTTTAATAGATAAAATATTTAACAGAAAAAGCGACGTAGTTAAATGACTCACTATAGTTGACGCATATGTCCAAAAATATATATGGTTATTTAAAGTTTTGCAAGTTTAAATACCTTAAAATTGTGTGAAGTACCATAACTTTTAAATATAGATGAGATTATATGTAATACAGTAATATCTGGAAACAGTTTAGGAAAGACATGGGTTTAGACTAAATTATATTTTTGAATATTAAAGTGAGTGTATATTATATTTTATTAAAGTAAGTAATGTTCGTAATGTAGATAACACACAACAAATGTAATAAAAATAAATGACGTTTAAAAGTCAGAATCTTGTAACCAAAATTGATTAATCAACACGCTTTTCATTGGTAAGCAATAGGTTAAAACATCACATTTAACAAGAATTAAATATTTAAAAAGGCAAGCCACACTTTTAAATTTCACTAAAATAAAATTAGGATTTTGTTGAAGTTAGTTTCATAACTATACAATATATATCAGGGTTATTCAAAATTACTAATTATAAAGAGTTTTTAATCGCCTTTCAAAAATAATAACATAGAGAACCTACTGACTTGAAGAGTATGGTCAAATCGACCAGCTGACCTCATAGTTTTTTATGTAGGTTTTATAAAATAAAGCATTAAGAACTGAAACAATATTTATTTAAATTTTAAATTGACATTATAAAATACAGTTGAACTGAAATTATTCGAATCAATTTTGTGGGACCGGACCATTATTATTCAAAGAGGAAGGGACTAGACCCCATTTGGAACAGCGAAAATTCGGATATTTGGTTCATTTGGAAAAAGGGACAATTTTAATTAATTACTCCACGTATGTGGCAAATGGGAGAAAAAATCTATTTTTTTTAATAGTATAGTTTTATACTTTTTTCTAACCTGAGCTAAGGCCTTAGCTTTTCACTAAGAATCAGATCCAAAATCGGGTTTAAGAATCAGAGTCGAAACCCATAGAACGTTGTTGCAAAAACGATCTGAAAACGGCATCGTATAATTCTTTTGTTTTTTCTTGTTTCATTGATTTTCTTGAAGAACTTTCATATTCAATATCAAGCACTGACACAAAGTTTAAAAGTGTGGGTTTGCTCCTTTTAATGTCTGAAATGTTAGTGGTCTAGCACCATATATCTCGGCCAACTGTTTTCTCGTAACTCCTTTATCTGATTGATCTATAATTTTTAGTTTATCTGTTAACAATAGGACAACTTGTTTTACTTTAGAAACTATGAGGAATATAGAAACTCACTCACTAAGAAATCAACAACCCATCAAAGACATACTGACTAAAATTGTATAATATTATTAAATCAGTACTTTATTTAATGCATTTTTTTACAGGTTGACGTTATCACTGTTGATCCAGTTACAGCTTTTTGCAGTTCTGATGAAGAAACAGAAGACACAGAAGTACTCCAGTTTCTTCCAATAGCTCCTGAGGTTGAAGACCCTGAAGAAGGTCCTTTAATGCCACCAGCACCTAACCCTATTGGATCAACAAACTCCCCACCTGCTAAGAAAGCCAAGTACAGATCATTTGAAATCGAACTTCAAGGAGCTGTAACTGATGGTATGTTTTTAATTACCCTATACTGGTATCAGTTTTACTTAAAACAAAGTGTTTAAAGTTTTTTTTAACTTTATAGCTTGTTGCAAGTGATATTTTCTGGCATGAAAAATGTAAAAGCTGAACAGTATGTTAAATGAATGGAGAAATACAGTCAGTAACGTATCAAGTTGACATAAAACAATTGTTTCATTGAGATGTATCAATTCAATGTTTCCTTCTGAAACAGACAAATGAGTTATACTATACCATATTACCAGTTAACTACAAAGTGTCTGGATAGGATCAGTTCGATTACATAAATTAACAAAATTAAGCGTACGAAAGTAAGCTAGTCACAGACATCTTAACAAATGTAGATTGGGACTACATTACCAGTTTAGCTACAAGGTTTCTGGGTAGGATAGGTTTTGTTTCATAAATTAACAAAATTAGGTTTACGAAAGTAAGCTAGTCATATACATCTTAACAAATGTAGATTGGGACTACATTACCAGTTTAGCTACAAGGTTTCTGGGTAGGATAGGTTTTGTTACATAAATTAACAAAATTAGGTTTACGAAAGTAAGCTAGTCACATACATCTTAACAAATGTAGATTGGGACTACATTACCAGTTTAGCTACAAGGTTTCTGGGTAGGATAGGTTTTGTTACATAAATTAACAAAATTAGGTTTACGAAAGTAAGCTAGTCATATACATCTTAACAAATGTAGATTGGGACTACATTACCAGTTTAGCTACAAGGTTTCTGGGTAGGATAGGTTTTGTTACATAAATTAACAAAATTAGGTTTACGAAAGTTAGCTAGTCATATACATCTCAACAAATGTAGATTGGGATCACATTACCAGATAGCTACAATATGTCTGGATAGGATAGGTTTGGTTACATTAATTAACAAAATTAGGTTTACGAAAGTAAGCTAGTCACAGACATCTTAACAAATGTAGATTGGGACTACATTACCAGTTTAGCTACAAAGTTTCTGGGTAGGATAGGTTTTGTTACATAAATTAACAAAATTAAGTTTACGAAAGTAAGCTAGTCATATACATCTCAACAAACGTAGATTGGGATCACATTAAAAGATAGCTACAAAATGTCTGGATAGGATAGGTTTTTCGTTACATTAATTAACAAAATTAGGTTTACGAAAGTAAGCTAGTCATACACTTCTTAACAAACGTAGATTGGGATTACATTACCAGTTTAGCTACAAAGTTTCTGTGTAGGATAGGTTTGGTTACATAAATTAACAAAATTAGGTTTACGAAAGTAAGCTAGTCATACACTTCTTATCAAACGAAGATTGGGGTTACATTACCAGTTAGCTTCAAAGTGTCTGGTTAGGATAGGTATGTTTATATAAATTAACAAAATTAAGTTTACCAACAGAAGCTAGTCATACACATCTTAACAAACTTAAATTGTCATTAGACCAAGGAAAAATAAGGCCAATTGTTCAATTTACCAATCTGTTTATAATCAGTTATTTTAACTGATTATCGACAATAGTTTCCATACAAACCATAATTTATATCTTAACCGGAGGGTTTGTAGCTATATAGTAGTGGGGTTTCACATAGTAGGGTAATTAATATGTAACAACACAAACTCCCAATTATAAACACTTTATTATCTTACAATTTCAATGGCATATGACTATCATCAGTGAGACAGGCACATAAACACAATTTCAACTAAACAAGTGTTCCCATTACAGATCTTAACTCATTCCTTAACCCATTCCTTCTATTAACTCACACTCCCCTGATATATATCTTGTACACATTTTCAATTGTGATTAAAATAGGTTTTTATTAATCTAATAAGTTCGATTACATTTTTTTTAAACCTATAGGGATGTAAATACATTTTTTCAAATATTTATTCAGTAATTTAATTATAAAAATTTAGGAGGTCTAGGTAGGATTCGAACTGAGTATCTCCATGTTCTAGGCCCCGCAGGGGGGTGCGGACTAGCCGCACCTACGAGGGATTAGGCGTCCTTCGCGGTACCCTAGCATAACACTACACCACTCACAAAAACATACACACACACATACACACACCAACACAATCTATACACATTTCAAAACTTACATCTTCGCTTAGGGAATTTTGACTGGTCAGAACCGTTGCGCGTTGGGAGTGCTGAAAAGTCCAGAGCGTGACAAACTCTGGTCTGGGACGCTGATGTGAGCTTGCTCTGCCGAAGACGTAAGCGCGGTTTCTGGTCTACCAGCCGCTTCGGTCCTTGGTCAGGGAGTGTCCGCGGTGCACGGGTGTCGGAGCCCGTGCACAGTATTACGAGTCCTCGACTGATGCCCATCCAGTCGAGCTAAGGAGAAAAGCTATAGGCCTCAGAGTTCTGAGGGTTGGAAATGATCTTAATGTGATCCAAGAGTGTACCCGTTCCTATAGTCTCGCCCGTAACGCTTGACACGATGGCTGGCAAAAAATTTTTATGGATTCCAAAACCACGTCAAATATGACTAGTTTAAAAAGAACACGCCAGGATTCTCCTGACGATATAATTACTAAAGATTTGAGTAAAAAGTTGATGGTGGCAACGTCACAGACATTGCCATCAGCAAAGTACTTAGTTGTATCTAGTGCCGAAGAAGGGAAAGATCTTTCCAAAGTTTCTCCTTTCCTGATCAACAAGGCTATTACTGCCTGTGCTGGAGGTCCAGTAGCCTCTATTAAGAAACTCAGAAACGGAACACTGTTAGTTGCGACTTCCACCGAGAGACAAACATGTGCTCTATCTAAAATGACCTCTTTCTTTGATCAGGTCAAGGTATCTGTGGCTCCCCATAGATCCTTGAATTATTCAAAGGGGGTTATCACATGTAGGGATTTAATGTACCTTCCGGTTGATGAAATTAAATCCGAACTCTCGTCTCAGTCAGTTACGGACGTTGTCAATATAATGAAAATGGACAAAGGAGAAAAAGTAGCAACAGCTTCTTTTATCGTCACTTTTGGAAAGCCGGAAATACCCGAATACTTACATGCAGGTTACCAAAGGCTCTCAGTGAGACCATACGTGGCTAACCCTAGGCGCTGCTTCAAGTGCCAGCGATTTGGGCATATCAGCTCTACCTGTTCGAAGCAGAACGTATGCGGTATATGTAGCGTTGAAGGCCATGATGATAAGGAATGTGTCAATTCTCCGAAATGCGCCAACTGTGGTGGTGACCACCCAGCGCGATCCTACAACTGCCCTACTTTTAAGGAAGAGAAAGCTATCCTAGGCATCATGGCGAAAGACAAGCTGTCGTTTCCAGAGGCCAAAAAACTCTATAGATCTACTCAGCCGAAGGCAGACAGTAAGACTTATGCCGCTACTCTGACCGCTTCCAAATCGTCCTGTAACAACTGTGCCGAGCTGTCGAAAAAAATTGAAGTTCTAACTGAACAAGTTTCTCGCCTTTTGTCCATAGTCACGAATGGTCCGTCCTTGAATTTGGTACAACCTGCAGCAACGGATAATGTTTTACCTCGTGTGCCTGTCCCTTCCACTGGGGGGATTGGAACACGAAATAAATCACTAAGCGAGCCTTGTGTTTCTGTGCAGAAGATATTATCAACGGGTAATAAACCTTCTGTGCAGAAGACGGAAAAATCCAAACCACGTAGACCAGTGTTACGACAGACCACATCGCCACCGTCATTACCGGGCATTAAGAAAAATGCTAACAAAGGAGGGAATGTGAAAACTACCCCTCCTAAACCCAAAACTTCCTCAGATTCCATCCCTGAACGGGTGGATATGGAATCTGAGAAATGTAAGCCTGAGACGTCTAAAAACGTCCCAGGCAAGAAAGGAGAGAGCACCAATGGGTGTCAAATAAACCCTTTGCTAAGCTAATAAATGTCTTTGCTTAGGAAGTCAGTGATACAATGGAACGTCAACGGTGTTAGGAGTCACATAGAAGAACTTAAAGTACTCGTGCGAGATGTGTACCCAATGTTTGTATGTCTACAGGAGACACATCTCCACGAATCGCATAATTTCCATTTAAGGGAGTATTCAGTTTTTAGATCGGACTTCGTTACAGAAGAACGAGCTAGAGGTGGCGTAGCCATCCTAGCCCGTGACTGTATCGATGCTGTTTCTCTAAACTTAATAACTCCTTTACAAGCAGTAGCCGTTCAAACAGCTGTCCCGTATAAAATCACTGTGTGTTGTGTCTACTTGCCACCACAAGAAAACCTGCATCACAGTGATTTAGTGAATTTAATAAGCCAGTTACCAACTCCGTTCTTATTGGTAGGGGATTTTAATGCCCACCATTCGTCTTGGGGATCTCCGACTAGGAACTCTCGAGGTGACCTTGTTGAGAGTGTGAGAACGGAACTAGACCTATGTCTGCTAAATGACGGTTCCCCTACTCATTTGGCAGCATCTACTGGTGGATGGACAGCTGTTGACCTATCGATTTGCAGCCCTCAATTAGCTACTAGATGCACGTGGTCGGTACTCAATGATTTGTATGGAAGCGACCATGTGCCTATTAAGATCAGTTTATGTGACTCCCAACCCTGTTATGCTCGAAATTCCAGTTGGATTTTACGAAAAGCCAACTGGGACTCCTACTCGAATTACCTTGTATCACTTGACATGGATTATCTGACACCCATTGATGAATATATAGAAAATTTTACAAAAGCAATTTTAAATGCCGCTGAAAAGACCATTCCGAAATCGTCTACGAATCCACGCCGACCGCCTGTGCCGTGGTGGAACGATGAATGCACAGAAATCCTCCGTTTACGACGAAGAGCTCTTAGGAGATTTAAACGACACCCAACGAATGGAAACCTTCAGGAATATAAAATACTCCGTGCGAAAGCACGGAGGATATTTAGGCTGAGTAGAAAGAACTCTTGGGAACAGTACATTAGCACAATTAGACGAACAACTCCGTCTTCCACAGTGTGGAGGAAACTAAGATCAGTTTGTGGTACTTTCACTCCGTTGCCAGCCATTGCGCTGAAGCAACCGGATGGAAGAATAATCTCAAACCGTGATGATATTGCTAATGTACTTGGTAAATCATTTTCTAACTTTTCTGCTACTACAGCCTACAATAGATTATTCCAGATTTATAAACTGAAGGAAGAAGCAATACCGTTTACTGTTGGGTCGTCTGGGGACTCTCCTTTAAACACTCCTTTCTCTATAGGGGAATTGGAGTCAGCTCTTGCGTCAACGAAGGATTCTGCACCAGGTCCTGATTCCATTGTGTACTCCATGCTAAAACATCTACCATCATCGGCGAAACTTGTCCTCCTTCGAGTATACAATCGTTTATTCGAGGAGCGCTCTTTCCCTGATGCATGGTTAGAATCGACTGTAATTCCTCTTTTGAAGCCAGGTAAAGACAAAACCAATCCCAGTAGTTATAGACCTATATCCCTTACAAGCGTCTTATGCAAACTACTGGAGAAGATGGTCAACCGCCGTCTTGTCTGGTACCTAGAAACCAATGACCTTATTTGCAACGAACAGTGTGGTTTCAGGCAAGGACGATCATCCGTTGACCAATTGGTTTTGTTAGAATCCGCTATTCAAGATGCCTTTCTCTTGCGTCAAACACTCGTTGCTGTTTTCTTCGACCTTGAGAAGGCATACGATATGGCATGGAAAAGAGGAATTCTGAACACTTTAAAATCATGGGGTATACAAGGGAATATCCTAGCATTCATCGCTAACTTTCTTTCTAATAGATCTTTCCGCGTTCGACTTGGAGGCACGTATTCAAACAGCTATACACAGGAGAATGGTGTACCGCAGGGCAGCGTGCTGAGCGTCACGCTATTTGCCGTTGCAATAAATAGTATCATCAGCAATATACGATCTCCGGTACACTGTTCCCTTTTTGTGGGTGACTTTTGTATATATGTGCCTGCTCGTAGTATGGCAACTGCGGAAAGATCTTTGCAGTTAGCAATAAGTAGATTAGAGGAATGGTCACGAACTACAGGTTTTAAATTCTCTGCTTCGAAGACCCAGTGTGTAGCATTTAGTCGTCGTAGGCAACACCAGGAGCCGATCCTTTATCTTGACGGGGTTCAGCTTCAAACCACGGATAGTGTTCGATTTTTGGGTCTTTTATTTGATAAAAGACTCTCATGGGGTCCACATGTTCGTGATTTGAAGTTGAGATGCAGCAAGAAATTGGATATGCTAAGAGTCCTTAGTGGAACGAATTGGGGAGCAGACAGAACTAGTATGCTTTGATTTTATCGCGCAGTCGTTAGATCGCGCATAGATTATGGTTGTCAAGTCTACTCATCTGCACGACCTACAGTTCTGAAAACTCTTGATACCATCCACCACTCTGGACTTAGACTGGCTACTGGTGCATTTAGAACTAGCCCAATCCCTACTCTTCTTGTCGAAGCTGGGGAACCTGCCCTTTCTAGACGACGTCAGATGCTACAAATATCTTACGTTTCTGTTCTTCGAAGCAAACCCAACCACCCGGCATTTGAAATAGTCTTTAATAATAAGTTAAATCAAGTGTACAATGCACGTCAACGTTCGACCGCTCCATTTGGCATACGAACTTTAAGAATATTGGATGACCTTGAGTTGCAACTTCCAACTATGTTTGAACGACAAATGTGCTATCTACCTCCATGGATAATAAAAACGCCGCACTTCAATTTCTCATTGTCCAGTTATATAAAACACGATACTCCTGTTGTGGTCTACCACCAGGAATTTTCATCCATTTATAAATCTCACCAACACAGTGAAATTATTTTCACTGATGGATCTAAACTGGACAATGGCGTTGGGTGTGCGTTTTATGCATCTGGTTGTACCTACACGTACGGATTGCCCTCAGCTTGCAGTGTTTTCACGGCAGAACTATTTGCTATTTTTAAAGCTTTGACCGTCATTCAATCTCGATCTTCTCATTATCTTTTGTGTTCGGATTCCAAAAGTGCTCTTCAGGCTCTTCAGGATGTTTTCTCTAACAACCCTTTAGTTGGGGACATTTTGTGTGCTGTACACAGGCTTCAATTGAGGGGTGTGGGGGTAACTTTCTGTTGGGTTCCTGGACATTGCGGAATACTTGGAAACACAAAAGCGGATGAAGCGGCGAAGAAAGCTACAAGTTTGGTGGCTCTTACTCAACTGGTTATGGCATCTGATTATGTGTGTTTCGCGAAACAATTATTGCTCGCTGCTTGGAATGACGAGTGGCATACCGTGATTCACAATAAGCTGAGGGAAATTAAAGATACCGTCCGTCCATGGAGGTCTTCAATTCGTTCAAAACGTAGGGAGGAAGTGGTGGTTACACGCCTTCGCGTTGGCCACTCTTTTGCAACTCATGGATATTTGATGAGGCGTGAAGATCCACCAATATGCCAATATTGCGGTGATATCTTCACAATAAAACATATTTTGGTAGATTGTGTTAGTGTAGGCAATGTTCGTGCCCTTTTTAATTTAAAAGGGAGTTTGAAGGTGGTGCTAAGGAACGATGCCTCGGCCATTGACCGAGTCATCGCTTTCTTGCACCACTTGAAAATATTTTTTAAAATTTAATACATAAATATATATATTTTTTTAATTTTATTTATACATATAATTCTCTGTGTTTCTTTTATTTATTTTAATTAAATTTATTTTCTGTTATTGTTATTGAGATTTATTTATTGCTAAATTGTTACCTATTATTGTTTTACATATTATTTATTTACTGTTATATTGTTGTTTGTTGTTATTTTGTTATTTAGTTTTTAAGAATTTTCTCATTGTTATATTGTTGTTTTTTGTTTTTTATTGTTGGGGTTTTTTGTTTTGAAATTTTTTGTTGTATTTATTTATTTGTTTATTTATTAATTTATTTGATTTAATTGAAAACATTGCGTTCCGTGTTAGATTTTGTTTGGCGATGATAACCACAATTGGTTTTTCGCCAGGGGAAAAAAAAAAAAAAAAAAAAAAAAAAAATCCATGTTCTAGGTCTAGCATTTTTGGCACTGAGACAACTTTCCATAGCTAGAAATGAACTTCTCAAAGATATATATGAAAAACTTGCATTTTATACCCTTAAATTGTTGTCATGGTTACCACACAATATTTTAAATAATGCTCTATGATTAAAAATGAAAGAAAAGAATAAAATAAACAAACAAACTGAGTTAACTTTATCAAATCCCAAAATAAAAGTCAAACACCATACACAGAAAGGAAAAATAGGAAATTGTAAGGAAATTCGCTTTCTATTTTGTCACTTGATATTGTTTTCTCACATATGTATATACATATATATATTAACTGTAATTATAAAATTTAAAAAAAACTCATATGTTTTTTCCTTGTTGATTTAAGTAAGAATTGACTTTTTTTAAAGTTTTGTATTACTTGTTTTTACTACAAAGCCTAACAGATCCTGACCTCGATCTGGCTAAATACAATAAATCTGTAGATTACATAAAATTATATGGTTAACAATAAATTTCCAATAAAATGGACATTTGGATTAACCCTAATTCAGTATTAACAATTATATTTTCACGCCATTCAAATAGAAACATTATTAACAATAAATCAATTTACTGAAATTTTTGAATTGGCCCTAATTCATTACTAACTTTATTACTGATAGTGAGACAATTTCTGAAGAATTTCATATTGAGATAAAGGGGTGAGTTTTAACAGTGGAATTATATTTGTATGAGGATAATTAAAGTTTAACCATTATTTCTGTTTTGCAACATTTAAAACCATTTTTTCTAGTTATATTATTTTTATAACCTGTTACATTTTTATAAACATTGTAAGTCTTACATTTCTGCTAATACGTTTGTTTTTATTGTTAATTAAAATCATGTACAATCTGCTAGTAATTTTTTTTTATTAGAACCATGTACTGGAAAAAATATCAAAGCATGGTCTAAACCTGGGGTCTTCATTAGGATTTCTTAGAGAGATAAATAGTTTGCTTCAAGTTTTCCTCATGGCCGCAAGTACAAGGGGCATTAAATAACTTGCAAACAGTTTGATCATAACATAACTTTGTTACATCACAAAAATAAATCAACTGTTTTGCATAATAAAAGTAGAAAAATGTATTTTACTTAACTTCTGGAATAACGAATTTGTTAATTCTTTCAAGCTGATGGCAAAACCTTTTACACCTATCTAATATGCCGTCTATGTTAGGAGCTGGGAAGAAAATTAAATTCTCAAAATGTTTTCAACGTTGTCACCCATTAACCTAAAGAAAACTTTTTTTCAAAGAACTTCTGATTACTGAATGTAGATTAACAGACATATGTAAATACAAAAACACATAGTATTTTCTGAGCTCAGTCAGTTAAGTTCAGAAATTTATCCTTTTCAACTGCTTTCTAAAACTCAGTGACCTTTATCCTTATTTTTTTTCCAAAATACCATTGCCATCGAACTGCTGTTTTAATTCCTAACACTCTGAGAGCCGAAAAAATTGGTCTCAGAGCCACATTGAAAAATAACAAAATATTGTCTAAAACATAGATTCCTAAACTGGGGGGGGCGTGAAGGTAAGTTAGAAGGCGTGAAGGCAAATCAAAGGGGGGTGAGACCAGTTGGAAAATAGTAAGATAAATTCTCATTTAGAATTTAAGTACACAATTTATCAAAATTAAAAACTAAATTAACACCACAGATTTACATAGGTCAATTTATTAAACATGATGTTCAGAAACTTTAAATGAAATGTATGTATTTATAAAAGGAATATAAATAAAGGTTGTGCAAATTTTGTGAACTAGAAATTAAATCAACATGAGACCTTAAAAAGAATAATAGTACAAAAGTGTCGCAAAACGAAAGTTTGCCATTCAATGTGGCAACAGCACCACAATGGTCAAATCTTCATTTTTAATAAAACACTTAGAACTGTATCACAGGCAACTCTTCGATTATACTTGTTTTTTCAAGTTCCTACTTATGCGAAAAAACATTTTCAGCACCTGTTGAAATAAAAACAAAATAAAGGAACAAACCTAATGTTGCTAATGACTTGTGTTGTGCCTTTACTAAAATACCACCTGAAATAAACATTCTAATAGAAAAAAAATTAAGCTCATCTATCTCAATAACAGATTTTCCTCGTATCAGTTAAAATCTACCTCAGGAATTAAAACTTGAAATGTTTCTTGAGAAAGTATATATAAGTGAATAAATAAATTGTTATATATATATATATATATATATATATATATATATATAATATTTGTTTCTTTTTAATATGCCCATACCATTTATTTATACTGTAAAGGGGGGCGAGGGAGGCTTTGATTTAAAGAAGAGGGGACGTGGTACCAAAAAGTTTGGGAACCCCTGGTCTAAAACAAGTATAACAATTTCACTTTAAAACAATTTACAACAAAAACATATTTTTTCAAATAGTCTAGAAATAATAAATAAATACTATAAAATATACATAAAAACCTGTTTTAGTTGCTTTTCAGGCCTAAATTTCAGTAACAATTCCTATAATGACTTGTGTTGTCTAGCACATAAATATATTCCATAAATTAAATTTTATTAGTTACAATTGACTGTAATCAAAACCAAATATATCAATAATGAAATACATAAAATAGTAGATTTATAATACTATAAATTTAGTAGCTAACACAAGAAAGCAGATATTCACAACTTATTTCACAATTACAAAAAACATTAAAGGCACTGTTATAGATTCACCTATAACATGGACTGGAACACTTTTCATTATACAACTAAATGAGAAAAGCAAATTTAAAAAAAGTTAGAAAAACAAACATTTCACTATGAAAAACTACTAACACATATTTATCAAAATAATCATTACAACTGATGTCTAATCATTTCAAAATGTATATAGATGTTTGGAACAGGGCTATCACTTATAAACTTTTTTTCCATAACATAGTCTTATCTTAACTGAAAGTTCGTAAAAAGTGTCTTCAAAACTGCTTTACATTGGAAAAAATAATAATCATAGCAAAAAATAGTCTACAGAGACCTTGTTCAATAAGCAACAAGAAATCGTATATTGCCAATTTAATTTTTTTAACAGCAAAATTGACCTCTAGAACCCATTATGAAAACTAGTGTTTTTCTATCATCAATTGAAGTTGTGTAAGCTGAACCAACACACAGTTTTCACTGACTCTCTGATCATCAATATATTTTTCAGTTTAATAATGTCCTATATAAATACGTTATACATGAAAATTAAAGTATGTAATCTTAGCTTTACATTAATGTACAATAAGTTTTGTTTTGTTGTGTTTAGCAATCACTGTTTTGTTGTATTTTTAATCTTTATTTGACAGTGTTGATGAAATTAAATAACCTGCATGCCAAATTCGTACAGAAAGGTATACAACTTTCAAATTCACGCACCTGATTAAGAGTTAAAATCGTAGTAGTCTATGAAACCTTTCTAAAAGATCTTGTATGTAGTTGAACAATTATTGACAATATGTCACAGTTTTAATTAGATTGACAATAAACAATTTGTTACAACAACAGAACCTCTTTATGCTTTAGTCGTCCGTATTACTATTTCAATTCTTTAGTCACACATATTATGGTGTTTCTTGCAACCAATAATCTGACACTATTTGTCCAATGAATCGTTGTTTCTTATGATTTTGGCTCTCTTATTTCTTTATGTAATAGTTATATTGTGTTTTAGTTGCTTGTTTGGAGAAAGGACTAATTAGAGAAACAATATATTTTTCCAAAACTTTTGTAACCAATCCACCTGTCAACATGAGTAATATACTCCAACTATTTTCATTTAGTTTGATAATTTTTATAATAAAAATTTGTCTGTAAAATATCTATTTTAAAGTGAAAACATAACAATTACTTATGAAGTTACACTTAGGCCTAGACTTTTCAAATTGTGATTGTTTTTTTTTTCAGATAAGATTTAGTCCCCTTTTATCATGACTTTTTTACTGTGTGTGTTGCTGCATGTTAGCTGTGAGTTTATAAGGCACAGTTGTTGTTATGTAGGTTTTATCAAAGAGTGTGACTGAATTTTAAACACTCCTTCCGTGATTGTCTACAGCCATCTGTTTACACTCAAATACAGCAGTCATATTATTATCTAGAGCATTGGTTCCCAACGTGCACTGCTTGCCACCTGTAGGTGTTTTTAGATTTTGGCATACTACCATCCCCAGGGGTCTGGGGTTGTAGATTGGAAGAAAGCCTCCCTGATCCTAAATTTTTCAGAAATACATATTTTCTGTCAGAAAATGTCTATTATTTATTTTATTTTTATTAAATAAGTAATATAACTATTTAATTATTCATTCATTGTTCCATTAATTTTGAATAATGATTAATTACATTAAATTTTAAAAATATAAACAATTATGCACATTACAGTTTTATTTATACCCGTATCTTTACAAAAACATGTTATACGATTGGTACAAAAAAACGTACAAATTAACAAAAACCAATAAAATCAATTTTTATCTTGATTATTGCAAAGCTTGTTGCTGTTTGCCTATGAGTAAAGAGTCAATTGCAGGAGTAATTGAACTTCATATTATTTGAAGGTGCTCTTCAACACTTGTTAGTTTCTTTCTATATTAATATTATATACAACAGAAAAACCACTCACAAAACTAGTGACAAATAGTATTAAAAACAGCATTGCTTTCCGAAAGAACATTGGGTACTTGTATTTACACCCAATCCAGAAGTCTATTAATGATTTCTCTTTAAAAACATCATGTATTATGGAACTGTCTTCTGTGAAATCGATAAAATTTTTCTGCCATTCCAACTCATTTAGTGAGCTTCCTGACTCGTACCACCTGAAGTCTTCCCGTGTACCACCCATTGAGAACCCTTGAACTAGAGCAAGTTTAAAAGTATAAATATCTTTCATAATTTTGTATGAAATCGTGATGGGATGAATTTTGATGACAAGAGTTTTTATTTTAGTTTTCTTCATACATTGAAGGTTTTCGCTGATTGGCAGTATCAGCATTATCAAAATTTTCAATGTACCTTATAGTTCTATGACTATAGTTCATAGATATGAACAGTCCAGATGTAGTCATAGAACTATAAGGTACTTTGAAAATTTTGATAATGCTGATACTGCCAATCAGAAAAAAAGCTTCAATATATGAAGAAAACTAAAATAAAAATTCTTGTTTATGAAAGTGTCATTTAATTGTGTATATATAAAACAAGAAAAAGAAATTCATCCAAGGATTACAAAATATATATATATATATATACATATATATATATATATATATATATATATATATATATTTTTTTTTAGGTTAGTTTTGGTTGGTAAAGATTATTTAGATTTTTTGGACCAGGAGACTGACAGACTTACCTTGGTAAGAGTCCACTCTGTAGTCTTGAAATAGTAACACATAAAGGCACTTAAACAATGATATATTTCGACCACACAGTGGTCTTTATCAATCGAAGAGAAAACACAAAAAGAAGAAATATGAGAGAATGAAATAAAATTGGATTACAATTATTTTATTTCATTCTCTCATATTTCTTCTTTTTGTGTTTTCTCTTCGATTGATAAAGACCACTGTGTGGTCGAAATATATCATTGTTTAAGTGCCTTTATGTGTTACTATTTCAAGACTACAGAGTGGACTCTTACCAAGGTAAGTCTGTCAGTCTCCTGGTCCAAAAAATCTATATATATATATATATATATATATATATACACATAACTAATTATTTTTTTTATTGCTGTTTGTTTCAATGTTTTTTATTTTATTAAATAATTCATATCCATTTTTTATATTGTATGTGTTGTTGATATGTATTTTAGATCTTATTATTTTGTCTAGTATTTTTGCGATTATATAAGATAGTGCTGTTTTGAAATTTATTAGTGGTCTAAATGGTGTGTTGGGTTAGTGGATTTTATGTATGCCTGTTGATATTGGTGCACATGATTTGAACTGGTAAAGTCTTGTGTGGTATTTTAATTTATTGTTACGCACAGAAATACCCTAAACCCTAACATCTGTTATCTCAAATTGTTCACATCGCAATTTTGACAGCCTGGAAGTTTCCTCATAAGAAAGTCAAATCTGTTTCTTATTGAGGATCAATAGCAGTCAACAGTTTTATTAAGACTCAGGGTTATATTGCACGAATCACTTGATGTTTCTTCTTTTATTTTTTACAATGATCCGGCTATCCAGTACACAACCCCCTTAACTGTAATTTTTTTAGGAAGCCTACAATGGTTTGTTCCCCTTCAGTCCTAGAAAAGTTGTAAAAGGTAATGTGTGTATTTATTTCATACATTCCAGAACATACTGATCCTTCGGCTGGATTAAGGTCATAACATTTCTGGAAGATATAAAGCACAGATATCATCAGAGCACAGTTGATCTTAATCGGAATGTGACGGTGCTTTGACTAACAATAAAATAACCTTTTATGCCAAATTCTTTGTTTTTAAAAACTTTTCAGTTTCAAGCACAGTCTCATTAAAAAAACCACTCTTTGAATAAAACTTCTCTATCCATCCAATCAGCACTTTAGTTCTTACATGAAACTGGCAATGCTGACATAAAAATGTTTTCAAATGCCGGCAGTTTGCTGATTAATCCTGCGGTTTAGCTGACTCAAATTGAAAGGAAGCTTGAAAAATCAGGACTCATAATTTTAAAACTCTGTTGTATACTGAAAATTTGTATTAGAATAATCCTGATTATCATGAATTACTAATAAAATTTCTTAGGTTCTCTGAAATTATGTTACAGTTATATTTTTTTGGCTCCTAGTGAAAATAGATTTTAAAATTTTCTTAAAATAATTGTATATTTCACAAAAGTTTTAAATCTTTTGTGTTTTAATTATTTTACACATACACCCAAATTAAGTGGATTCAGCTCATGAAAATGGAAATTTTTCAAAACATAAGTTGATAAAAATAGCAAAACAAGTAGTGGTAAGTTTTTATTTTTGTAGTACTGTATTTTAATCAACCAATATGACTTATAAGGGGAATATTATGACATCAGAAATGCAGAGTTTTTTATACCTGAAGTAGAGTACTGTTTGCCAGGGTCTTTTTATGTTGTTCTCAAATCTGCCATTCCCTGTTGACTTTTTTCACCTTTTGTGCATTTTGAATTTTTATAAACTGTTTGAGTAGATGGAAACATATACAAAAGATAGAAACATATAAAGTTAGAAATGGCTGGTATGAGAAACAATAAAAATTATATTAATATATATTAATATAATTTTTATTGTTTCTTCATACAGTCCTAGATATTATAAGTATAAGAATGATATCAATCTATCGGATTCATAAAGTGTGTCTATCTGCTACATCAAGTAATGGTAAGAATAGATTTTACTTATTTCAGTTTGAGAGATTTGAAGGAATAGTGGCACTTTTATAGCTACGTATGTGGATATATATATATATATATAGATTTTTTGGACTAGGAGACTGACAGACTTACCTTGGTAAGAGTCCACTCTGTAGTCTTGAAATAGTAACACATAAAGGCACTTAAACAATGCGTTTTCTCTTCGATTGATAAAGACCACTGTGTGGTTGAAATATATCATTGTTTAAGTGCCTTTATGTGTTACTATTTCAAGACTACAGAGTGGACTCTTACCAAGGTAAGTCTGTCAGTCTCCTAGTCCAAAAAATCTAAATAATCTTTACCAACCAAAACTAACCTAAATATATATATATATATATATATATATATATATATATTTATTTATTTATTTATTTATTTATTTGTATAAATTAAAATTTTGTAATGAGTAACTTTTTTACAATTTGAAATCAAATTTTTCGAATTTGACATTTTTTTAATCTGTTTCAGAACTTCATCCACTACTTAGCAACAGATCTAATAAGGACAAACCTTCTTCTGGAAGTAAAAAAGGTTTTGCAAAAAGATTTTCCAAATGAGATTTGCTTCGTGTGTGAATTAATACACACGATTATGTTGATATAAGACTTTAGATGAATAAAGGTGTTATATGATCATTAAGACAAACAATAGTGATCCATAAATAAAATAAATACTTTTGTAAGTCTTGATAACTGCTATTGTGTTCGGAATGTTCAACATTTTAATGTGTATATTTATTCAACTGTATAGAAGAGCTGCGGGGAGAAAATTGTAAATATATAAGAGACAGCGAATAACTAATAAAATTCTTATTAAGTAGAATTTTTTTTAAATTAAGTGTTTCAAATGTAACTCAAAATGTTAAGGTGTTCAAACTAATAAACTTGTTCACTAACTCATTCAAATAAGTTTAAATATAGATTATAGAATATTTTTAGAAATGTAAATTTTAATTTTATTTATACATTGCGAATTTTCTAGAATTTTTATCACCCTATTTCTCCTCTAAATTTTCCTACTTTTAACCTTTGGTTCCCGACGTCCTAATGCATTCTTACCTCTTTGTCACATTTTGAACTCAATATCTTGAAAACATGTATATTTAAATTCAATACCGGACAAGGTTAATAAAATAATAAAAATACTAGTAACTCAAAATAAAACTTTCAATGACTATATATTGAATAATTAAAAAACATACATCATACAGATACCAGCTTCTTTTACAAAAAAAAAGAGAATTTTAATTTTGGTCTAGTTTATGTTATAAGATGGATCAATAATTAGTTCGTGATTTAAAGGTGCTAAGATTTATTATAAAACGTTATATATATTTAATGGTGTAGTAAGTTGTCAGGAATACAGAAAAAACTTGAAGCCGATGCCCCAAAATTAATAATTTTGAAAAAAAAAACAAAAATAACCTCATTTAAAACTTGAACATTTATAAAATCAAGCTTTTTGTATAAAACATCAATTGTTATATTACATATCAATACAACTACAAACTATTCTGTTAGGATGTATTTGGTTATAAAAAAAGGTTATTACTGTTTCTATGTTTCTGAGGACCTTCTGTATCACTAGATATATTTCTTTTTGCAGTATCAGTGATGTCTTGATAACTGTTAATTACAAAAAAAATTGTTTAATTTACCTTAAACATGGTTTAATTTCACCCTAAATTTCGAATGAAAACATTTAATTTTTAATTTTTTTTTTTGTAATAAATGTTTATAACAAAATTTTGAAAGGGATGTTGAAGAAAATATTTATTTTTATTGTATACTTCTAACTATATTTACACTTATAGCTTTTACTGTGATTTACATTTAACTATACCTCTTTAATGTAATTTAATTTTTAGAGAGTGGTCCTATTCAATATAATGAACTTATAATTAAAGTAATTTTTAAAAAAAACTTACTAAAACAAAAACTTTTCAACTGTACTAGGAACTCCCTGAGACACTGTTGATGATTGCCTAATGCTGTTGAAATATATTTTTCTCATTTTTCACTAAACACAGCATAAGTTCATTCAAACTTGATTAGATATTACAAAATTTTAATTTGAAAAATTTTCCAACCTACTGTTTTAGGAAAGTCTATATTTTTACCACTTAACCAGTTTCTAAGGGTATATTTTCTAGTTTTTCTAATGGGTATGTTCACAATGATTTTCAAATAGTATAGGGCATTCATCCTTTATATTGCCACATCTTATCTATTCTTTATACTCTTTAATTGGTATTATATGTTGTTAAAAGTAAAAATTTTTATACAGATTACAAAAGAGGCTTGTTTCTAAACCTAGGAATTTAAACAATATAAAGTAACTGTAGGTATAAGAAAGTAATTCTAAACCTAGTGGTGGAAACAATATAAAATAACTGTAGGTAGAAGAAAGTAATTCTAAACCTAGAGGTTTAAACAATATAAAGTAACTGTAGGTAGAAGAAAGTAATTCTAAACCTAGAGGTTTAAACAATATAAAGTAACTGTAGGAAAAGGAAATAATTCTAAACCTAGTGGTGTAAACAATATAAAGTAACTGTAGGTAGAAGAAAGTAATTCTAAACCTAGAGGTTTAAACAATATAAAGTAACTGTAGGAAAAGGAAATAATTCTAAACCTAGTTGTGTAAACAATATAAAGTAACTGTAGGTAGAAGAAAGTAATTCTAAACCTAGAGGTTTAAACAATATAAAGTAACTGTAGGAAAAGGAAATAATTCTAAACCTAGACGTGTAAACAATATAAAGTAACTGTAGGTAGAAGGAAATAACTATTACCTCTGACCAGAGACTTTTAGTCTATAGGAAACCTTAATAAGCCTTGCACTACAAAACACAAGAATATGATTTGTTTATTTTTATTCCTTTTTTATAAATACAGGTTCAACACAAAATTACAGTATTCAACACAACACAAACAATAAACTGTAATTACTTTGGAAAAATTATCAATAAGAATATAATACCTTGTCCAGGACATAAAACACCTGGTTTGGAAAACTGTGCCTAAACTAAGTTTCTTAAACACTGCCAGAAGCATACTGAAAAATAAACCACCTACCTCCAAGAGTTGCACTTCAGATCAAACTAAGGTTAAGTTTGTTGACAGCACTCCTGGAATTAAACTGATCTAGGTGGTGCCAGTCACTCAAATTTATAAAATCGAGAACCAATTTGTAAAAACAATGAGTTTTCTCCTTACTTTTTTATAACAAAAATGTAGTAAGTTAGCGGTTTTATATTGTTTTTTAAAAATATTTATTAATAATATAGGAAATAAATTTCTCAATGAACTCTTATTCTACTGTTTGATTTTTCTTGAATTATAGATAATTTCAAGAAAATTAGATGTTTTTGAAAGTATTAATTATTGTGGATTTGATTTAAGTTTTAGAAAAATATCTGGTGTCCTTTTATTTTCAAAAATATACAAAGGTCTTAATAATGTTTCATGCCATGGAAAATAAAATGTTTCAAAACATAAAACATCCCTATTGACATATTATACATATATTTTCAATAGTCAAACAACTGCATTTAGTTAAAGGCTATTCTAAAATTTAATTAAGTACAAATATTGTTTTAATATAATGATCCAATTGTTTGTTGAAAGTCCTTGTTACTTTAATTACTTTTTCAAGTTAGTGGAGGATTTTTAACTTACAATTCAAATTAAGGTGGTTTTGTGGTTAAGGAACTTTTCACAGTATTTTTCCTCTCACAAACCAAAACACTGCAAAATATGCGCTTATGAGTTAGGAAACCTAATTTTACATGACTCAAACATAAATTAGAACTTTAATGCGAAAACCCTTTAAAATATGAAGAAAAATTCAATTTGGGATACCTCCATAAATTACTAACTGAATTGAATATGTTACAATTAATAATCAAATTAAGTGAGAACAGATTTCATTTTTAAAGTGCTAAATTTCATCTACAATTTTTCAGTGCTAGAATAACATTAAATGCTGTTTTCTTGTTTTGAATTTTTCCAGATTTCCTAGAACCTGTCAGGCTACCTCCCCCCTCCTAAAAAAAATAATCTGGCTTTGCTACTGGCAGTAAAGTTCTACAAATATTGAAAAACATTATGACATTTCTCAAGTTGTTTTAAGTGTTGCCTGCTATTTTAAAATTTATAAAGATTCGGTATTTTTATAATAAAATTGCTACCATACAAAAAATAATATTAACCACTTAAACAATAGTTTGACTATCCGAACTTTGAATTTAGTAAATTTGGTAAAACTTACTGAGACAGAACGTTTTCGATCGCTATGTGCCGATCTTCATCAGTGTCTTCTACTTGGAGATGTTGGGTTAAGCGATGACGGTTTTCAAAGTAGGTTTTCGATAGTATCAAAGAGTATGTGTGATTTGTATTGTGTTTGTTCGTTTAATATGTTTGTACTTTGTGTTTTTGTGTGTCTGTAGTAATGTGATGTATCTGTTTTCCCTGTCTGTAATGTTAATTTTAGTGTTTTTTTGTATTTTGTACCATAGTTTGTCTAATATTGTGGTGTTGTATCCATTTGTGTATGCTAAATATTTAATTGTGTCTAGTTTGTTGTTTATGTTTTCTGTGGTCATTGGGACTTCTTTAAGTCTATGGAGCATTGATCTGAAGGCAGAGTGTTTATGTTGGATAGGGTGGTTTGAGGTGTTGTAGATAAGTGTGTCTGTCGTTATGGGTTTTCTGTAAGTGTTGAAACTGTGTTTTTGTATGTGGCTTTTTGTTATGGTTAGGTCGAGGAAGTTTAGGGATCGGTTGGTTTCAATTTCTGAAGTGAAGTGGAGTTTTTGGTGTATTTTATTAGTGTAGGTGAGGAGTTTTTCGCATTGATAGGAGTTGCCTCTGTATAGTGTTGTTATATCATCGACGTATCTGTGCCAGTAAATAATTTTGTGTGCGTGTGTATTGTTTGTGAGTATTTTGGTGAGAAAAATTTTGCTTAGGACACTACTGATAGGACTTCCCATGGGTAGGCCATCTGGTTGTGAATAGAAGTTTGAGTTGTGGGTGAAATAGTTTTGTTTGGTGATGATTTGGAGGATGTTTATGATTTCGGTAACATGGTTTTAGGTATGTTGTTCAATATTAATTGGGTTACTAGGATGTTGAGCGTTTCGGGTATGGGTATGTTGGTGTACATATTTGTTATGTCGAGTGATAGTAGTGAGTAGTGTTGAATTGTGTGGTATGTTTATGTCTTTTATTTTATGAGATTTGTTCTGTTTTTTATGTGTGTTTCTGTGTTTAAGTTTATGGATTGTCTGATTATTTTGTCCATGTGTTTGCTAATTTATGTGCAAGGGCATTCTGGTAGTTGATGATGGCTCAGATGGGGACGTTGGGTTTGTGAATTTTGGGAAGAGCGCGGAGGTGCTTTGAGGTGGATTTGTTTTAGGTGAGATTTTTCGTTTTTGTTGATAATGTATTTAGATTTATTAATTAGTTGTTAAAAAAAATAATAATTCTTGAACTCCTGTCTAATTTTAAGTGTTGAAAACATAACCAAAACACTCACGTTATTTTAAATTTTTAGGACATAATTCTCATTTCAAATATGATCAGAATCAGGGACAAGTGTTTATGAAATTGAAAATGCCTTCTTGTGATACATTTATTCATAATGATGGAATAAACAGTCTAATTTGAAAATGACTTTCTATACTAAACCAAATAAGTTTTTTTCAGTTTTCTCTCCTTGGAAACATTACAATCAAAATTGTTCCTCGTGTATTGCAGGTAAGGTTTGTACTAAAAGCTTTTTTGTGATTGTGTAGGGGCCTAAGTGCATATGTGTAAGAAAGACAGTTGAAACAAGTAAATAAATTCAGATATTTTAAGAAGAAATGCAGTGATAAAAATTATTTTGTAATGGCTGTGTTGAAAATCTATCCATATTCTTTTGATTTATGTAAAATTTAAAAACTATAAAGATATTTAAGTCTCTTATATAAATATCTAACATATGGACTCATCCATTTTAAGTTTTTAAATTTCGATGTTACCCTTAATTAACATTCAATTATGCAAGTAGAACATATAGTATACTTAACTTGTGAGCAGGGGCATTGCCAAGAAACTTATTTCTGGACTAGTATATCCAACTAAAGGTTATTCTAAAATCAAAGTTTATGTCCATAGCATAATATAGACTATAACAAATGTTAGGACACAACAGAAAGTGCATTCTGAAATTTCTACAAAGTATTTTCAAGAAAACATAAGAGTGGTTTAACACCTGTGTCACAAATCGTGAAGGAGGAAAATCATGCATATAATTATGAAATGGAAGATTTCTAGAATTTAAACAGTTTCTGGTTCTCAAGAAAATATAGTTACTTAGTCTAGTTCTCACCATGTAATTCCACCTTTGGTTCTTCGAGAAATATTAATGGAGACTAATGAAAAGACAATATTTGTAGAGACTGAATAGGTACAAACTTACTGCTAAACATAGTACACTAACAATACATGTCAGTAAAGAATTTAAATACTGTCTGACTAAACTTAATTTTGATAAAATTAACTTTTGTATGAAATTGTCTTGGTGATACTAGAGTAGAGCCGAACATGTCCAAAAACAATTTCCTGGTTATTTATTTAAAAAAATAATAAATGCAGCCTTTTTAATGGCTGAGTAGACACACTTTTACTTTGTCTATGTAAAACCAATTACAAAAAACCAGGTCCTAGTTGATATTTTTTAGAGATTTTTCAAGCTTAGTTATTATTAGTCTCAGAGTTTACACGATCAATCGAGATTCGTCAGCTACTACTTTAAATTGGCTTGTTAGTGTTAAATAAAAAACACATTAATAGACTTATATTTTTATATATATGTTCATTATTATATTATCTCTTGCAAAATATCTATGAAAGCGTGAATGTTATTTGAAGTTGTTCCTAAATTACGCTGATAATATTTGTAATTTAACACTGAAAGTTTTTCTGCCCAGTTCAATGAAGTAGAGTAATAATACTATAGTTACTCTGGCTATGGAATAATGATACCCTGCAGTATGTCCAGAAGGGTATCTTAAGAGGTCAATATTCTTTCCTACTTTGGGAACTTATTTCTGGCCTTGTTTTGGTAAAAACAGTTATGTCTTAGGAGGTTTTAATCCTTACATAAAAAAAATCTTTTATTTTCTTTATTTAAATGAAATTATCTGTATCTGCAACATGCACTTTTTTTGAGATGCAACTTGTCCGTCTCAAGATGTTCAGTTCACATTCTCCAATCAACTAATTTTTCTAATTAATTCAACTTGAAATATTATTTTGTACTTTTGAAGTAGAAGTGATAAGTAATATTTGAGCGGGCTTGTGAGTTAAGGTTGTAAGTGAAAAAATAACTACAGGAACTCGCATTTATAAACACTTTATTATCATACACATTTAGATGACATGTGTAATAATTATCAGTAATATTATTACAAAACACAAGTGCAACATACTACTACACTTCCAAATTAAAATATAATTTAAAAAATTAGAAGTTTTTTAATATAATGTTTTTTATTGCAAACTCAAAAACAAATCTAAAGAGAAAATATATCAATGCACTAATTTGGTGTTTACTTTTACAATACAATAAAACATAATAGAACACGATACTTTGAATTATAATATAAATAAGAAAAACCCCTGGGTACAAAGGAAATAAATACAGTATTTACAAAACCTTAAGCGGATTTTCCTAACATGTTAAAAGTTCAGTTATAACTCTAATAAGTTCAGTTGTAAACTTCTGATTATGCTAACTGTATTAGTAAGTGTTTATACAAGTTTTTAACAGCCTTTCTCTTTTGCTTACACAGTATTAAAGTTTTTTGAATTAAGTTACCTTTTTAATTTTTTTAAAAAACTAATACCATGTTTTTTAATATGTAGGAAATGCAGATTTGTTGTAAATAACTGCACCTCCCAGTTTGGACAAAAATCGTGTAAACAAAATAAATATAATATTGCGAGTATCTTACTAAAACACTTGAACATATATTGATGCTGGTACAACATATATTGAGCAGTGGACGGTACAGCACCGTATGTTTGCTTGCGATGGATATGTGTGAAATAGTATCACAGTTATGCAGCGGTTTATTCGTGTTCACTTTCAAATAGGATGCCGTGATATCGTCCCCAGCCGGAATACGATGTTCAGGTGGGTTAACAACTTGAGAACAACGGGAAGTTTTCTAAAAAAGAAGTTCATGGTCGAAATAAGTCTGCTAGGACGCTACGAAACATTAAAATGGCAAGACAACCTCTTCGTAGCCCAAGTCGGTCGGCAAGAAGACGCGCGTGTGTATTAGGCCTAACTCAATTTTGCAAAAACACAGCCCTATTATTTCATCCATACAAAATGTGCGTGACACAGGTGTTATAAGAACGAGATTATAACCAACGAGAGGATTTTGCTGTCCGTATGCAAGTGTTGCTTGAAGAACAAGAAAATGCAATAATCGTCAGGAATGATGAGGGTTATTTTTATTTAATTGATTCCGTTTACTAAACAAAATAATGTTGGTTTCTAGCAAGATGGCGCCACTTCACACACTTCTCGAGATGCAATGACTGTGGTGTGTCCCATGTTTCCAGGAAGCCTCATTTCGCGTTTTAGTGATATCCCATGGCTTACAAGGTCGAATGATTTGAGCTGTTGTGAGTTTTTTTTTGGGGGGGGGGGGTAAATGGCAAGCGTAGATAAATATTTTAATCTAATATAAGTTTTAATTGACAATATAATAAATGAGTAGGTCTATTGAAAACTTTAAAAAACGTCCGGTTTTTTCGGTCACCTGTACATTGAGTCAGTGAATGTCTTCTTCTGCACTGCTGTGCATAATTGACTAGGTCTATATAAATAAATTTGTGTAAAATATAAATAATTTCAATTACTAAATAGTGTACAATTTAGTGTAGATTACTAATTTTTTTTTTTTTTTTTTTTTTTTTTTGTGTAATCTGAGTATATACAATTCCCGCTAAAGCAATTTTATCCCACACATGCTACGACATGCCTTTCATATACCTTACCACCTTAATGTACTAATTCCCCTAAAGTAATATTATCCCACACATGTTACGACATGCCTTTCATATCCCTTACCACCTTAATATACAATTCCCGCTAAAGCAATATTATCCCACACATGCTACGACATGCCTATCTCAGTAAGTTTATTCACGAAATTAGTTTCTGTTTCATGCATAACGTTTTTTCACAACTTTTCTGCAATGTGACGTATACCACATTAATTGCTACACACAAATACGCAACTGACTAGAAGTTAAAAAAGTATTAATCAATCATTGTGTCAACTTATTGCTAATATTTATTTACCGCACAAACATTTTGAAGTGGAGAATGACGTCTGTGTTGATGCTATACGTCGAGGTGCGATGCACGGGGTAAACACTGCGATGTTTTAATTTTATATATATATATATATATATATATATATATATATATATATATATATATATATAAAGTCAGAAGAAATCAGTATAATAACTACAAAAATAAAAGTACGTAATTTTACAACCTGAAAATTAGCACAAACCAATGGCATCATCGATGAAAATATTGCGGCTAACATATGGTATGTTGAAAGGCACCCAGAAAAAAACAATCGTGTTTTGTCGCTTGGAATTGGCAATAGAAGTCTTTTATATCCAATATAAAGGATACTTTTCAAACCAGCAGTATTATGCGACCCCACCAGGATATAAATCGCCTTCTTCGTAGCGATGTTTTTCTCTACTGTCTTGGAACATGATTAGACATGAGAGAATCGTTGTTAATAATATTTGCTACAGCTATATCTCAATAAAATATAAATATAAACAAACAAAACCTTAAACCTATCGCACAAATACAAGTATGACACTATTAATTACTTAGCCCAGTAAATAACAATTCTCATACGGAGAGAAAATCGAAAATTACGAGTAAAATACCTTCGACAAGTTGAATACAACATGCAAAACGTTATACCATCGACAGGAGCTGGGTTCCCTACAGCCTTTACCAACAAAACCCTTAATTTCCTTAATCTTTGCTGATAAAGTTCTGATTTATTCGCGGTTACCAATAAACATATGTTCCTGTAATTTATCATTTTGTAGTGTATTGCATTGACGGTTTGTTTGTCGTGTTCGTTCGTTACGGCGATTGCAATGACAGTTTTACAATGCTGAATTCTGCTGTTATCGTGTTCGTCCGTTACGATGTATTGCATTGACGGTCAGTTTTACAATGATGGATTCTGCTGTTTGTCGCGTTCATTCGTTACGATGTATTGTATTGACGGTTAGTTTTACAATGATGAATTCTGCTGTTTGTCGTGTTCGTCCGTTACGATGTATTGCATTGACGGTTAGTTTTACAATGATTAATTCTGCTGTTTGTCGTGTTCATCCGTTACGATGTATTGCATTGACGGTTAGTTTTACAATGATTAATTCTGCTGTTGGTCGTGTTCGTCCGTTACGATGTATTACATTGACGGTTAGTTTTACAATGATGAATTCTGCTGTTTGTCGTGTTCGTTCGTTATGGTGTATTGCATTGACGGTTAGTTTTACAATGATGAATTCTGCTGTTTGTCGTGTTCGTTCGTTACGGTGTATTGCAATGACGGTTAGTTTTACAATGATGAATTCTGCTGTTTGTCGTGTTCGTTCGTTACGGTGTATTGCATTGACGGTCAGTTTTACAATGATGGATTCTGCTGTTTGTCGCGTTCATTCGTTACGATGTATTGTATTGACGGTTAGTTTTACAATGATGAATTCTGCTGTTTGTCGTGTTCGTCCGTTACGATGTATTGCATTGACGGTTAGTTTTACAATGATTAATTCTGCTGTTTGTCGTGTTCATCCGTTACGATGTATTGCATTGACGGTTAGTTTTACAATGATTAATTCTGCTGTTGGTCGTGTTCGTCCGTTACGATGTATTACATTGACGGTTAGTTTTACAATGATGAATTCTGCTGTTTGTCGTGTTCGTTCGTTATGGTGTATTGCATTGACGGTTAGTTTTACAATGATGAATTCTGCTGTTTGTCGTGTTCGTTCGTTACGGTGTATTGCAATGACGGTTAGTTTTACAATGATGAATTCTGCTGTTTGTCGTGTTCGTTCGTTACGGTGTATTGCATTGACGGTTAGTTTTACAATGATTAATTCTGCTGTTTGTCGTGTTCGTCCGTTACGATGTATTGCATTGACGGTTAGTTTTACAATGATTAATTCTCCTGTTGTCGTGTTCGTGCGTTACGGCGTATTGCAATGACGGTTAGTTTTACAATGATGAATTCTGCTGTTTGTCGCGTTCGTCCGTTACGATGTACAGAATTGCATTGACGGTTAGTTTTACAATGATTAATTCTGCTGTTGTCGTGTTCGTGCGTTACGGCGTATTGCAATGACGGTTAGTTTTACAATGATGAATTTTGCTGTTTGTCGCGTTCGTCCGTTACGATGTACAGTATTGCATTGACGGTTAGTTTTACAATGATTAATTCTGCTTTTATCGTGTTCGTCCGTTACGGCGTATTGCAATGACGGTTAGTTTTACAATGATGAATTCTGCTGTTTGTCGCGTTCGTTCGTTACGGTGTATTGGATTGACGGTTAGTTATACAATGATGAATTCTGCTGTTTGTCGTGTTCGTCCGTTACGGTGTATTGCATTGACGGTTAGTTTTACAATGATGAATTCTGCTGTTTGTCGTGTTCGTTCGTTACGGTGTATTGCATTGACGGTTAGTTTTACAATGATGAATTCTGCTGTTTGACGTGTTCGTTTGTTACGGTGTATTGCATTGACGGTTAGTTTTACAATGATGAATTCTGCTGTTTGTCGTGTTCGTTCGTTACAGTGTATTGCATTGACGGTTAGTTTTACAATGATGAATTCTGCTGTTTGTCGTGTTCGTTCGTTACGATGTTTTGCATTGACGGTTAGTTTAACGATTTTAGAATTCTGCTGTTTGTCGTGTCCGTTCGTTTCGGTGTATTGATTGACGGTTTTATTTACTTTGACGAATTCTACTGTTTGTCGAGTCCGTTACGATGTCCTATATGGACGGTGGTTAGGGGTTGTCATTGCCACTCGCATGACGATGTGTATCTGTCGGAGGCGATAATGTGTTAGAGTGTTTCAGTCACAGCCCAGTGACAGTAGGTTACTGTACTGTTTGGTACAGGATTATTATTATTTTGGACCGGGTAAATCAGGAAATATTTGCGAATTTGAAAATTATAACTGGCTAACCGGCAAGAACACATAAAAGCATTCAAAGAAAAACACTCAATCAAATTTCGCTTATCACCTCATTTTGTGTAAAACTAAGACACAAATAATATCATTTTTTTAAAGTAAACTCCTACTGAGGTCAACAATCAAAAATGTTATTTTAGTTCCATTTTAATTTATAATGACACATAATATAAATATGTATATGCATATGACGGAATCACAAAATTAAGTGGTAAAATAGAAAACGAATGTCCATGCAATTTTCCATTTTCCTCACTATACAATATATGGTATTGGGGTATTATTTTTGTTTGTTACTATTTATTCGCTTTCGTTTTTTCAGTTTGTAATTTATGAAGCTGGTGGTGATCTATAATTTCTAATTTCATCAATCTCTTGTAATGCTTCATTATTGCGAGGAACCTTTCTTTTATAATTCCATATACTTTTTAGTTGTAATTGATTTCTAACTATTGGGAAGTTGGCTGGATGCCAATGTGCTGGATCTCATACAGTCATTCAGTTCGAAACCGAACGAGATATAAACTTTTAAAAATTTAATTAGTTAATAAATATTTGAAGAAACTGTACTAACATCAATTGCCATTCTCTACAAGTTGAGAAAATGTATTTGAACGTGATTGTATGAATAAAAACGTATTTTATTAACGATCGAACATTTGTACAAGATATGTAGGCCTATAAGGAAAGTGTGCGCTAATAGAAGGAATTGAATGAAAGTTATCAAGAAATGTTTATATACCTTTTACTATATTAAAAGTAACTAACTAAATCTAACGACGAGTATGTTAGTAGGACTACCTATGTGGCTATTCAAAGACACATTTTTGTAAAATTTCAACAAAGGCAAATTGATTGTTTAAATGTTGCTAAGCAAAGATTTAGGAAATTTTCAAATAGAGTTGTGTTCACTCCAGTGCAGACGTTCCTACTCTATTAACTTAATTCTCACTAAATAAACACCTTAGCTATCTGAACATGTGATATAGTTTGGTGTAATATGAGATTACGCAGTATATTGAAAAGGATAAAATATTCTAATGATAATGAATAAATATCATGCTTCCGAAAATTAAAAAATATAATGTATATAAATAAGATCAAGTTAAACAAAATAAAAATGTTTCATTTATCTAAAATCAACAGAATTAATAGAGAAGAATTTTAAAAATCGCATTTTTGTGGAAGATAAGCAAAATTGGACTGAAGATAGGAAAGCGCATAACTCTGAAAGAATGAAGGAAGAGAAAGAAAGAAGACAAAATAGTATATTGCGTTATTCTAACCACTGCTAAAGAAGAACACATGTTACAATAAGTTATCTTTTGAACAAGATAAGTATCGTACTATTTTTAATACATGGGTAAATGATTAGTAGGCCTATAGTTTTTATATCGTAAGGAAAGTCACGTGATAGCCTAATCTTGTTAATACTTAGTCTTATATAAAACTGAAAAAAAGTTTTCGAAATGCTAGTTTTCGAATGGATTATGCTAATCATTTAGATTCCATCTCTTGACTGCGCCAGATTTCACAAAATAGTTTTGATTTTAACAATTAAAATAAAAACACAAGAAAATGATTAAAATTATATTTGGTTTAATTCTGGGAAAGTAATTATTTCTTTACATGGCACTGAAATAGTGATTCAATATTTGTTATTCTTCAATTATTAGGGTTTATAAATTGACTATAAATTCCATAAAATGAAAAATTGATTATGCATTTCATAATAATTTGAAAGTAAACAGTTTTTTTTGCTTCTCTTAATAAGTAAATTTAAATTATCTCTATAAATTCTTGCGCTGAGCTAGACTAGTAACCTTATCTTGATTAAGCAAGATCTGTAAGGCTTGGACTTCTTGGCTGGACTTGTCCTAACTCGGTCCTTTTTGGTTAGGCCACGGCAAGGCTTGGCCTATAGCTTGGCTGGGACTTACATTAAGGCTGGGTCGTCATCATGGTAGGGTCGAGGTACCTCGGACTAATACGGCCGGTTTATAGACGTGCCACCCTGGGCTGCTGGGACTTGTGACGGCTTGACCTATAGCTCGGCCGGGACTTATTCAGGCTTGGTAGTCATGATTTGGACTTGAAAGTTCTGGCCTTCTCAGGACGGGACGGACACGGCTTTATCATGGCTCTTGGACCTAGTACGGCTTGGCCTATAGCTTGGTTGGGACTTTACTTATTAAGGCTTGACAGTCTAGTGTGACACTCTATGAATTGGCCTTAATAGGCTGGGGTATTCTCGCCCTTACCATGGCTTCCTGGCCTTGTACGGCTTGGCCTATGGCTCGGCCGGGACTTACACGCGGCTTAATTTTGAAGAACGGGAATTGATAAGCTTGGCCTATTGATGGCTGGGACCCTTAGGCCTTGTGTATTCATAGATACGTCTTACTAGACCCTAGTTACGTCAAAATTATATTGAGCTTATTTATTTATAATACTGAAAATCTTTGGTTTTTTATCGTTCTAAAATGTTATAACAATCCCTTAATTTTTTTATAATTTTTCAATAGTTTATCTTACGATATAAAAATGTTTCAAGTGTACCAAAATATTTAAATGAAGTAAAATTTTTAAGCCTCAAAAAGTTTTTGCAACTAAATTGTTATTCAAAATATGTAGGCCTAAGTGACTAGATAACGTTTTAATTTGGAACATTCTGTTTTGTAGAGGCAAATAAACAATTTGTGGATTGAATTTTTTGAGATAGAGATTTTGAAGAAATAACTTGGATTTATTTATTAAAAACAAGACATAAAATTGCTTGGGAAGAATGGAGAAAGAATATTTCTAGACCTAGTAAGGAAGATGAAATACAACTGGATCTTACTTAAAAGAGAACTCTTTCAAGAAGTTAGGATTTTAAAAAAGAAGATGAAGGCATGAAGATCTGAGGCTTAGAAGCAGAAAATTGTACAACTATGAAATAAGGGAATCTAGCTAAAGGCAAATTCGAAAGAAATATACCTGCTAATTGTCATTAGAATACCTAACATAGAGAGAATACATTAAACTAAATAAGTAAAAACAATGTAAATAAAATTTTTAATTTAACCACACATAAGAGGTAGTTCATTTGTAGAAACTTTTATATTAATTACTTTATGAATACAATTTGAATCGTTTAATAAAAGGTTGGTCCAAAGTTTATAAAATGATGCGTACTTTAAAATAATTTTAAATGAATTTTTTTTTAAATTGACTCATGATTTTAACTTATTGGACAAGCTGACTGCAGATTGATAATATATGAAAAAACCTTTCAATTACTGCCTTTAAGACTTGTCACTTGTTTAAATCAGAAATTGACAACAAATTCTACCCACGCTAGGAAGACGGAGTCTTCTTCATGAAGAAAATTAATGGGTAATGGGATAGGTCTAGATGAAATTCTGACGTGAAAGCCAATATTAATGGCCCACCTTACATCTTTTCACCAAAATTTAACACTGCAGTTACTATCTACATACATTATTTAGAATATTTTGTTTTATAAAAATAATAATTGTATAGTTTTGTAAGGAGTTTAGCTGTATAATAATATATCTACCCCCAGAGGAATATTTTGTGCAAAGTAATGAAATTGTGGGCAAATCCCCTCAACGTAAACCAGAGAAAAATAAGTTCTAACAAGTGTATACCAAATAGCTTCTACAACAATTCTATATAAAAAAATGAAAAAGTGAAGACTCGAGTCAGCTTTGTGCTCGTTAATAGATAAAACGTACTTTGCCATTGCTAATTCTCTATTATTAAGCGAACAATTACACTTTCAAAGCAATGGAATGCTGCATATTCATATCATATACGCTTGTTTAGGAGCTAGTAAATACAAATGACTTTTTACCAAGCATTAATTTATTTTTACAGGTATTTCATGGCAGTATGTCACATCGGGATAATTGTGGATTTTCACTCGGCTTAAGTTGTTGGAAAGTTAGTGGATTTATTGTTGCTCCCATACTAAACTCTTACCTTTTTGCTAGGGGAAAGATGGGGTAATTTATAGAGGGAATTACATTGTGACATAACTTTTCTATTTCTATTTTTATTTTGTACTTGTATTTATGGCGATCACACAGTGTGAGGATTATTGCCTCCGCCGGATAGGAAAGGGTTGTGAATAGGGTAGGATTAACGTCCTTGGCAGAGTATCTAGGGAAGTAGCATCAAGTGTTTAAAGTAGACCTACTTCCTATCATGGGTGTATAGGATACCTATATAGGTAATAGGTAAACCTAGCAGTTTCACTTTGTAAGAAAAAGGGTTGGGAAAAGTAGGTGTAATTAGGGTAAGTCATAATGTCTCTTGATACTGAGATGAAAAGTAAACTAGAGGATCACTTCTATAACGTTTCTCTCACCCAGAGTGAATACATACTTCAATATTAGGCCTAAGTTAAGTAAAAATGTTAAATTAGGCCCTAAACACTTTTAAATGTTTTAAACTTGCCTATAGTGGCACTTACTTTGCTTGTTGAGGACGGACGTTTCGGGAGATGTGTCCCTTTGTCAACTCAGACCGTAACGATCTCAAGGTTTACGTAGGTTAGGGTGGGGGTGGTATATTTTGGTGGTGAGGGTGTATTTTGTGTGTATTAGGAGTTATGATGTCAAAAAGTGCGTGTGAGTTGCAATGTAATTGTGTATTGAGTATGTGTGTAGGGTGTAGTTTGAAGTGCCTATATATTTCGTATTGTTCGGTTGTGTAGCGTTGGTTATTTCTGTGTTGTTTATGAAGAATTTGTAGGTTAGATGTTATGTCTATGTAGTCATGTTTTGTGGAGTTGAGATGATCGGCGAAGTTTGATTGGTAGTTATTGTTTGTTAGTGCTTTTATATGTTTTTGGTAACGTGTGTAGAAGGACCTCCCTGTCTGGCCTATGTAAAAACTGGGGCATGAACATTACAACTCACACGCACTTTTTGACATACTACTTTACTAGCCAACGCCCACCCTTGGCTGTTTGGTGACGCGCTGACCAGTATAGTCGAACCAGTGGGTCATCATCATCTCCGGAATGGTTGAGCGCGCTGCACTTTATCAGATGATCCGCATCCATCGTATCGTGTCCACAGAGAGGGCATTCCGGTGTTGGGAGCACACCGATGCGATGTAGATGGGCGGCCAGGTAGTCATGGCCGGTTTGCATTATGAACTTGGCAACGCCTACAGCTCGTGGAAGTCTGTGGTCGATGGGCTCTGTGCTGACTAGGTTTTCCCATTTTCTTCCTGCTGATTGCTGTATGAGGTGCAGTTTCCTAGCCCGGTCGATAGTTGCATTGATGAGGGTTTTCGTGCTTTGCAGCGAAGGCATGCAAATAATGGGTTGAGCCATGGATGTCCCTTTCTTGGCTAGAAAATCTGCCTTCTCATTTCCATAGATGCCAACATGGCTTGGGATCCATTGTAAAGCGATAAGCCAACCCCCATTCGCCATGTGTTCCAGGGCTTTTCTTGTCTCCATTGTTCTTTTGCAGTCTGTATCTGTATTGCGCGATAGGTTACTGATAGCCGCTCATGAATCTACGAAGAAAACTGCCTGTGTAAGGGGTATTTTGTTTAGTTCTGCGGCTGCTGCTTGTACTGTTGCTATTTCTCCATCGTAGTTGGTCTAGGGAGTTCCCACTGCTAGGTATCCCTCAAAATTGCGACTGTAGTAGGCAGCTCTTGTTGCATCTGTTTCCGTTATTGAAGATCCATCCGTGTATATATGTAACCATTATGGTTGTGCCTCCATTGCTGCAATGGATGTTGATTTAGGTGCACCCGTTATGATCCTTAACGCTGTGTTCTGCACGATGTCCAATTTACTGAGGGTGTTACGGTTGCTTGTGATGGTTACTTCACTTCTGTAGTCAAGGATAGGTCTGATATATGACTTATAGGTAGTTATTAGGACATCCTGGCTGGCACCCCATGTTGTAGCTGTCAGTCTTTTTAATATTTTAGTTTTTTTTGTTGCTTTTTCTGCGCACTGTTCGACATGAGGACCCCATGTCAGACGTCTATCAAGTACTACACCCAGATATTTGGAGAGACTACTTTCTTCCAACGGATCGCTTTTGTAATACAAAGAGATGCGGGGTACTTTGGTGGAAAGCGTGAACAGTTGAAAAGTGGTTTTTGTGGAGCTAACCCTCATCGAATTATAACTGGTCCACATTTCCAACTTTCTGAGATCGTCATTTAATGCTGTTTCAAGCGCTAGGATACTGCTGCTCGTTGCCCACATAAGTAAGTCATCCGCATATAATAGTGCCTTGATTCCTGTTACTTCCTTAACGGCGTCAAGTAAGTCATCAATCATGATGTTAAACAGCGTGCAGCTAAGCACAGCTCCTTGAGCGAGGCCTTGTTTTTTAATATGAAAACTCGACTTTCGGTTGCTGTGTTGCACTCGAAATAGTCTTTGTGACAGCGACGATTTGATCCACCTAAAAAGGTTTCTGGATATGCCATTTGTTGCCAATTTGTGTAAAAGCATTGGCCTCCACACGGTATCGTAGGCGGCCTTGAAATCCACTAGTACCGCCAGAGTATACATCCTTTTGTGGTATCCATCTTTGACGTGTTGTGTAAAATTCATTACATGTTCCATAGTACTACGGTGTCTTCGAAACCCGGCTTGAGCAGAGTCTAGCACGCCTTTTTGTTCGATGTACTGATTAAGTCGATGGACCACCATCTTTTCTGCCACTTTACAGCTGGCGCTGGTTAGGGATATAGGCCTGTAACTTTCGGATTGATCAGGGGGTTTATCCTTTTTCAGACCAGGTAATATTTCGGCTTTTCTCCATTGTGAGGTACATAATGTTTCCAGGTCAGGTTCACCAAGGCTAGAAAGGTTTTCTTGGCTTCGTCTCCCAAGTTGACAATGAATTCCGGATATATCTCATCAATACCTGCAGCTTTTTTAAGTTTGGTTTGTGCTAAAGCCAATTCCAGTTCCGTGATTGTAAAAGGTGATGTGAAGAGTTCGTGTGTCTTCTCTTCGAGGCAAGATGGTATTGGAGTTTTACGCAGGGTCTTAGTGACGATTTTACCCACACTTGTGCAAGTGATTTTGGCGTAATGCTTACTTAGTGCATCTGCAGCTTCGTATGGGTCTGCGAAGGATTTACCTGAGTACTGTATAGGCTGTCGAATTTTTTTGGGGGCATGGTTATTTAGCCGAGATATATAGCGATGGGCTTTGGCGCCATCCTTCCGGTAGTCCAAATTAGCAATAAAAGATTTGAAGGCCAATCGTTTGGATGTCTTTACTTCGTGGTGTAATTCAGCTTGGTGTTTTCTAAGGCATCTCAAATCTTGTTGAGTTTTTGTTCTTTCGGCTATTTTACGTGATCGATTGCGTTTTTTTAAGTGAGGTTAGCGTTGCATTCCAGTAGGGTCTAAACTTTTTTACTTGCCCTCTGGGTACACATTTAAGATCGCATTCGATAGTTATTTGATTAATAAGGCGGGTATTTCTGGAAGCGCTAAATTACCCAGAGCCCCATCTGTAACCCTTCGATATTTGCTCCAGTCTGCTTTCTTAAAATTCTATCTGGGAGCTCGGGTAATTATGTATTCGCTTTTATTTGTCTCTATGGTTATGAATATAGCTCTGTGGCCACAATCAGTAGTGGCATCCTCCAGTAGTTTTGCATTGGTTCTGTCAGCAATATTTAGATGGGTTATTACTAAGTCAGGTCTTGATAAATTTCCAGTATATAATAAGAATGTTGGAAGGGTATCTATGACTTGGAGTTGATTATTATCGATTAATTCTTGGGTTATCTTTCCAGCCGGTGATAAATGTGTGTAGCCCCATCTCGGTGACGGACTGTTAAAATCTCCAATAATTATGCTATTAGATTGGATGGTTCTCTCTATTTCTTCAAAAGATGGTGTGTTTCCTGGGGGATTATTGAGACTGACAATATTAGAATGTTGTTTGTTTTTCAATGTTTCAATCAAAACAGCTTCCAGTTTATCTTTATCATCCATCTCATGTATGATCTTAAAATTTGCCGTGAGACCATCTCTGACCCCTATATAGATACCAGATGCGTGATTACTAGTAGCTCACGCGAAGATGGAATCAACAAATGTTAAATTAGACATTTATTTCCCGTTCCCACGTTTTCGATTTTAGCGAAAACTGTTATACCGGTCGACGCAGAAAGTCATGAGGAATTCAAAATAAATTATAAAAACTCTTGCTAACGCCCCGAAAATTAAACATTTTGGAAAATAGAAATTCCCCCCTCCCCAGCACAAACGTTACTAATTTAACATGTTGCCTTTATTTATTTTGACGTAATAGCTCGTCAAGTGGCTCGAAATGTAATTAAATTTGCTGTTGCTTCCCAAAAATTACAAATTTTTAAAAAATCAACTTTAACAAAGCACTATTTGCAACACGGCACCACGTTTCATCCGGCACACAAACCTTAATAGAATTATAAATAATAAGTCGCAAAATTACTCAAAAGGACAAAACAAACACTTACAGAATCTATTCCACACACAAAATAGAAAATATTGCATTGAACATTTACACACGTTTTATTTCTATCGCCAAAAGACGATAGGACTTTATACCTCACAAAGCGTGTTGAATAACAATATATTAAAAAAAATATAAGACGATTCCTACTGAGGTAAAAAAAAAAAAATATTTTAATCATTTTATTTTATAATTACAATTAATAGTCTATAAATACGTATATAGGCCTACGTATGACAGAATCACAATATTAAGTGGCAAAATTGAAATCGAATTTCCTAGTAATTTTTCATTTTCCTCTCTATACAGTACAAGATATTGGACTATTATTTCTGTTTGTTACTATTTATTCGCTTTTTTTCGATTCTAATTTACGAAGCTTGTGGCAGCCTATAATTTTTCACTCTTCATTATTGCAAAACACCGGTCTCTTATAATTTCATATAGCCTACATCTTTAAGCACTGCAATAGATTTCTAGTAATGGGAAAGTTGGCTCAATGCTGAATTTGATATATTTAGTCATTCAGTTCAAATCCGACAAAAACATAAACTATTTTTATATTTAATTAATGAATAAATTAATATTTTACTAATTAATTTTTTATTTAAAAAAAACTATTAACATCAATTGCCATCCACTACAAGTTAAAAAAATATATTTGAACTTGATTTGATTAATAAATATGTATTTTATTAACGGTTGAAAATTTGTACAAGGTATATATAAGGAGAGTGTGTGCTAATAAAAGAGATTGAAAAAATAACAACAAACCTATAAATTTTACACAATCTAAATAAAAATAGCTGATCCCACACAACCGATAATACAATATATACAACAAATGTCAATCTACACACACACTCAACCTCCAATTCCTCTACTTATAATTCACACATACTTTTTGACATCGTAAAAAAAACTTTCTAAAATATTTAAAAAATCTGCATCCTAGTCCGCTCCGACCTTTCTGCTCTCCCAACCTAAAACAGCCAACAGCTCAGTTACGTCTGAGTTGACAATGGGATAAATCTCCCGAAACAGCAGTCCTCATTAAACAAAGAAAGGTTCTCCTGACACAATATACAATCAGGGGCGGCTCCAGCGGATAGACCCGGGCCTACCCAACTTTTTTATATTTATTTGTTAAAATCCTTCTTAATTGTCAATAATTTGAAAAGATAAATGGTATATATATATATATATATATATATATATATAAAATACGTTTTCTTGTTTAATAATTTAAAACAACACAGGTTTTTCAAAATAATAAATATTCTTGTATTTGAATAACCTGTGTTGTTTTTATACATTTATTTGCATGGAAAGTAAAAATGCCCTCAACACACACCATTTAAATTATAAACAATTTCTGAGGGATGGCGTAAGAGGTAGTCACGACTCCTTTAAAGTGTGTCTACCCAAAAAATACATCCTGTTTACAATATCCAAATTTTTAAGTAAATAAATCTAATGCATATGGATTTGTAAAGAAATGAAAACTTGATATTTTATGACTCCAAAGAAGCATACAACACTAGTTGCAAATGAACATGTTCAAACTCCTTACACTATTCCTTAGAACTTCACGGTTTAAAAAAAACTTTCCGTTCCCCTGAGCCGTGTAATTAACCTAATGGAAGCTCATCAAACTTTCTCACGGCCACTTCACACTGGATCTACATAAATATTTATGTTTCCTTCACAGGACTGTAAAATTAAACAGGGATGTCCAAACGTCATGTTCGTAGTGTAAGCATAGCGTAATAATCATATCACATTCAAATTGCAAGCTTTCATAAAAAGAGGCAATAAACAAAATCAATTTAATCATATATTAGGAATGTTCTAAAAAGAATCGAATCATATTGTGATGCGTTGAAGAAAATTATTATTTCAATATTTAATTTTTAATCAAATTACTCACAACTAAATGAACATACAGTATTAGGCTACACGGCTACCCGTATTACATTTTGAACATCTAGCTGGGCAAAATTATTTTGAGATTTAAATGAGTAGTTGGGCTGTCGCTAACAATTCTCGTTTTATGTGAAGCATGTAAACTCGCTATATATGGGTCTGATGTTACAAGCAATCTATTAATCAAATCTCTGTTGGTGTCAACTCGAGACGTCTTTCGCGTAAAGAGTTCTCTAAACTTCTTGTTGGGTTTGTTCCTGGACTCTTGTGTCTCTTCTGAGAGTTGACCTATTGGGAGTAAACACGAGGAGATTATTTATTTCCCGTGAAAACGTATTTTGTGCATTCTTAATGGGGTTTCATACCAAAGCCGGACAGGGCAAAACCGAGCAGTGCGAAAATCGCCCGGTCACTTAATACGGAGTACAGTATTAATATTGGAGTTTTCAAACACAACGCCGGGTCGTGCGGAGCGAGGCCTAACCGTTTTGTGCAGTTCTACTTGCCTCCAATTCTGCCAAACTGTTTCTGCCTTCGTTCAGTCTATTCGGTGTTCCAGTGAGTTAAGAAATATTGCGGAAGTAAGTACTGAATTTGTAAGCAAATGGATTCCCTTATATAATCGAAAATGTGTGGGTACATATTCTGAAATATCTCTAAAACCGTTCGACTTCTCACAGTTTCTCGTATAGAGTTTCGGACTGTCCACTAGCCTCGTGATCTTTATTAATATTGTGAGTCCAGTATTAACGTCTTTCTCCCAAACATTCATCATCAAGTTGGGAACTATCTAAAAAGATCATCATCATCAAAGTTGATGGCATTATTATTATTGCACTACGTTGTAAGTGAGACTGAGAGGAAGGAAGCACTTTTCACTGAGTGCGAATCAGCTTCAATGCGAACGCATACCAGATCTTGGTCAGCTTGGCATCGCATCGCTTAGTCTCGGCCAAGCTCGGCTCAGCTTTGGTGTCTAATATGCCTTACGGGTATTGGGTACTTCTGAAAGGTACTGCCTGAAAATATAAGTATCTAGTTGTTTTAGCATATTGGTCGAACTTGTCGCAATCAATTGGAAACCCACTATTTATGCACGCACGCGTAAGAGCTTTATAATTTCCACATTGACAGCTGACTTAGCACTTTTTTTAAAATCTTCTGGTTATGTTCCCATCGTTTGTGTTCTCGCTTTGTTGTTTGGGCATATTTACTAACAAACCTTACACTGGCTTCTTTAATTTTGTCAGCCTACTCGTTATTAAATGTCTAGTTTCCTTAGCAAATATGAATTTAATAGACGACAGTAGCTTGTTGACGATGGTGAAGGGTTTTTCCATACAATTTTTGTCTTCAGGAGACATTTGTATAGGTAGGCCTACCACTGAAATGCTAAATATGCTGTCACGCTACACTGGCCTTCAGAAAATTTTTGTTTATATCGGTTTTATTCCGAACCGTCACAACCCCATTTAAGTATCAGGTCTATATTTTTCTTCAACCTGTAAGAGATTGCAGCACCTCTTCTTGCACTTTGCACAATCTAGTGACAGTATGGTCAATTAATGGTTGCAATTTAATTTCTGCATATGTTGCTCTTCATTATGTCAGTAGGATAACACAACTCTTTAGCCAATTTAACTTTATGGTGGGATGGATACATTTTTCTGTAAATTTGTTTGTATTAACCTATCCTGGTAAGTCGAGAGGTCCGCACCAACTAATAATGCGACAGCTTTGTCTACCGAAAGTCCTGTAGTTTTTTTATTAGCGAAAATTTCTCGCACTTTTTTTTATTGTAGTGCCTCATCTTGGGGAAAAATCGCATAGCTCTTTTTAACTATAACAACCGAATCTCTTTTTCCGTCCTTGCTGAAGATTGGTCGCAATTGATAGTTCTTCTGTACTAGCTTCCATAAGATGATGAACTCGACGTATCTTCGTTTTCCTGCTAGAACTTCCAAAAGTGATTTGTGGTCGTCCGTGTTGGTTACTTGGACCAGGTTTCGATGGAGTGATAACATTTTCACTTATTATATAAGCAAAAAAAGAATTCATCCAATCACGAAGAATTTGCTTTTAAGAAGGGTTCAAGGTATCTTCCCACCTTCCCTCTATTTTGTTGCTATAATTTCGTATTTTTGCTTCTAATTTATTTAGATTTCTATCTTCAAAGGTACTGTGACCAAATTCTTGAAATATAAATGCATCTGTTCTCGATTCCTTTGCGTTGGCAAACCAAATATTGAAAAATGACCGTCGCGTAATTTGGGACGTCATTCTGAAAAGAAAATAAAAATGTTAAGTATCGCAAACTTTCTCAGCTAAATGAACAAGTTTCAATAAGTTTAATAGTGGTTATATCAGAAAAATATAACATGAGCCCGGTATAATCCGGTATCTAAAACTCTAATATGTGTGAGCCCGGTATAATCCGGTATCTAAAACTCTAATATGTGTTTAACCCCTTTTATTATTTCAAAATAAAGCCTACTTATTAAAATAAATGTTAAACTTTACAAATATATTTTGTAAACTTACCTGACATCTAAAATAAAACTATAACGTTATTCAATCACATACAGCACACAGTAACACTGCGTATTAATCGAGCAAACGCAATCGACTGGTTGATAGGTAGCCGCCAAAGGGAGACAATTTTTTTTCTATTTTTAGCGGGAATTCGAGGAAAACAAATATTGTTTTCGTGAAATATAGTTTGTTGTGTTATATTTTAGCAGTCTTATGACCTTGTAAAACAATGTGCATAAATAGAATATTGTTCAGCTAGATGTTCAAAATGTAAAACTGTGAGGCGGTTAGGAAATATAGGCGTAGAAGTAGTGGCTTCATGTTTTCTGCGGGAAAATAAGGAAACAGTCTAGAATTGTCTCAGACGGTAAAACGTTAATCGGTTCTGCCTCTCTGAAACTAATACCTTCTTATTTTCGTATTTTTTAAATACAAACATGTAATACAAGTGCTTTAAATAAAATTAGATAATTATCAGGAAAAACAAAAATCAATGGGAACATTCAATGGCGCGCCAAGGGGGAGGCATGTTGGACATAGGCCTCAAACTGATGGATAATTTTGTTTTATAACAAATTAACATTATTTGACAAGTCAACTATAGATCGCCATTTCAGACCAGCAACTTACCATAGTAGTTGTTATATATATATATATATATATATATATATATATATATATGTGTGTGTGTGTGTGTGTGTGTGTGTGCGCGCGCGTGTGCGTAAATTAATTATGGGAAAAAAAACACATGGGATATGACGTATCGTACCCGTAGCCAGTAGACTACTAAATTACTTAAATTTGTTATTGTTTTAAATATAAATTTATAAAGAAAATAGTGATAGACACTCTGTACTTGAAATTATATTATTCATACCAAAATTCTACATAATCTAATAGTAGCTTTTATGGAAAAGTTTGAACAAATATAAAATTTTCACACTTTTTTCGAACTTTGCATAAAAATAATGATCAGAATATGTAGAAATTTGGTATGAATAATATTCAAATAGACTCTCACTATTTTTTGTAAAAAATATCTGTTTTTTTAAATAGAAAAAAATTTAAGCAATTACCCTAATGACTAAAATCGCAGAAGCATACCCGGATAAACGTTTGCTATGTAGACATTTGTAGCCAATTGCTTCAAAATTGCCATCATAATCCAATAAATTTAACAAATTATAAATTCTTGTCCAAATTTTGACATTCACTTTACACGCACAAATTGCTATCAAATTTGAAGAAAATGCTGACACCTTACTCCTAAAAAAAATTCTTCGTCGATAATTTCTATTTTTACAAAATACAATATCTCCGTTTTAGAATGTTTTTTTCGGAGAAAACAATGGTTTAGACGTGTATGTATAAAGAAAACGTGGTACTGAAATATGCGAGGTAATAATTATCTAATAATAATTATTTGTATTTTTATAGGTGATTTTTTTTTAATAAGTGTTAATAATAGGCCCTCCTATATTTACCGCTCTAGGACTCATTTTTCAAGACACGCCTCTGGGAAAATTACATCCTTATAGGCATTGTAAATTCGTGCAAAGATAAGTAAAGCAAATAATAAACCATTTGGACAAAAATTGATACGGATAGAAAGTTAACACTTTGGAGTACAAAAATTTTATACTATGAAATGGTCGTTTTACTGGCAATTCCAAATAAATAAGGCTTGCATGATTATGTAATCACCTTTTTACTTTGAACACATGTTATGATAGAAAATAAATAGTAGTTTACTGTTTAAATAAAATGGATTGAATACCATTTTCCTTGCTACCTTTGTGCTTGTTTCTGTAAATATGTTAGAACGTTGCAAGTTACTGACTAAAGTTGTACCAGTATTACAAATATATAGGTGAAGAAAACCCTAAAATTAATAAAAAAATAACTAAAATAAGTTACCTAAGATGATTTTAGTTATTTTTTGATTAATTTTTGTGGTTTTGGGGGTTTTTCGCCTATATTGTTGTATTATATTGTACCACTGTGCTCTTGATATTGTATATTGTACCAGTAGGTTGTATAATACTAATACTAATAATCATAATAATAATAATACTAATAATACCTTTTTCACCATAGAAAACGTAGAATTTTAATAGCCTGCTTGGTGTTCAAGGAAGTTAAAGTGGTCTGCACTACACCAAAACTGCCTGTTATTGCTCTAAGTATTAATTTTCATACGCTGTATAGAATTGGTGTTCTCGAAATTGTTTTGCAATAGGAGGATAACCAGGCAAACTTTAGATATGTGTCTGCGTTCGAAATTACAATAACAACTGTTTCAATAATTTTATTGAACATTAAATTTATTTTAATATCATTAATAAGTTACAATATATCTTGAAGTTAAGATTATGTAGCTCTTTTAAAATTATTAGGTGGCTACTCTATTTTGGAGGTGTGTTATTAAAAATAAACTTATATTTCAAAAAAGAGCCTTAAAAGTATCGAAGAAATGTATTTTCAACAATATATAAATCCACTGTTACTACTTATTCTTAGTTTTTAATTATTTTAATTTTAAAATTCATAGATTTTTATGAGATTTTAAGTGAATCAGTAAGCTTTGGAGTTTCCTATGAACTGTCCACAAAAATTGGCCTACAGCCAAATTGTCACTTAATGAAATCATTCATTGAACGCTGATTCAAGATTCACATCACGTTACCAAATCAGAGAAAGTTTAGTACGATATGAACGTGATTTTAAGACGTTCTAACATAATATTGATTTCAAGGGTCGTCGTAAATAAAGCATGTCGTAGTACCGCGCATGCTCTAACCTGTACAATTGTAGCCTACAACGAAAAATACAAACATTACAAGGAAACAGTTAGTTTTTACGTACGTACATATAATTTGTATGAACTATTAACTGATAAGAGCTTGATAACTTACAGTGAGTGATATGTGTAAGAAGTGTCAGAGTTCGTTCATAATTCAGTACGATTACACCGACTATGGGAGTGGCATCTGAGATTTTGGTTTGTGTAGTTTTATGGTTAGTGAGTGAAATTAGTTAAAACATGTAGGTTCAACAGATTACTTAAACACTTTTTATGTTTAAGTTTGGATTTGAATAAACATGAAGCATTGGTGATAAAATTTCTATGCATAAAGAAAGTCAAAATGATTTGTTAAAAGTTGGAATCATAGATACAGTTAAAAATATAAACTAAAAAAATATGCAATTCGCGGAACTTTTAAAATTTAATTACATATAAGTATAATAGTTTAAAGTAGGCTACAGTTTTCGTGATCATAGTCTTTGTTACATTTTTTTTTAAATTGTGTTTTATGGTTGCATATAACAAAACCTGTTGTTAATTGTTTTTTAAATAAAAATAATCTGAGCAAATGAGAGCCAAATACAACTTAATCGTCAGGAAAATTCTGTTAATTTAAGTGCGAGAAATAAAAGTGGTTTTAGAGGTATTTATACTTAGGCATATCTGTTTATAATGGGGAATATACAGTCTGATAAGAAGAACAATACAGGTAAATCTCAAGTACGGAGTTTACTAAGGACGAAAAAGTCCCCAGTGAAAGAATTGTTTAAATACCAAACCATCACGGGAAGGAAACAAAAACAAGCGGACGATGTACAGCCAAGCGTGTCCGACTTTAGTGGTGGGGAAGTTGGCAACCATGGCACTGACCTCCAGGAAACCAGTTCCGAATCAGCTGTCGTTATAGAAACAAGTGATCGTTTCGTTGTTACTGATTCGTGGTTACGCGTTAGAAAACTGCAACATTCTTTAGATAACGCGCCGGAAGAAGGGAACGTAACGACGCCGACCGAGGAAACAAGCAGCGAGGAATCTGTTTTTACAGATCCCTTGTTGACGCCAGTAGTAAACGAAGCGAAACGGGAAACAGCGGTAAGCGAAGAGGAGACGGCGAAGGCAGAAGATGAATCAGACGAGGTAACGTTGACAATGGACAGCGAAGACGATGAGACTAAGCAGAGGAGATCACGAACACAAAGTCTGGACGCGTTGGAAGAAGAAGCTTTTACGCTGGAGGGGAAGGAGACCGGGGCTACGAAGGTGGCATCTTCTTTTACCGTCGTCAGACATAGGAAGGTCGAACTAGTGCCTACGAAGTTAAGTGAACAGTGCCTTATTAATACGGGTGAGTAAATAGTATTACCTAGTTTATATAAGCAAAAACAAACAAAGAAAAAAAGGGGAAAAGTGATGATGACCTCCTCTAAATCAAATTGGGGTTTGAAAGTAATGTTTATCATATTTTGCCTCGTTTGTGTAAAATTTTAAAAAAAGTTCAAAATTTATTCATTCATGTTAAAATACACTTATCTCATACTTTAACATTTCTGTCTCAAAATTTGTGAAAAACCTAATCCAAAAAACGTCTTTAGAAAATGTTGTTTATAAATAGCTCATTTTACAAAATTTGAGCTTAGATTGCGAATAAAGGTAATTAAATCATATTTAACATAATTTACAAAATCACGCTTCAATTTAACACTGCTTTGCGCCCTATCGTTTTTAGGCCAAAGGTAGAAATAAAAGGTGCGGAAATGTTCAATGTAATAATTTCTATTTTGTGCTTGCAATAATGTCTGTAAGTGTTTATTTCGTAATTTTGCTACTTACTATTGGAAAAAATAAGATGTGTATGAGAGTCTTATAATTCTATAGAAACTGTGAGCCGCGTGAAACGTAGGCCTAATAGTGCTTTCTTAAAGTCGATATTTTCAAATTTGTAATTTCTTGGAGGTTAACTGCAAGATTAATTACATTTCGAGACATTTTGCGAGTTACTACGCCAAAAAATATCCAAAACTTTGATTTAGTAACGTTTTAGATGTGCCGTGGAGGGGAGGAGACTACCAAAAGCTCGATAGCCGTTAAAAGAAAACAAAAATTTGACTACAGGATAAACTTTCCAATTTACTATTTATTGAAGAAATGAGTTAAAATAGAGTACTTTAATAAAAATATCAGCCTTCCAAACATTGAAAAAGATGAGATTATTTTTAATAATTTATTGTGGTCTACAAATTTAATTAAAGCCAGTATACAAAAATTAAACACCATTTACAATATACCAGCGTTGAAAGCGTTTTTCAAAATGCTAACAGTATGCAGGCCTGAGTTATGAAAAAAAAAGTTTCACTAATGCAAGAGTTCTTTATATTTTGGCCCGTTAGGCCTTCAGGACTGAGTCACCAGAACCCACCCAGCTATCCTCATAGCGAGCTGCCTCCGTCTTATATTTGCCAGATGCATTCCTACCGCGCGTGAAGGAATCAGGATGGATTGCCTATGTAACAAGCTTATAAACTCTTTCCAATGAAAATCAGGAAATAGTGAAATGAAACAGTACGGTAAATGTAGCACTAAGAGTGGGATAAAAAAGAAACCTTACTAGAAAAAAACCCGCAATAGATCGTGCAATAACCCTGGGGTGTAGAAAACTCCTATGCTAAGGGTTAAGGAGGGATATAACCTTGCAAATAACTTATTAGTGAGGCTAAGGTGGGAGTGACATGGACCCTTCTTCTGCTACGTACTCGAAATTGGAAGGCATGCAAAGCGAAGTTAGTTCTTCCGTTGGGGCTTAGCTGCTTTCTTCTCGACGGGCTTCGGCGTCACCTGAAACAAAATTCTGAAGCACATTATTAATAGTATGTACATTTTATTTATAGCGTCAGTATTAAAGCTATGCGGTCAGTAGGGAGAGGAGCCGGTTGTGTTTGTTTTGGGTGGGGTCGTACTTACGTAGTGAGGAAATGAGTGTTGATGTAAATGCGTTTTGTAGAACTTTTTTCCAAGGTCTTGAAGGTGAAGGTACTTTCAACTCTGTGTGAAGTAGTGTTTAGCGGGCTTGTTCTATTAAAGTATTGGATACAGTTGTGGTAGTCTGATTGTTACTTTTTTAAAGCTGTTGGTAATATGTGGATTCCAAGTCAAGCCCCTGTCGAGTATGACTCCCAGATTCTTAACCGGATTACCAGTGAATCTCCTCGACTAATAGTTGGAGTTGTGTGCCTTACTTTTGCTTGGCCCGTGGTCACGTTGACCTTATCTCTCCAGTGGATCGGCCAGGGTTCTAGTACTTTTGGGTGTTCTTGTAGCCTGGAGTATCCGAAATGGGGTTTCCATGACTGATTCAGTGTGCTGCTTCTTAACAGGTTATTTGCATGTACACTTGACAAAGACTGTCGACTACTGGTCACGTTTACCTTAACTCTACAGTGGCTCGGCCAGGTTTGTAGTACTATTGGGTGTCCCTGTAGCCTTGAGTATGTGAAGTGGTGTTCCCATGACTGAATGTATCGCGCTACTTCTTAACTGGTTATTCGCATGAACACTTGACAAAGACTGTCGACTACTGGTCACGTTTACGTTAACTATCCAGTGGCTCATCCAGGGTTCTAGTACTGTTGGGTGTCCTTGTAGCCTGGAGTATGCGAAGTAGTGTTGCCATGACTGAATGGATTGCGCTACTTCCTAACGGATTATTTGCATTTACATTTGACAAAGACTGTCGACTACTGGTCACGTTTACCTTAACTCTCCAGTGGCTCATCCAGAGTTCTAGTACTGCTGGATGTTTTTGTAGCCTGGAGTATGTGAAGTGGGGTTTTCATGACTGAATGGATTGCGCTACTTCCTAACGGGTTATTTGCATTTACATTTGACAAAGACTGTCGACTACTGGTCACGTTTACCTTAACTCTCCAGTGGCTCATCCAGAGTTCTAGTACTGCTGGATGTTTTTGTAGCCTGGAGTATGTGAAGTGGGGTTTTCATGACTGAATGGATTGCGCTACTTCCTAACGGGTTATTTGCATTTACATTTGACAAAGACTGTCGACTACTGGTCACGTTTACCTTAACTCTCCAGTGGCTCATCCAGGGTTCTAGTACTGTTGGATGTTTTTGTAGCCTGGAGTATGTGAAGTGGGGTTTTCATGACTGAATGGATTGCGCTACTTCCTAACGGGTTACTTGCATTTACATTTGACAATGACTGTCGACTACTGGTCACGTTTACTTTAACTCTCCATTGGATCAGCCAGGGTTTTAGTAGTCTTGGATGTTTTTGTAGCCTTGAGTATGCGAAGTGGGGTTGCCATGACTGAATGGATTGCGCTACTTCTTAACTGGTTATTTGTATCTACACTTTACAAAGACTGTCGACTACTACTTTTTTATTTTTACATATGCAACTTAAAAATACATTCTGAGTAAGAAAAAAGTTATTTTCATTGCCACAAACTGTAAATAGATAGTCATAAACTAATGTTAAAGTGATTAATTAAGATACACTGAACGTAATGGACTACAAAATTCAAGAGTGCAAGTAGAAGTTAAAATCGACGTTAATTATCGTAATACTAAAATAACCTTACTTTTAAACACTTTTCATCAAGTAGTTCCTCAGGAATGACTGCACCATGTCACCATGATATAGGGTACGCTCTCTTATAGCTGCTTGTAAACACAGCTGCGAAGTATTCGGTTAGGATAGATTTTCTTATTTTAAATAGTTTTCTGTGAAAACTAACCGATTGCCAAATTTAATGAGTGACCTCTATTTTTCTCAGTCTTGGAACAATAAACATATCTTGCGTACATGACTGACTAGTCGGATGCTGTGTATTTCTATTATTAAACAGCTATTGTAAATGTAGTAATTTAGTATAATATAGCTCTATTTCATTATGAAACATTTCGTTTATAGGGTTTCGAGTGTGTGTGTGTGTGTGTAAATTGAGGTTGTGTATATATATTTTTTTCAAATTTTAACCACTATTTAAGCGTTGAAACATTTATTTTTTTCGTTTAGTTTAAAATGTATGTATTTTTCAACGAGTTCTATTAGTTCACACTTTCCTGAACTAATATGTATCTTATACATAATTTGTATCGTATACAAATTTTCAGTCGTAAATAAAATACGTTTTTATTCATCCAATCAAGTTCAAAACATTTTTTCAACATATAGTCGATGACAAAATAATCATCATAGACTGTATATTGATGTTAATACGGAGTTGTCAAATATTTATTCAATAATTTATTTATAAAAATTGGGGGGTCTAGGCCAGTTTCGAACTAAGTATCTTCATGTTCGAAGTTTAGCGCTTTGGCACTGATCCAACTTTCCCATGGCTAAAAATGTCTTTCTCAAAGATGTATTTATGAATTTTCCTTTTACCTGCATCTGGTTGTCGTCGAAACCTCCATTGTAGGACCTTAAATTGTTGCCATGGTTACCACACTATATCATTAATATTCGCTCTAGGATTAAAAATGAACGAAAAGAATCAATTTAAAAAAACTGGATTAACGGTATCGAACATTACTTCACAAACAAACAAAGTGAAGGAAAGCGAAAAAAAACTACAACATAATGCAAGCAACAAAAAAAAACGTATACATAATAACAAACAAAAATAATAGTTTAGCACTATAAATAAAAAGGAAAATGGAAAATTGCAAAAAAATGCACTTTATATTTTGCCACCCTGACATAAGTATAAACATATTTATAATTGTAATTATAAAATTTAAAAATATACTCAAATAGAATTTGTCTTTGTTGATTTAGTAGGAATTGACTATAAAAAATTGTATAATACTTGTTTAGAGTAAGTAACATACAGTTATTGACAAATAGCCTATTCCTGAGAGAGGTATTCTCATAAAATTAACTTTCTTATTATTAATAAAAGTTAAATGTTCTTCAAAACTGCTTTGTTTTAACATCGTATTACTAGTTAACATGTACATCTTAGGAAAACAAAATTTCGAGTAACAAAAGAATTTTATTTTTGTACCACTAAAAATATATTATAATTTAAGAAATTATGTTAATTTCGCAAATCGTAAATAATGGTTTAAATAGGAAACAATAGAAACGTAACGTTTATGATGACTTTATGCGTAACTACGTTCAGCGATGACCGAATGTTCCAGAAATATAACGTACCATCATCTAGATCAGGGATGGCCAACTAGCGGCCCGCGACCTGGTTTTATGCGGCCCCAGACGAATGTTAAAAACATTAGATTATTGATTTATTAATAAATGTAAAACATGAAAATATAGGTTTGTATAAGATATAGGTTGAACACGGCTCTTATGGCCCCCCGTAAGTCAACTTAGCGCAACAGTCTCACAGACAACCATCTTCGAGATCTGCTGAGGTTTGCAGCGACATCAGTTCAGATTTTGATTTTAATGAACTGTTGGACGATTGTGTCCGCTCACAGTGTTCTCATTAGGCGAAGTAGGTAAATACCTATGCATGATTTTAAATTTAAATAAAATAGAGTTTTCCTATTTTCATTTTTTTCCTGGCGAAAAACCAATTGTGAATATCATCGCCAATCAACAGCAAGGACAAAGGCAAAATAGTTTAAATAAATCAAATAAAATAAAAAACAAAATAAAATAAAAACTAAATAAAACAAAATAAATATAATAAAATTTAAATAAAACAAAATCTACAAAATATAACAGTAATAATATTAAATTTAATAACAACAGTAAAATAACAACTAAAAATTTAATATTATACTTATTTTGATCCTTTGTACATTGAGCGCTATATTAAATGTATATGAAAATTTGTGCATAAATTTTATTGATTATTATTATGTAATGTACGACGCATATTAAACGATATTCGTATTTCCTACATTTGGTTTGTTGATGTATGTGTGGAATTAGTTGTGCGGCCCTCGTCTTCACTGAAAAAATCAAGTGGCCCTTTAGGTTTAGGGAGTTGGCCATCCCTGATCTAGATGAACCTAAGCTTACACCATGAGAAAACTGCTATAACCGAAAATCAAGTTCTTGACGAATTTTTAAAGAACTCTCGTAGGCCCAATTAATCTTTGTAGAATTATAGTTCTGGAAAATAAAAATATGAAGTTTGTATTAAAACTAGGGATTGGCCGATTCCGATTCTCGATTCCAGGAATCGTCGATTCTAGGTAGTATCGAGGAATCGTCGATACTCGATTCTTCATCATAAAAGTGTCGATTCCGATTCCTATTTTGTTAACTATTAAGATATGTGAGTGGAGTAATTTATTGGAAAAATAATTAATTACCAACTATATCTTATTTATGTATTGGTTGATTTGAATGAATTAAATGATTAAAGTAAACGAAAATATAACGAAAATATTATTATTTATGAAGCAACAGCAATCAAGATCGTAACCATTTCCGGTCGTTTGACATAGCTCCTCTCTCTCTCTCTCTCTCAAGAGCGGGTTCGATACTCTCTCTCTCCCCCACGTGTCTTACTGCCACTGATTTATAGATGTCAGAACAAAACACTAAAAGGAACAGTAAAAACTCGATTAACCGTGGCCATGATGGTTGAGCGAATAGACGGATAACAGAAACACCGTATTATTCTTCCAAAACTTAACCTCAATAAATTATATTATAGACAGATATCACTCTCACAGTAATGTAATATATTTCGGAGCGAAAAGAAAATAAACACGATTGTAATAGCAAATGAAACTATTTATTACATAATAAACAGATCCGCACAGTAGCTAAAAATGTAGCAAAATAATGTACAGTAATATAAACTTACAGATGAAATAGTTCGTGTAGTTTAACAAACAAAGCGAACGCGTTACTGTACCTTAATACTTTAGCTGCTGGCCACAATATCGCGTTTTCATAGAGAATTGCCAAAATATTTTAAGCTCATTTTTAAATCATGTGTTCTTATACTTTGTTCCCCTATCATATCTAAGTATGAATTTACGTTTCTCATCATAATATTTATAAAAATACGTGTCGGACCAACTGGCCCAACATAGTTTTTTCCTACCGTAAATGAAACGTAAATAAACTCCGTAGGACCAATTTACCCGACATTGTTTTTGATATAATTAAATTTTATTATCTGTGCAACACTGTTTTTTGTGTTTTGTGTTAGCAAGAAACAACCAAACCATAATTTCATGTCCCAGCTACCCAAATAATAAACTGACTGGTGATAAAAGTGTTTTTGCGCCTATCACTAAGACACGTAAATGTGTCACATGTGATTGATTATTATAAATATTTAGTTTATAAATATTTTGAATATAGAACTAATGTGTAATATATTCTCTCTCTGATAAGTAATGCTACAGGTCCAGTAAATACTATCCAAGATACATATTAAGTAAAAGTTTTAACACCAAATAATTTACTTGTTAAGGGATTTACGTTATAATTTACTTCCTAGTAAGGATGAGTTTATCTAAGTGTATCAATGTTTATACTTAACTTACACAAAGTCCGTTTTTAAGGATTATTTTACAACTAAATATTTAGTCAATATTTCCGACTTACTCTTAAGGTTTTGTGAAATTTTGAAAACAGTAGTGAAAATCATTACAATACGTTATAACAAATATGTGTGTCGGCCCGTAACTACGGACAAAAAGCTCTTAGAATAACATCATTTTTAATCTCGTCGGCGTTTATCTATCAAACAAAAACCATCGTAAATACATCTGTAAGTAGTGTGAAGTTTGTTGTTAAATACTGTGCCTTAATTTTTCCAAAAGTAGCAACAACAGCTGAGTAGTACTAATAAACATAAAGCGTTAAGAGGCCCGACGGTATTCGGTTCAGGGTACTGGCCGTCACTTCAATTCGATGACGGTTGACAGAAACTGACGGTGGAAAACCACATAATATATCAAATATGAAAAAGCACTTTAACAACATTCATTTTGCCCAAATTTATCAACAAAACAGATCTATACATGAAGAAACTTTATCCTCAGACACAGGACCTACAAGTGATAGTCGATTAAAAATCAACTGGGATTGATTAATAAATACATAAAAGGCCTGAATCAGTTGCACTTGTTCCAGACACCTGCAGAAAAAAAGGTCCCACCAGATGTGGAGAAGGTATGCCCCACTAATCCAGAATGTTGAGGAAGAAGGTGCCCCAGGGGAATTGACAGTAGAAGAAGAAGTAAACAATTATCTGGGGGAACCATTAGCCAGTCCAGATTGTGATGTTGGGACGTATTTGGCAGTACAAAGTGCCAAATACCCTCATTTAAATGCAATGGCAATAAAATACCTGTCTGCCCACTGGCGACAGTGTTTTCTGAAAAACCTTTCTCAACTTCAGGAGCTATATGTGACTAGCGATGAAACTAGCTTGACCCACAACGTGTTCAAATGTTTGTGTTTTTGAACAGAAATGTACATTACCTGCCAGACTTTTAAATATTAAAAACTATCCTATTTGTATTAATTTTTTACTTTTTATGTTGTTCGTTTGTTTTTAATTTTTGTTTTGTTTGGGAGACAATGTAAATAGGCTTAGGAATTTTTTCAAACATCATAAAATAAGTAAATTCACATTTTTAACTTTAAAATAAGTCATTACTTTAATCTGATATGTTTTTATGTTTAAAAAAATTCCTATTGATAAATCAAGGTTGAAGGTTTTGTGTAGCCTATTACATTAAAACAGAACTTTTAAAAGGTTTTGCCATATGACCAAAATGTTAAATAATTTAATTATTAGAGAACTAGAATGTAAGCTAATATAACTTGAAAGAATCGAGAATCGACTAAAGAATCGAGAATCGAACGGAAAATTTTAGAATCGGAATCGGAATCGAAAATTTTAGGAATCGGCCCATCCCTAATTAAAACCTCATTACTTTTTTTGGATGTTTTAACCTGATTTTCTAGATAAATACCGACCATGTTCTTAAATTTAAGGTAATTGAGAAGCTCTCTTTAAATTTGGAATGTAATTACATTAGGAAGAAATATAATTTGCTAATTTCTTGACTTGTGACTAATTTTTTTGAATTGTATAGAGTGACATAATTTTCAAACTTTTGCCGTGGGGAAATAAATTACGTTCCAGTTTCTCTGGAATGTCATCCTTCAGAAGGGATTTGCGGCTCCACAACTATTTTATATTGATTGTAGATTTTTATTTCTATTTTTTTTCTGTTGCCTTGACTGTCTTCCTCGAATAGCTCCCAATCATCACGATGCCTGTACTTCGATAAGGCTTCAGGGCAGATGATTGTGCAATAAATTGACTGAGCACTGCGGGATACATCGTTTGATGTGAACGCCTTTTGCATTGTTAGGCCTAAGTTATGTCGTATATATTCACTAGATAAAATGTTTGACCAAACGACGATAACAATTTTATTTGATGTAAAAAAATGCATTTTTAAAATCAAACAATTAATTCGCTTGAAATGTTTAGGCCTATGTCTAAATTACATTCACTGCATGACCCTAAAAGCCAACAGTATCTTATCTAATCGAAAACAGATAGGCTTTTGAAAATATTTGCAACTGCACAAATTTGCTGTGGTTGTAATGTAAATAATCTATTTCAAGCACTGTACATGATAATTTAAAGGAAGGTTGGTTTTAATGTCCTTAAAGGATTGGAATAAAACATATCGATCAACTCCTTGTTCATGAATAGGATGGTTTCACGGAAGAGGAATAACAGCTATTTTTTGACGTTATTACATTTTTAATTCATTTGATGGCTGGTTGGTCTATTGGGTAGGGCATTACTATTCTAAAGGTCCTGGGTGCTAATCAAAGAATTTCTGAGTGCTTTTTCAGCCCCAGATCGACCTGGTCTCTGGAAATGAGACCATGGTAAAACTTGGGTATTAATGGTTGAGGTTCAGTATCTTTCTGGGTTCAAGCAGGTCAGCTCTACCATGTCTCCAAGACTATACTATTGTTAAAAAAGGAGTCATCATTATTATTATTAATAAGTATATTACGTAAAATGTGTCTTAAAATAGCTTCACACTTTTTTTTAAAATTTTATTATTATTTTTTTTTGAGAGAGAGGAGTGAAGGGGGGAGGGAGATAGGGGGAGAGATGGGGAGTGATCAGGAGAGGGGAGGGAGGGGAGGGAGAGATGGGGAGTGAGCGGGAGATAGGGAGGGGGGGGGAGGTAGAGAATAGAGATAGAGAGAAAGAGAGAGACAGATAGAGCGGGAGAAAGGGAGGGAGGGAGGTAGAGAATATAGAGAGGGAGAGAGAGACTGAAGTGAATCTCATATGTGTATAAAAGTATAGATATCCAAATGTCATAGATGCAAAGATGTAAGAGGTATATTGTTTTTATAAACTTATAGATACTGACGATCATAACATAGATATTTGTTTTAATTTTAAAAAAAAGTAATTTTATACAAAAATATTTAAGTTTAGTTGGATATAATAAACTATTCAAAAGGAGTTCATGTAAAATAATCAGATTATAAAATTGCCATTTATTTTACAGAAATTGCTGAAAATCTTTAACTATATGGCCTATATATTTGTTCTTACCAAGGTCGTAATGAAAACAATGTTATACAGTTTGAAACTATACTTCGTTAATTTTTTTTTTTGAGCTTATATGAATATGTTTGCAAACTTTACCAAAATATAAAACTTTATTATTGATACCGACAATGTCTCGTATATATTCTAAACAATCTATAGATTATCTCGGCATTCTATACATTGCCTAGTAAATTTTGGCGGTTTGAAATCAGATCGTGTTCTCAAAGTTTTACATACTTTGTTTAGGTATTGTACAAAACGCGAAAGATGACACAAATGATTTCTATATTACTAAATATTTGTTTTTAAAATAAAAACTCAATGCCTGAACAAGACATACATATTCGGAATGGTTTATTTACTACAACAGGAGGGGGGTCGTGACACTCTGCATTGCACTGTCTGTGTTCTTTACACGGGAAATCATATTATATTGGTTTGACATTTAGAGTTGCAAATATTGTACATCTCACGAAAACCTTGGCCTCTGCCTGGTGATTGGGCTATAGGAATAGGATGTCGAATCCACGTTTCTTGATCAATGCCAACAGATTGAATGTCTTGTTTTACGTAAAATAGACCCCGATCTCCAGTACATTAGTTTTAAAACGTCGTTTGAGGCCCCAAGTTTGGAGAGAGCTTCTGTCATCTACTCGTCCCAGCACCTTTGTCAGAGTCACAACATTCTATGTAACGGCCAATCAAACTATGAATTATTCTTTCGCCCGTCGATTTCGGCAAATATATATAATACCTAGGCGTTTTATAGACTGCCCGAATTCACACCCTTCCGGTAACATTATCGCAGTAATTATTCTATACAACTCTACTTTCTTTACTATACTAAAAAACAAAGTCTTAAACACAAATCGTTGCCCAAGAAATTATTGAAGTCGACCAGAGTAAATAGTGTAATACAGTTTGCATAACGCCAGCTTGAAACTGATAAGGTTTCCATGACGACATTATAATTTTAGCCTAGGCGATGAGCGCATTTCAACTTATACCGCGTATTCTTGGCACAATGCCAATTGTAGCCTATATCGGCAGCGTTCTGTCTCTCGTACCAGTCTGAAAATATGTGTCCTAATAATTTATGACCTTAATTAATTTATATTTTCAAATTTTGTAAGTAGCTGATCCCTAATCGCTGAATTAATATGAAAGTAAAAGATTTTATACTGTAATCTTTTTCATGTTTGGACGATAATGGAAAATTTTTACCATAGTATTGGTTTTTTACTGTCGACTCTCATTTTTACAAATTGTATTTTTTTGGCACAGATTTAGTAATCTGTGAGCGTATTTTAACATAGAGTATTCACGGCACAATGCCACTTGTACATCGGCAGCGTTCTGTCCCTCGTACTAATCCGGAAATATTTGCCCCAAAGATATTATGGTCTTAATTTATATTTTCAAATTTTGTAAGCAGTTGATCCTCGATCGCTCAATTAATATGAAAGTAAAAGATTTTATACTGTAATCTTTTTCATGTTTGGACGATAATGGAAAATTTTTACCATAGTATTGGTTTTTTATTGTCGACTCTCATTTTTACAAATTGTATATTTTTGGCACAGATTTAGTAATCTGTGAGCGTATTTTAACATGATCAGAGTATTCACGGCACAATGCCACTTGTAAATCGGCAGCGTTCTGTCACTCGTACTAAACCGGAAATATTTGCCCCAAAGATATTATGGTCTTAATTTATATTTTCAAATTTTGTAAGTAGTTGATCCTCGATCGCTGAATTAATAAGGAAGTAAAAGATTTAATACTGTAATTCCTTTTCATGTTTGAACGACAATGAAAGATTTAACTGTATAATCCCTTGAAGCCGGTCTCCGCTCGCTGAATTGATAAGGTAGTAAATGCTTTTAAATCTTTAATTCCGTTTCATGTTTGAATGATGAAGGAAGATTTTTATTATTGTATTACATTTTACTGCTGAATCTCTTGAAGTACTGATTGTATTTGTTTGACACTCATACAATCTGCATTAACAACTTGTTTGAAAGGTTACCTTACAAGTGCATAAATTACTGTTTTAATATGCGTACAATAAAAAAAAAAAAAAAAAAACATTTATGTAGTGGAGTGCCATCTTATTTATTGAGGAATTTTTTTCGAATTACGAGAACATTTTAAATAAAATACCGTTTTTAAAAACTGACTAGACGTTTCTCCTGAATTATGCATTAGGGTCGTTAACGATTTATTACATTCGATAGCGTTATCTGAAACCTTCGAAACCATCCACCAAAAAAATACTACGCCTCATTGTCCCTTCACGGTCACCTGATCATTTTGTTGTATTAACAATAGTTTTTCTCTCCAGTCCTGCCAACTTTGTAATGCGGTTGCACTAACCTATTAACATTTTTAATGTTAGTGAATTTGACTTCCATATTTACCTTTTGTTTAAAACGTAATCTATACATCTTAATTAAGGAAAAACTGACATTTTTAGTTTAGACCCGGTAAATCCTGAGACTAGATCTGGTACTGTTTGGCAGCGAGCACAAAGTTATTTCTGTGCTCGTTTGTGTTTAGCCCCAAAATTGTATATTTGGTAATATTCGATAGAATGTAAAATAAATTCTTGTTACCAGAAATAAACAATTGGTAATCTGCTTTCAGTAAAGGTCTTTGAAAGAAAATAAAAATAATAATGACTTTAAGCTGTTAATTGAACCTCAAATAATCTAATAACGTGAGAGTGTAAGAGAAACATTTTCTATCAGAAGAAAACAATAAGAGAAAATGAAAGAAGGAAACAAACACCACGACTAAGCGAGGTTAGATTAGAGCCAAATATGGCATTACCTGTTGCAAATATGGTTACATAATATGCTTGCTGCAAAATATGTGTCTTGAACCTCTTATAGGCTATTTAGGCAAAACAACAAACCAAAACTCTCAAAAGTTTGTAAAATAAGAATTATTTTTAGCTAATTATTTCACTCTTCTTATTATCGTTTCGACTATCCATAGTGATCTCTAGGTCTTTGTCATGTCCTTAAAAACAGATGTAATTCTTTCATCGGCATAATTCCTTCTAATTCGGCATCTTTCTAATTTTAATTCAGTTTAAAAAACTTATAGTCTTAAATTATTTTAATATTTTGCCAAATTTAAAAACACCAAAGAAGGATCTAACACCATGACTAGCGAGGGAAAATTTAGATCTACATATGGAATCACTAACTACACACTTCGTACAAAATATTTGTCAAGAAATTTGTGTAGTTCATTTAGGCTTAACAAACCATCATAGCTCGAATCAATTGCAAGACAACATTTTTTTTGTAACAAGTTATTTTACTTTCCTTGTTAACGTTTCGACTATCCAACACGGTAATGGCCCTTATCAACACTAAAACAGTTATAATACCTTCATCGGCAAAATACTTTTCCTTTAAAAATAATTAGATTCATAAATTTTTCAAGTATAAACTGATGAGTATGATTTGTATCGGATCTTAAAATCTACAAAAACAGAACAAATTCCTTCTTCAACATAATAATATTCTAATTCTAATTCTACTTTAATCCTAAAGTCGTAAACGTGTATATATTGCTAAATTGTTGGAGATATAAAGATTTATTAAAAATCCGAGCAGAATTTCAAGAGCAAAGAACTTACAATTTGATATAGATTAAAAATACTAATGGCCCTGAAAAAAAAGACAGAAACGCTAGTTAGGAAAATAATACGACGTTTATGCGAGGGTATCCCCTATAGATCCATCTATTGTATCACTTAACTACACGCTTGCTCCTAAATATTTTTTACAACTTGTTTGACAACTTTTTATATTTATGCATAAAAACATCACGTCCCTAATCGATTACAAGAAATGATTTTTTGTGTAAGTTCTTATACTCTTCTTGTCAAGATCTCCTAATACATTCTAATAATTCCATTGTACTTTGATAAAACTACTAAAATACTTACAATAGCAGCAACATACTTTTCTAATTTTAATTTTATTTAAAACAACTAAGAGTCGTAAAATTGTCTGAATATTTTGGTAAATAAAACAAATAAAAAACATACACAAAACTCACAAAATAACATTTTATTGGCTCATTAGCGTTTCAATGACAAAGTCATCGTAATAAGTAAATTGTTGCTACTACAAACTCTAACTTAGAACTAAGTATAGTTAGTTGTAAGTTAGAGTTTGTAGTAGCAACACTCACTGATGATGGTGACTTTGTCATTGCGACGCGTATGAGTCAATAAATGGTTAATTTGTGAGTTTTGTGTATGTTTTTTATTTGTTTAAACATAACCTCACAAGCTAAGCTCAAAGAATAGTTGTATTTTGGTAAATGGTTAGCGTTATAAACAGTTAATAAAATCGAATATAATCGATATTATTTTGGCGGTTTAAAAAATTGTTGGAATAAAAAAATAGAACTATTAGTTGTTACGTCTCAATAAGTTTCTTGCGTCGAATCGCCTTGACTGGATACTCGGCACGAAGTAGTTGCAAAAGTGTCGGAACTGTATTCTGTGGCGGGAATATAGCGTCTCGTCCAAGCATTGTCTTTCTGCTACCACGCCATCGTGCTAATGGATTGATCCTGGTACCAGTCAAGTGTTTACGAGTTTGCAACTGGTTTCGCAGGGCTGGCAATACCGCATGTTCCTTGTGTAATTTCAGCATTTATTTCCTAACCCGCATTCTTTTAGAGTAGGAGAAAAAGGATCAGAATCCGTCTCTTCGTATTTGCCTTCTTTAACCCACAATATTCACCATATTTCTTTCTTCTTTTAAAAATCCCGAATGAGGAAATGACGAATATTAGAAAGTTTTTAAAATGACTAAAATTTCATAAAGTGAACATTTCGATAAAAAACAAATTTTTTTAAATTATCAAAATTTTTGAAAAAGACGAATGTTTACGAAAGTAACAAATACTTTCAAATATAATGAAAATTTTTGAAAATTACGTTAATATTAGAAATCTAACCAGGTCCTTGTAGTAAAACCTCGAGCGTTACTTCCGTCGCACAATCACATGCGGTTAGTATCGCTAGGGATTCAGGATTGATTGTCCACGAACCTATCTATTTAGTTTCTTCCCATGAACAATCGAAAGACAGGGAAAGAAAACAGTAAGTTAAAAGTACGAGAAGAGTGGGATGAAAAAACCTGACAAAAAAAATCCCGTCAGAAAAATCCCTGCGATAGACCTTGGACTAACCCCTAAGGGCTAAGGTCTTTTTATAGGTATTTATTCCCTTCTGGATACCTTGTTAGTGAGTCTACCTGTTAGGGGCATGTACTTCTTCTACTAGCTACCTGAAACTGTAATGGACTGCAAAGTAAAATTATTACTTCCTGTGAAGCTGCGCAGGACTCACAAAACGTGTCCACGTCAAGTGGAACGGATTAGATTCATGTAAACACATAGCAAGTACTGTACTCGTATACTAAACAACTCGCGGGGAGATGTATATATACGACGCGAGGAGATGAAAGATATCTCACATCGTCAAACGGCTATGGCGGGTTGCTGGGCGTGAATTACAGGCGTTTCTAAGCGGTCTTCAATCGGATCTTTTGCAAATATCACACCAGTTTATATGGATGGGTGACGAAGATTTCTGTGTCACTATGGTAAAATAGTACAGCTTTTGTTTTCATCGTTATAAATACGTCACCAAGAAATATATTTACGGATTGCTCTTGGATTTTAGCACACTTATACCGGAAATAGTTGTTAGCAATGCAGTGTATACGCATTGAAACAAATACGAATGTATTACATTCATTTTAAAACTTTTTGGACTCTAAAAACAAACAAGTATTTTAAAATGGACAAAATGTTTATTGATTTTAGTCTAAAAATTGTATTTTTATAAGTTTTATGATTATTATTAAAATATTATTATTATTAAAGTAATTATCCCATAACGGTTTTCCGAATTTATAATTAAGTCAGTTACCAAAAACTTACTGAGACAAAAAGGTATTCGAATATATAAAGCGATCGAAAACGCCTTGTCTCAGTACTTTTTTTCGTAAATTTACTTAAATTATAAGTTCTGCAAGCTGTCAACTAGTTTAATAATAACTTTAAAGTTTTGTCAATCGTTTATTATTTCTTTGCTAACACGTTTAAAATCTTTTGCTGACACCTTTTAATATTTATATTAAATTCATTACTAACAAGATTTATTCAGTAAATTGTTTCATAGCGATTACGAACAAAATAATAATAATAATAAAACTAAGAAGTTCTCTGTCGAACTTGATAAAGTTAATATAAAGAATTTTGTGTTTTGTGTTACAGGAAAAGAGGCCAGCGACCTTCGTCGCCATTCCTCTGTCAGCGATGTTCCCTTGGACAGCAACGTTCTGCGCAAGGTCGCTTCCCTTACTCTGGACAAAGCCACCCTAGAACAAAAAGTAACCAAACCCAAATTTGTTCCGGAAAAATTAGACTTTAAACTCTATGAGAAGTTTGAGGGTAAGTAAAAAATATTAATTATTATTACAATACTTATCTAAATTTCTTTATTGGTCAAAGCTCATGTAAATATTCTAACTTCAGATCGTATGAGGCGAATCCTTAGGTTACATGGAAACCATCTTCAGAAGTATCTAACTTAACCTTCTTCTAAGGTTATAGAATATTGAATAAATAAAATGACAGTTTTTAAAATTTTATTACTTAAAAAAATAAGTATATAAAAGCAATTATAACTTAAATAGACTCACAATGTCTGATTAACATATTTAGTGATAGTTTTTAAAATGATCGTATGTGTTAAATTTTATCTGTGCTTATGTATGTTAGGTTCTAGATTGTTGGTCGATTTTCTGTGTTAAATTTTTCCCGTCCTTGTCATAGGCAACAAATGTTAGAACCAAACATTTGCTAGACCACTTTCTGAGTTACATTTTATCTATGCTTGTTACTGACAACAAATTTTATGAGTAAATTAAAAAACTATTTTATGGGTTTAATTTTATTTGTGGAAGAAGACAACAAATGTTAGGAGCTAGAGTTTTAGGCGATTTTATGTATTACACATTTGGTCTTGCCATATAAACCTTTAATCGCAACGAATATAGGCGTTAGATTAAGCAATGAATAATAGAATTGAATTGGGTACGTAAAACCTTATAAACAATAATTTTTTTAAATAAATTCAGACTTAGGTCAACAAAGAAATAAATAATTATAGTTGACTTTTTATTAAATAATTATAATTAACCCATTTCTTCGCAATAGGACAACATCTATATTTAATGTGATTTTTCCTTATTTAATCTACATTTCTACTATAGAAGTAATAAAATATAACCTGAATATGAATCTGATACTTTTTGTTTTTGAGTAATGACGTTGCGTTCGCGCAACGTTGAGAAATGGCGTGTGCTGAAAAAAACACGACAATCATTACATGAAAAGATTTATTGAAACACAATGTGCACATAGTTTTACTTTTTAGAATTTATTTCAATCTGAATTGTGAATTGTTTCAAAACATTCAACATGTATAAACACTTGTCATTTCTTGCATGTGTAGACGGTTTGACTGTGGCACACTTTACATCTCCATCTTGCATTACTTTTGTTTCGGTCTACGATGTGGTCTGTTTTGTCTTTTCGTACGTCGTCTGGTAAAGTAATTTTACTACAGTGACCTAATAACAGATTTTTGCTGCGCTCGTCAGGTTCTTCAATATTTGCTGATCGAAGTAAAGAGATAACGAGTTGTGATCTAAACTCTATCTGACTGAGTTTATTTCCGATTGATAAAATATAAAATTTCCATGCATTTACTACAGCACAATCAATACCATTTACAAATAAGGTCCATGTTTTACCTCTTATTCTAATTCTGTAATTGGCAGTAGCATTATCATGAGAATCTACTCCGCCCATTCCTTTATTATAATCGTTGATAACATTCGGCTGCTTTACAAAGTCCTGTTTCCTTTCTTTTCGATTGTAGCGTTTTACATTTAGGGATTGTTCAACCGATCCGTAATTTGTTATGACTGTAACAACTGAATTATCCCGCCATCGAACAACAAAAATATTCTTCTTTTTATCAAAGGCAAATTCATAACTTCCTTTCGGAACTTTAAGAAATTTTTTCACTGATGTGAGCGGAATATTGGGCTACCTAGTTTCCCCTATTGTTCCTGATACTAAGAAATTCATCTTTGTCAGTTTACTTACTAAAGTGTAAGTACTGAAAAAATTATCAAAAACAATTATGTGAATCTCTGGATTTTCAACTATTCTCAACAAATTATAAACGACCTTCTCTCCTAAACCTTAGCCGTTTTTTATTTCACCACCTTTCCCCCCATATGGCTCAAAACTGTATACATAACCATCGACAGAAGCAATGTACCAATTTTTGAAACCGATTTTCACTGTTTTTCCTCTCATGAACATTTTTGCTGAATAACGTCCAAAATAGGGCACCATTTGCTCATCTATTGGTAATTTATGTGAAAACACTTCAAACTGACGAAATTTTGTATTTAATTCATCAAAATAAGGACGAACGTTTGAAAATTTATCGGATTTATCTAGTTTATTGTTGTCTTACAAATGAATGTATTTTTTGATTTCATCAAATTTATTTCTAGACATTGTATCTCGTACAATTGGTACACCTTTATCAAGAACTTTACTCCAATACATTTTTGATTCAGGTAGCGAATGATACCTGTGTTTTAAGAACTGCAATCAATTCTTCTGCTGTTTTACAACACTCGTTTAAAACTCATAGCGAATATACTGGTCAATTGCTTTCAACACGGCCGATATATCTCAACTGCCGGGGAACTCCCAACGTTGCGTCAACGCAACACATGCAAACTTTGTTGAATAAAGGGGAAGTGGAGAGCTGTGGTTCAACGAACATGACTCAGCAGTAAAGGAAACATGATAAGAAAGGCTGACATAGCAAAACATTTTGTTCCAAGAATTGACAGATGTTTATTTTTTACACCGAAAATGTTGATTATCTCGACATTTATTTTATCGCAATTCAAGTCCTTATTGAGAAAGATATATTATTAAAAACAAAATAATTATTGCATGCTAGAAAAATACTCTATTCTTAGAATAAATAACACACTTCAAATTGAAAATTACTCACTATATGGAGGGGTTGTGTGCAATATAATATATTGTTGCGTTTACGCAACGTTGGGAAGAAATGGGTTAATATAAATACTGTAAAGTAACATAACCCATGCGTTATAACAATGCTGTTAAAAACAGCTGTTTTATGAAATCATATGTTATCAGTTATTATAAGCCAAGTGTGAAGAGATAACTATATTCCTTAAGTTGCCCCTTTTGTGAAAAGTTTTCTCCCATATAAAACTAGAATTAATTCACTAAATTTAATTAATGCATTAATATTGGAAAAAAACTGTAATAATATTTAGTGTCATTCACTACAACTTATAAAAATGTATTTAATCTAGAGGGATGAATAAAAAGTATTTTATAAACTATTATTGTGCTATATAATACATACACACGCGCGCACACGCACACGCACGCACGCACACACACACACACACACACACACACACACACACACACACACACACACACACACACACACACACGGAGGGTATGAACTAATAGAAGGAATTGAAAATAGCCAATAACTACGGTTTTCCAATGCTTAAAACTTTTGATTTATAATAAAAATATCGAAACCTTTTTTTTTAATGTGTCAGAGTATTACTATTATGTTGTTCATACATAAAGTTCAACCTTTTACGCCTCGTATGTATAACCTAAGTAAGATGTATTTACGTCAAGTGTTAAGACATTTTTCACTATAAAAAAGAAAAAAAAATGTGCCTCTTTACACGAGTTTGCTTCAAAAGATTAACTCAGCAGTAGATAAAGATTTTTGCTTAAAATGTATGTATTGTTTACAGCATTCATAAATTCTGCAAAGCCAAACCTTTAAATGGTCTATCAATCCATAAATATTTTTTAAATGCTACCAAAAGTTCGTATTTATTAATAATTGTTAATTAAATATGTCTTTCTTCTTATGCTTTAGACACTTAAACATATTTTGTGTATTTATTCACGTTTTATTGAATTTTGTAAAAGTGTAGTTGAAGTTTTGAAAATGGAGTTATTGTGAAACGCGTCAACAAAGGACAATGTTTTAATGTTAGGATAGGCAAAAGAGGGCACTCAAATGTATCACAATATTTTTAATGGTATCAAAGATCATTATATTGAGAATTTCAAAAAACTTGATTTTTTAAAACTTATCGACGTAAATAAATAGTATGACTACTAATAAATAAATCTAAAAATTATTTACATTAACCGTACGTAATTTTGAACCACAAAGGTTCATAGTTAAGGGAATTATTCAAAGCCACGCTACCTTATTAACGTATTATTCTTATTAACGCCGTCTTCAAAAAATAAATACAAATAGACTATAGGGTGAAAGTTTTCCAGACGGAGTTATAATGACAAAAGATAGGAAACTTTTCTCCTCTTAAAACAAACCGAGTTATTTAAAGTATGTATTTTTATAATTTCTTGTTTTTCTTAGCTTCAAACTAATAATTATTTTTATGCTGTTGTTTTGGTGTAGTAGCAGAGTTTCTGATATTATCAAAATGGAAATAATCCTCTTCAGTTATTGAAGCAATGTTGTCAAACTTTTTTTTTATATCAACGCCTAGATATATGTATATATACAAGTTTGTCGTTGAGCAATACAACAGTAATGTTGGTAAAGCATATGATCGATATTGCAGGGGTTTTGAAGCTTTTTATCCGTGTTTGATTACTGATTTTCAGAATTAATATTCACTTGAAATATCTGAATAACAAAAACAAACACTTGATTATTTTAAAAAGAGTATTTTGTGAAATTGTATAAAAATATTTTATTAGTTTTCTTACAGAAAAATTCGTTAAACGTTTTACAACAAACACATTTTTATTTAGTAAATGTTTACGTATGAATAGAAAGTAGTGATGACTCTAATTTTAAGTATCTTTAGTAAATTACTGTTTTGTTAAATTATTGGTATACCAGTTATTGTTAAAATTAGAGTGATTGGTAAAATAGTAATAGACCTAATTCTTTCCAGGTTTTGTTTTATTCTTTATCAGATATATATTTGTAGGCCTAAAGACTTTTATATTTCTACGATAAAATTAAAATTAAGCCTTTATTTCAACTTTTCTCCACGAGTTTGTGAAAGTTTGATTTGAACCAGCTAGTTAACGGAATTTAGATGAATTTACTGCGAAGAATTCTATTCCATAGGATTACATTGTTTACTCAATCTCAGAAATTTTATATATTTTTTTTTATAGTAGGCCGTAATGGAAAATATTTGACAAAAACTGCATCAACTCAGATTTTATTTTCGATTTTACTTTAAAATATGTTCTAAACAAGGAAAAAGTTGTTTCGAATCTTGCAAATCATAAATAATTGTTAAAATTTGTCACAAAATACAAACATAACCTCAATTTAACAACACACTCGAAACTGTATAAATTGAATCTGTCAATAAAACAGAGCTTGATATTATACTACATTCATATATCGCTAAATTACGATTTGCCTATTATATAATCGATTATGTTAGGCTAGGTTTAAAAAATAAAATCGAAATTAAGTTTGCTAGCGTAAGCTAATCACGCACGTCTTAAAGAATGTATATTTTTGTAAGACCGAGGAAATGGGAGTTCTGTTAAATTCAGCAATAGGTTAGTTTACGATTTCATAGAAACTTAATTTTTATTTTTTAATAACGAAACCAATTATAATACGATATTTTGTAGCTATATGTTAATACAGCCATATATCTACAATTATTGTTGCTGATAATAATTATGTAGAGTAACATCTCCAACAATTCGTAGAGAATTACTTGATAAAGGAGTGTGTAAAGTGATGTTATATCCGTACGAAGCGGTCTAATGTAGGTTTTAACAATTAATTACGGTTTGTGGTATAAAAAAAACTTTTTACTTGTTTAGGAAGTATTTTGAAATATAATCTGAGTTGATAGTCTTTGTCAAATATTACCAAATTTACCTTGAACATTTTGTTTTTAATGACGGTGTAACAGTACATAAAAATTTCCAGTCTCCCTTTTGTAACCGAAGGTCTTTGATCTGCAGCGAATTTAATCTTCTAATTCCAATTACAGACAATCTTAAGTCTGCCCAATAACCTTCAAGAAATTGGGGCTGTTGACCAATGTCATTTGTAACAGATGATACATCGCCTCCAGTATTATATATTTTCTTACTGAGATTTAGCAAGTATAGAAGAATCTTAGGACGATCCTAAAACAGTTTAGGAGTACAAAGATGGTCAGAATTATAGCCAAATAACCTAAATAAAAACCTTTCAAAAAATCACAATAACTTTGTTTTACTCGTGGTTTTAGAGCCTGAATATCTATCTAATTAGGGACATTAAATTTGGCAACAATTTTAAATTTTGTGCAGTCTTAAACGTTCACAAGTTGGGTTACAATGGGTAGGTACCATAATAAATTTACGTATTGTTATACGTATTGTATTTACGTACTGACATGATCAGTATTTACAAGCGTAAGAAAAACATTGATTAGGTTTGTCAAATAGGCCAAATTCATATTCTTATCTTCTTCCAAAAAAAAAAATAAATAAATAAATAAACAATCAGTAAACAGAACTGAAAACAAATCTTTCCCGGCAGAGATTTATGGGTTTATTGTAACTTGACGGAAGATAAGGTAGGCGATGAAGCAATATTCCATCCCAACATCCTAGTGTAGGTCTAACCTTACACCTACCAGGTCTAACCTATAAACTGAACTTAGTTATGGCGCAAGCGTTGGATAACAAACCTGCGTTTTGGACTAATTTTAAAGGTAATATCATAAGGTAATATTTATGTTTGTGTGGTTTAAAGAACCGCTATTTAAAGCCCACGTTCAGGTTTAGTATTATTGATAAAATATTTTGTACAAATTTAAAAAAGATTTGAGTACTTAAAGTCGAGTTTAATGGTTTGTTTTCAACTAGAGATAATGTTTATAGAATGTCTGGTGACATAATATGTAATTAATATGGTTATGTAATTTTGTGTTCATTTATAGGTTAGTGTTGTTGCAAACATTCAAATACAGTATGTAATGAATTTGTTTTTAATTTAAAAAGTGTTGCATATTTACTTAGGATACTACTTTTTATTATTATTAAGTAATACAATTCATAATTATGTGGTTACTTAAAAAAAACATTATCCAGCAAGATATATTACAATTTTAGTTTCTTAAAACTTGCAGAGGACATAACTGAAACAATTATAATTTTATGAATATTTCAGTGGCTACTATAGATTAGTGTTTCAGAAATCTTTATGAAACTTTACATTGAATTAGAATTACATTGTAAAAATATAATTCAAATAATTTAGTCAAAATGATTTAAACTAAAGTCTTGCTCACTACAATCATATTTTAATTCGTCATACAAACACTATAATAGAATTGTATTTATTCTGGCATGTAGACTGTAAATTAATTTATCTGTTATTTTTTTTAAGATTAAATTTCATTAATCACTTAAACAATAGTTTATGACTATACGAACTTTAAAGTTTGAATAGTCATGAACTATTGTTTAAGTGATTAATAAGATTCACCGAACGTAATGGACTACAAAATTCAAGAATTAAATTTCAGTCAATTTGTCTCAAAGAACTTGAATTTTTAAAATAATTTTAATATTTAAAACCTACCTAAAACCTTAAGACCTTATAAAGTCTTTTATAATTTGTTATTCCGAGCAATGAAATGTTAAAAAAAAACAGTTTTCAAAGATGTAGATTCTTTGAAAATCTATCAAGGTATGAAATATCTACCAAATTATTTTTCCATGTTCCTGAAGACTTTCTGCATTGGCAAGTAATGGAATTCTGCAATTAAATGAAAAATGTAAAAAATTACCATGTTTTTTCGAAAGGTTTGTTTGTTGTAAGATCTTGTCCCTACTTGACACATTAGCTTATTATCTTAACATTAGAATCCATACTTTATATTACTGTTGTATTCTACATAACAGTCTCTGTGTGATCTGGATAGAGATTTAACACCATTTGCTGTATCTGTACATTTTTTATTTAGATTTTTTACCAAAAACATTTCAATCTTAATATGATATGGTTTTTGCTAACCTCTTTTCTAAGGAGTAACAAAAGTTGAGTATATCTTAAATTGATGAATTTAATTTCATACATTTTTGCTCTTCAGTAAAATATCAAGTTTTTGGTATTGCAGTGTTTTACCATTAATTTTCAGCAAAAAATTCTAAACATTGGACAGCTCTTAACTTGATGCAAGTTGGTTGCTCTTTAAACATTTTCACATTTCTTATACAAAACTTACTGCAATATTTTATTTTATTGTTGTATTTTTTGCTAGCTTATTTATTTTATTCTTCATAATGATATGATTACATTCCAAAATCGAATTTAAATTGAATAATTGAATTATTTTTTAAAATAAATAAATTAAATGTATTTTAGGATATTTTTTCATTTGTTGTATTTTTTTGTTAATTTTTAAAAGTTTTTAAGAGTAAATATTAAATAGTTAAAATTAAGATTCAGCAGAATTATTTGCAATCTATTATAACAATGTGTGTTTTTCAAATGTATAAGAAATTCATATTATAGAGAAATCAGAAAATTTAATTTAAAAAACTTTAATAACCTTGTAGAGGAAATTTTAAATTTCAGTTTAGTTAAAAAAGTAATTACGATACATGATTATAATTTAGAAATAAATAATTTCTAAGGAATGATTAAAAAAATGTCAAACAGTAGGCATACAGGATTGGGATTCTAAATTTATGATTGTCTCATAATTTCAGTGAAATATTTTATATTTAAATAAAGGTCAAACAGGGAGAAACTTTACACAAGATATAAGGAACACATAAAAGACATGTCACACACAACCTAAATCAAACTTCACCATACACATACAGTACACACTACACACATACACCAATATAGGCACTAATCTAAAAATCCTTCATTACATAAAAAAAGCAATAAGCTAAACACAACAGAAAACTACGAGATATACAAACACCATCCATAACACATTCTAAATGACAAAACACACTCACATTCAAACACTATATTTAAACACATAATTAACAACTACATATTAGCAAACACGTAGTTGTACTACTATGAACAATAAAAAAATAAAACAATAATACATCATGGACCAACACCAATGCATTGCACCTGAACAACAGTCTTATCCATGACTCGCAGCATTGAACAATGAAAAACGTGTCTGCTGGAAAATTTCAGTAAGAAGTGATTTTTTGCCAAATGATACCAAGAAGTTCTAATTATATATTGGTTGCAAACTTATTATTATCTTTATACTAATTATTTTTTTGAAAACGTTTATAGAATTTCTTTTATTACATAATTTGATTGTGTTGCAAATGACAATTAGAAAATTATATTTAAAAACGTTTTTAGGTCAGATGTTGATTAACTGGTTTGTTTCTGCATTTTCTGATGATCACTATTTGAAGATATGCCTCAAGGTACATGATTTCCGAGTACTGGCCACACAGTTCTGTACTCACTTACTGGCTGCTGGAGTTGTCAGGCAGCTACCGGATAAGGATGTTCCCCAAGATGAAGCTGTCTTTCAGGTTGGTTTGTATTTTGGAGATAATTTAAGGAAAAGCTTATGTAATATTTTTATAAGAAAAGGCTTATAAGTTACTAAAATAGGTTATTAAAAAAAGTTTGCAGCTAGTTTATAGGATTTGCTTAATTAGTAGCCTCCTTTATTTCAAGCCACAACCTTTATTTCAAGCATTGAACAAACAACTGGAGTAAGATAAAAAACATATCTCTAAGATTTTGACTTAATTGGTAGTTCAGTTTTTAACCACAAATATAGTAAATTAGAAATACACATTAAAGTGAACTTAAAATAATATATTTTAAAATCTGCATTAATAAATTGATATGTTACATGTTGACTGCTGCATTAAACAATGCACTGAGTTAGTGTGAAACACAACTGCCAAGATATTTCAGTGTTTCAAGTCGTGACATAAAGTTATAATGTATAATAGTTTTAATAGTATAGGAAAGTAAGAATTTATGTAATTATACAAAATATTAGTTATTCAAAGCCTTTATTTATGACAGGGTATCTAATAGAATAAATGTGTTAAAAAGCCATTGGAGCGATATCATGAACGTGTTTCAAGTCTTGGAGTAGACGTGGCAACACCTAAGCTGGTTCACACCCTGGTTCAGAATGCCGTACGAAACAAGCATTCCCATTGTCAGAATCCAAAGATTAAGCCGGTTCACACCCTGGTTCAGAATGCGGTGCCAAGCAAGCGTTCCCATTGTCAGAATCCAAAGAGTAAGCCGGTTCACACCCTGGTTCAGAATGTCGTACGAAACAAGCGTTCCCATTGTCAGAATGTAAAGGGTAAGACGGTTCGCACCCTGGTTTAGAATACCGGGCAAAACACGTGTTCTCATTATCAAATTCTAAAGTTCTCTTTTATTTGTTAGATCAATGGCTCTCAGCTTATCTTTATTTACTGTAAGCCTAAACAGGCTCTTAAAAAAGGCTACTTCAGACACAAATAAAAGTAATAAAAGCATGTACTTTATCCAACGGAGGATGGCCGCGTTTAGAAGAAATATATGCTTTTACAGCCCGTTCACTAGAGGAAATACTGACTCAGAGATTTCAATTCACAAACAGGCTAAATATTATTTTCTATTGTCGTTCGACTTGCCCTACACCTGAGAGTTTCATACTTCTATTAAATAATATTTCTCTATCCAAAGTACAATTATTTTTTATAATCATCTTCAGCTATGAATAAAAACGCATATTTCAACAGATTCATCAAGATATTTTTTCATTGCAAGTGGAGCACTGGTATTATGGGTGTTCTTTTAACAGAGCTTATTTTATCTCCTACTAGCAAAGTACTCTGTTGCTGCACTCTTGTCGAGTTGCGATTGTATGCATGCATACATCCACCAGTTCAGAAGTAGTATTTTGTTTATGCCATCAGATTAGCGTACCCACTATGTTAGACCCTTGAACTTACTTCATTTAAATGAATAAAGTTTAAATGAATAAATAAATATCTAATATTGCTATAAACAAAAAACAAATGCTTTCCCATTTTGTATTTACAAAATACAATATCATTATTGTAAATGAAAATGTGTCAACATGTAAATTCATAAGTATTCATTTAGTTACGAAAAATAATTACTTATATTTTAATGTGTGAATTCAAGATGATTACACCAAGCAACTTTGAAATATCTTGTTTGTTATGGGTAATGAAGTGATGATGTTTATTGAAGAATAAAGTAAAATACATTACATAAAAGCTGAAGTTTGCAATTGTAGCCAAAACAATTTCATTTGTTGTTTCATTAATTTATGAAAAACAGGCGCCTAATTCAAACACCATTAATATGCTCAAGTAAGGGTTAAGGGTGTGCACAGCACTGTTAGTATATACATCAACCGTGGAAGGTGAAGGGTTAACTTGGAATAAACTTGGCAAATTAATTTAACTTGTTCAATTGAACAATGTATTGACCAAATGAGAAAAGTATCTGTTAGTCAATGAGAAATATTAATAAGTAGTGTTTTGTTGAGTTAAAATGATAAATGAGTGATTATTTTAAAAAACTCTCAATATGTACAACCCATCAATTGCAAATAATTATAATAAAATTAATTTCTATTGGATAAAAAAAAAAATAATTTTATTGAAATCTAAATATATTACTATAGAAAACACTGACTAGTTAATCATAAAATATATTGTGGCAAATGTTTTCAATATTTTTCAAATACAGTAAACTCCCGATTATTAGTGGGCAGATTAACTGGTTTGCGGATTATCCAGGGTCTTTTTTACAAATATCCAATTTTTATTCCAATCAGATTCATGTGTTTAAATTTCCAAACAGTGAATTGCAACGTAAATACATATAAGGCTAATAGAAGTTAAGATGAAGGGAATAGATATGTAAATATGTACGTACTAATTTTTACATTGAAAGGTAAGCATCATGATGCGGGCCAGCGAAATAAAAGGGGCGAGCAGACTACTGTATATAAGAGACAATGACAAAATGCTTGGACGCCCGAAAACCTAATGTGTATCATAAGATTATAAACAAATGTCAGCTAATCTCGGCTATAGTCTAGGACGTGACATATGCATTATCCATGTCTGTCATATACATTATCGATCTTTATGGCTTTGTGAAACACGTGACACAAGTAGACATTGTGCGACAAAATGGTTCTAAAGAAACTTAGATCGCACATTAAAGCTAAATCAATGCTTTCAAAAGAAACAGACGAAAGTGACAGATTTTTTTCTTAAAAAGTGAAAGTATTATGTGTAAAGTAAATTACATATGTACATACATACTTACTTTTGACATATACTTATGTACTTATTGTAAATAGTTAGACATATAAATGTACATGTTATAATCCGTCAAATACATCGACATTTTAAATTATTTTCTGTCTTTATTTTGTCCTCTGAAGATTATTTTTGAATTGCATTAACCGGCGTCATTAGTGTAACGTATGGTATAATAATCGATTATCGATCGTTTTGCGTATTCTTTGTTCATAGCGGATTATCCGGGAAATTCGTTATCCGGCGTTGCCGGGCCACTCTATTCCACGGATAATCGGGAGTTTACTGTAAAGTTTATCATTCTACTCTTAATCCTAGTAGCTTAAACAGTTTAGTTTAAATGTATACACAGAGTATAAATGTATACACAGAGTATAAATCTATACACAGAGTATAAATGTATACACAGAGTATAAATGTATGCATAGAGTATAAATGTATGCACAGAGTATAAATGAATCACAGGTAAAGTATACGTATTAGCTAGATATTAACTTTTAAAAATAGTATATTTCTGTGAATTAAAATTTATAACAATACTTGATTTTTGCAAATTATGATTTTTTCTTCACATTATTGAGGCATTTTAAAAGAATATTTTTTAAAAAGAATTATTGCATGGTAAAAATGTTTAAAAGTAGAAAATATTTGATCATAAAATTAGTTTTGGATGTAATTAAAATACTCTGTTTTAAAATGTTTCATAACTATATATGTTCTACAGCCAGATCTTATTTATTATTGGACACACACTGAAACAGTCAACACTAGCCCACCTACTCCAGGCCGTCTCCAGACTCTTGCTTGGCCGCCTCCTTTGTCACCTTCAAATGAAGTTATGCTGGAGCATAATGGAAACCATTCACCTGATACAGGTAGATTTCTAAATTTTTAAAATAATCCTTAGATTGAACCAGTAACTTATGAATACAAAACCTGAAGTGGCAGTGCCCAATATTGAGAATATTGGGAATATTTGGAATAGTTTAGTAAACACCGACTTTTACCTCTATGTAATGAAAACGTTAATTCAATACACAACCCATTCAATACAGAAATATTTCTAAGATAAATATTGATTTATGTCTGTTGTAGTTAAATTTGATGACTTTGACTTAGATTAAAGAAGTTTTACTTTATTGTGTTGTAGACAGTTGGTATTTTGACACTGTTGCTCCACAGTTGTCATTTACTAGCTAACGCATAACATTGATATTTGGGTTTTTTTATGATGAATTTTCTTGGTTTGAGTGTTTTGTTTTATAAAATGTGATTGCATTCTACTGAAAGATGTCTGATAAAAATTACCACAATGGCTTGAGTAACCTATGTGATGTATTACATGAACTAGTGGAAGAAAACTTGTCTTGAAGATCACATTTCTGGTAAAAACAAGTATACAATGATCATGGAATACTTTACTTACAGTTTCCTTTAAACAGAATGTACATAAACTATATATCATTCTTTCTGTTATAGCATTCTGCAGGAAATGTATTTTCAGATTAAGAATACTGGTTCTTGTTACTATGCATTATTATGTAATATATTTATGGAAGTTAATTTTTATTTTTATGCTTTTTTTACGTTTGTATATATATATATATATATATATATATATATATATATATATATATACAGTACAGTCTCACTAATCCGGACTTGATGGGACCGGACCCTGTCCGGATCAACAAAAGTCCGGATTAGACGGAAAAAGCCTGACAAATGCATACAATATATGTTTTAGTCGAGGAAACATTGAAATTGTAGTTTTAGTGAAATTGAGGCCTAATTATAGCTATACAGTACAGTATTTCATAGCTTATTTAGCAAAAAAATTCTGTAATTGTAACAGAAAAGGTATGACATTAATAAATATCAAAGCATCTTTCTCGTTGAATAAATGTATTCACATAAAGTTATTTACACTATACTGTATAAACGCACAAAAAAACTCAAACAAAAATAAACTTTAAAAAACTTAGTGAAAAAAGTCTGTAAGTTCTTTTGTTTTAACGATAAATGGCGTCGTTTCACAGTAAGATCTTGTAGGCGTTTCAAGGTCAGTAGCTCCGCAGTTGACGTATCACTTTGTTTCTCAAAGTAGGCTATCAACCCCTCCAGCATTGCAGCCGCCCCATCATGAGTTGGGCTGACCGGTTCGTCTGTGTAGTCTTCCTCTTCCGAGCTGTCATTTTCTGCGTTTGCAATGCACACAGCGACGATTTCGTCCTCGTTGAGCACTTGATGACCAATGCCATTATCACTGATAATCCACTCGGAAATATCATTGTCTTTCGAATCGGCACAACCCTCTAATTGTTGAAAAATCTGAACAAATTCGGAGTCGTCATTAGTAGGTCTGCAGCCATATAAATGACATCCTTTATAGTAACTTTTTTAAGAATTTCAATAAATTGTGTAGCTGGATCTGCTTCTTGTTGTTCCAAAAGCGATAAAATTAACTTTTTCCTATATCGCAGTTTTATCGCCTCTATCACACCCTGGTCCATCGGCTGAATGACGCAATTGTTTTTCATTTGGGTGGCATGGGGCATTATCAATTAGTAAAACCGCTTTTCAAGTGAGTTTTTTCTCTTTTAAAAACTTGTCTGTTGTTGGAACAAAGTTTTCAAAAAACCAGTCCTTAAAAATTTGACTGTTCATCCACGCTGATTTTTGGAACTTGTATTGGGCCGGTAGAACACTTAAATTTACATTTTTAAAAACCCTCGGCTTTGCGGATTTCCCTATCATCAAAAGTGGAAATTTTAGATCGCCAGGAGCATTACTGCAGGGCAACAAAGTCATACGTTCTTTCTTAACTTTATGGCCTTTTGCTACTGAATCTAATTTGGAAGCTAAAGTTTTTTTTGGGAACATTTTATAATTTAATCCGGTTTCGTCAGCGTTGAACACGTGACAAGGTTGTAAGTTTTCATCTCTGAGAAACTTGTCAAATTTGTCTTTGAAATTTTCACTGGCATCACTGTCACCTGACAAAATTTCACCACTTATTCCGAGTTGACGGATGCCGTGTCGTTCCTTCCACCGTGATAGCCAATCCACACTGGCATTAAAATTAGGGTCTCCTTTTAACTTTTCATTCAGTTTCAGCGCGATCTTTGCAAATTTACACCCGATAATGGAACACCCTGTCCCGTTGTTGGCAAAACCATACATACAAAGCATCATCTAGGGTTTAATTTTTTGGTTTTTTGCTTCTGCCGCCTAAAATGTCTTTACTAACAATTTTTGCACAAAAATCTTCAATTTCCTGTTACTTTTTTCCGATCGGAAACAGTTTGTTTTCCCACGTCTAACTCTTTTGCAATTTTAGTATGCGATTCACCTCCATCAATACGAAACAAAGATTGGAGTTTTTGTTCCAATGTCACTGTCACTGACTTACGTTTAGTCGCCATTTTCACTGAACACTGAACGAGATGTAAATAAAAAAACACAGATCAATATTGCACTAGAATTAAATGACAACTAAGCAGATATCTTGCGAGAAGCAGTAACGGTGGCATCCGTCCGACAACCTAACTGACCTGACGCCAGACGGATAGACTGTCTTATCCGTTTAGTCAGCGGTCCTTTATCTTTCGTTTATCGCAAGATATCTCTTGATATCACGTGCGTTGAAGTGTTGGGAGATCTAATGTGAATATATTTTTTCAAAGAAGTTTTTCCTACTTTAACAGGCAAAAGAAACAAATAATAGGGTAAATTCATATTTTAATGAATAAACATATTATTTGTCTATTAGAGTAGGAAAACCCCTTTGAAAAATAACAGATATAGTAGTATAAAAGTAAATATTTTTGTGGACGGCAGACTGATTGTGCACTGTAAAATACTATAACTAAACAAAAATTTTGGGCCGTCCGGATTAGCCGGACGTCCGGATCATCGGAGACCGGATTAGCGAGACTGTACTGTATATATATATATATATGAAGTTAATATATTACTATGTAAGTAATATATATATATATATATATATATATATATATATATATATATATATATATATATATATATATATATATATGTATGACTTTTTGGACCAGATAGGAGACTGACAGACATACCTAATGGCAATAGTCCAAAACTGCAATCTCTTGGAAATTTCCAGTTTTGGACTATTGCCATTAGCTGTCAGTCTCCTATCTAGTCGAAAAATTCCTAAATAAGCTTTAAGCTCTACTAGAACTAACCTAAATATATATATATATATATATATATATATATATGTGTGTGTGTGTGTGTGTGCGCACGCATGCGTGTGTTTGTGGGTGTGTGTGTGTGTGCGTGAGTGCATGCATGCGTGTGTGCGTGCTTAAGATCTGATTTCCTTTTTGTAGAGAACATTACATATTTTTTGTCAAAAATGTTATTTGTTTCTTTGTTGCAAAGTGGATTTAAATATTAGAAATTTTTTTAGCTTGTTGTCTTAGTGGGTTGTACCAACATTTTTTTAAGCCCTGGGGAAACTCTTCTATTATAGGGCTCAACATTCGGGTTTTGTGAGAATATTATCAATATTTACAAAGTTATTATTTTCATACTAAATTTGTCCATAAAGCTATGTAGTCAGAGTCACAACAAATCCTCATTGTTACTATCAATTTCACTAGGTTTACTCTTCACTCTCTTCTACCTCCGACGATCACAGATTTTTCATTTTCATACTGTAATATGGTACAGAACAAACATAAGCTCCGAAACTACACCAGTAAAAACTACACTGAATTTCTCACTCCAGTTGTAATAAAATCCAAAGGAAGCCTCTAGCGTGTCTATAGAAGTTCAAATTTGGGTTATAAATACGTTTCTTTATTTACCCTGTAAATTGATGGTAAATATACCTTTTTGAGAGAAATTTACCCTCTTAAGAGATCGTAAATATACCTTAGACAGCAGAGACATCTGGTCATCTGGCCACTACCAATGTCTTGAGTCATGAGTAAAGCAATGAGTTAGTGGTGTTATCTCCTGAACCATATTACCTATGTAAATATGTTAAACATCTAAAATGTTTACTGATTTACTGATAAAAAATTGTTGTATAAATTTGTATGATAAATATATTTTTGAGTATATTTTTCTGCTTTTTCTAACATTACAATATTTTCCACTTGTGACACGTTTCGGAATGACTCTATTTCCAAAACTTAAATCGTACCTAGGAAAATCTGAAAAATGTACTCAAATATATAGAAGTATTCCTAACACAAATGAAGATGAGTATATTAAGAATTTGTATGATAAAGTTAAAAATAAAAACTTTTTTGAATAAAACCAAAAACTATGAACAAAGACTGCTGCAGGCATTGCACGGTAAATGATTGGAAATAACTATTAAATAATATACCATATGCATGAAACACATTGGAGTATATAATAATTTTGCTACTGTTATAAACTAGAAAACAATATTATAAAATAAAATATATCTTTATCACTGGTAAAACTCTTGTTACCCAAGTGTAAGCAATCAACCAAGGAAAATTTTGCTTGGGGTTTGTGACAGCACATAAATGTATCAGGACTATGGACTATATTATTTGACAAATCCTTAATTAAAAGATATTTAGAGCTTTTAGCAGTATTATTGTTCATTAAGTTTTACTATACTTATGTATACTATAACTAAAAAATATTAAAATGTTTTGTTTCATCTCAATATTGTTTAAAAAAATGTACTGTTCATGTTCAGGAACAGAATTAAAGAAAAATGAAGCTGAAACCATAACAGAACTTGTACGCAAGTTGAACGAACAGAAAGTGAAAATAGCAGAGCTAGAGGCTACAATTGAAAAACTGAACCAAGAAAAAGAGAGATCTAAGACTTTAGCCGATATTCAGGTGTGTTATGTAGGAACATCTCTAACTGCTTGTCTTTTTATTTATGTAGTTTTACTTTTTTGTTTTTCTAAAAAATTATACACTTTTTCAAGGTCATCCGTCATAAAGGTCCTGGCAAAAATATTTTCAAAATTTGCTTTTCCCTAAAACTAAACCATAATTTGCTTTCTTGAACTCATAACTAAAATTAGAATTCTTTCTAGAATTTTTTTGTCTGATCAATGTAAAAAGAAAACAAAATATATTACAATGAACAAAAGAAAAAACTGAAAATGACAAAGTTCTGTAAAAATATAAAAAATCATCTAATAATAATTATTAAGGTAAAAAAGTGTAAAATACAGCCGACCTCTCCAAAAGAGAGTTGATGGTGCAAATTCACCTTTTACTAACTTAATTGATCTCTATGTTATGCTCATTTGTACTCTCCAGGTACTGAAGCAAGACATCCAAGATCCCTGTAAAATGCCTTACATAAGTATCTTCTAAGATGCCTTTTGAGATAGTTTTAACCCTGCAAGTGACAAATGCTGCAAATAGCAACTAATATTTTGCCAGTTCAGAGGCAGAGTCACAATTGGCATTGGATTAAATAGTTATGACAAATATTGATTTTATTTAAGACCAAACATCAGAGCTGATTGTAACAGTGAACTCAAAAAATTTTGTTTTCTATATTATTTGTATTTACTGCCTGACAATAACAGATAGCGCCTTACCTGATTATAAAAAAATCACTGATTACTGATATTGAAATTTTAGTTAGAAATAGATCTAGGACATCCAAGTTTTATTAGGGATATTTTAGGTATTGATAGTAACAATAATTTCAACATTCAGTAAAATTCTTATAATGTTTTTGAAAGTGATATGTATATGAAGGATAGGAAAATTATTGACAATAGTTTTAAAGATATGGAGAATTGATTGAAATGTGGAAATGAACCATTATAAATGTTGAAAGAGTTTAATCAAACCTCCCTACACACTAGTACATTAATGCATACTAGTTTCAAAACAAAGTCTCCTTCCTCAGTGAGTGGCTAACACTGATGAAAGCGACATCAATGCTGAAACTAGTATTCATTAATAAATTAGTGTTTAGTGAGGTTTTAGTAAATTCTTTCAACTTTACCATTATTAATAGATACCCATCTGGTTGTCGTTAAAACCTCTATTGTACAGCTTAAACTGTTTCCATGGTTACCACATAATATCATAAATAATGCTCTAGGATTAACAAATGAATAAAATAAACAAACTAGATTTAATGGTATCAAACCGTGCTTCATAAATGAACAATGCAAAAGGAAAGTGAAAAAAAAACTATAACACAATGAAGCGATGAAAAAAAAGCATATAAATAGTAACAAACACAAAAAATAGTCCAACACCATACATAGAAAGAAGAACGGAAAATTTCAAGGAAAATCGCTTTCTATTTTGTGGTGAAAGTACTTGAAAACTTTTAAATACATTTTGTAAAAATGTAAGATACATAATGCTAATGTGATACATTTGAAATAATTGTAGGTAGCCCTCATATAAACCAAAGATTTTTAAAAAATGGTTAACTAATGTGTTGAAAAAAGTTTACAAACTTTAATTCAATTTGTTTATCTGTTTCAGTTGCTTGCTGAGAGGGTTCAGGCTGATTTTAGCTCGCCAGAGAAAGAAAAGAAATCCCTATGCTCTCCCACTATCACTTTAAAAGGTCCTGGTGAGGCACTGGTGACAAAAGCAGAGAATGTACAGAAAGATGAATTTAGTCTTATAGTACCTCCCCCACCTCCATTGCCTCCTGATGAAGTGCAAACAGAAACTGAATCGGAGTTTTCTAAATTTTCTAGTCCAAGTACATTTGTAGAAAATATTTTGGACCTTACTACATCACCTTCAAATAAAGCCATAGCTCTACAGAACTGTTTAGAAGATCTTTCTAAGTCTGAATGTGAAAATTTTCTTGTTAACCCACTATCAACAATTTCTTTAAATGGAACAGAACAAAAAAAACAATTATCTAATATAAAAAGTTCTCCATCATCACCAGTTTTAGAAAACAATATTCCCCCATTACCAAAGTCAGATGTAAGCGCTCTTCCATCACTATTAGCTTCAGAAATAGGTTATTCTCTCTCACCACTGACAGAAAATGTTTCCATTTCTCTTGTAAAATCAGGACCACCTCCACCACCTCCACTGATGCCAAGTTTGAGCCCACCCTCTCTAACACCAGGCTTGAGCCCATCTCCTCCTCCATTACCAGGTACATGCCCACCAGCGCCACCTCCTCCTCCACCACCACCACCACCACCACCACCACCACCATTAATTCCAAGTGCAGGGCCACCTCCCCCACCAATGCCAGGAATTGGCCCCCCACCGCCACCAATGCCAAGCATGGGACCACCACCTCCACCATTGCCAGGAATGGGGCCACCTCCTCCCCCTCCTCCAATACCTGGCATGCCCATGCCGCCTCCACCACCTTCACCATCTACTCCAACTCCATTTCCAACACCGCCAGTAGGAGGGTGGAATGCACAAAGAGCAAGTAAGTTAGTATATTTTTAGTAAGGCATGATTTTTCAGAATCTACTTTGTTTATTAGTCAGGTTTGTAGCATGTGTATGTTAATAGTAATTTTTAAAATTATATGAAATATACAGTATATTATATTTACTTAAAATTGAAGGTATATAATTGCAAATTGGTAAATTGTATGTGTTTCAAAGACTGAATTTTTTTAACCACTTGTCAATTAGTGCATAGTGTAAATATATTCTCTCTCTGATTATGCTCCACTACAACAAGCAACTGTTTTTTTTTTCATACCATGTAAAATATTGAAAACAATATTAAAAATGAATATAATAAGTCATAATAAATTATTCTTTCATTATTAAAATTTATAAAGATAAACTTCATCCAAAGAACCAACTTTTTTGGTATAAACAAATCAAAATTGAAAATTTAATTAATGTGTTTTACTAAAATTGTTAACAAAAAAAAGTATGTCAAGCCATAACTCCTGACAACTAGCTCCCAGAATAGCACTATGTTTATAATACCATGTGCATTCTACTATCAAACAAAAATCATCGTAATTAGTTCTGTATGCAGTGTGAAGCTTGATGTTTAACCCTTAGCGCTCGGATTTTTGTAACATGCTTTGCTTCCCCACTTGTAATTAAATTGGGACAAATTCCTCACCTGCAGGTTGCATTATTGTTTATGGAGAACTTTGCGTTCTCTTACATGATTTTAGTAAACTGAGCTATTTTTATTCACTAATACTGTATGTACATGATTTTATTATCTTATTTGTAATTTTGCAGAGTATGATATCTTTGAAAACAGTCTTCCGGATGAAGTCCTGGTTTTCTGCCGCATGTTTTGTAGTGAAAAACTGTTTCCCTTCTACCTCCTTTTATCTTCCTGTTACTGCAAGCTACATAATCCTTAGAAGTATTTTTATCATTGGAAAAGATTAAATGTAATTTCCAATTCAGTCTTTCTTCTTTGTCAGTAGTTGACGGCCTCTAACTATACGGGTTATTCCTGATATCACCAAGTTTTGGCGAAACTATTTTTTTTAACAGGATTTTCTTTCATTTCCTTTTTTTGTTATTATAGATAGTAAAACTATTTACTACAGCTACATCTAATAGCCAGAAACACCACCCATAAACTGGTTATATTTACAAATACCTGTTGGTTTAGTTATTTTGTTTATGACACTGAACTACATTCTAATAAATCAGGATCAAGTAAAAGATCTGGAATTTCAGAATCACTAATTGCACGTGAAGCCACGGCAAACTATGAGTAAACAAATAACCGGCAAAACTGTAACCTACTTGCAGCTTACAACATAGCGGCAAACTAGATTTTGTGATGACTCACATATTCCTAGGCATTTTCAACTTAGTTCACAATATTTTCAATAGAGTGTAGCACCAAACGGTAAAAGATTGAATGTCGTGAGCTTTGCCGCAGACGAGTTATAGGCATTTGAAAATCGTGTCGGGTGACCCCCGACATACGAGTAAACTGCAATATAAGCTTGGCGGGGCTCTCCCGACAGTCGAGTGCTAAGGGTTAATACACTGTATTCATTTTTCCAAAAGTAGCAACACCAGTTGAGTAGTACTAATAAACAGAAAACATTACTAGACAACAATGTTGGGCATAGTGACCAGACGGTTTTCTATCAGACATATTGGTCTGATGAGGCTGCTAAAGTATTAAGAAAATACAGTTGATTTGTGAGTTACAAATATTTCTTCAATCAGGTAACATTTTGATAACAGCTATGTTATCGATATTAGGCCTATAATAAGAAGACAAATTGAGCGAGAAAACCCCACAACACTCGTTGATGAGGTTATAGTTTTTTAAAGTTGAGTTTATAACATAAAATTAAAGCTATTTACCATTTTTTGTTTTCAAAAATTTTTAACTAGGTTTTTGTAATATTTTAGAAAATGAATATTGTATAAGCCTTTCCTAGTTACATTTGACCCTACTGTTGATTCTTGCTCCATAACTACTGAAAAATGTATTTTTGTGTTTTAAATCCCATTTTAAAAATTTTAACGTTTTTTTAACCTACAACCAAAAACATAAATTGCATTGACATCAATCAACAAATTTATACCATTTTTAATTAGTTTGTCTTGAAAACCATTATAATAGAAGTAAAAAAAATAAATATATTATGTAATTAGAAGCAGTTGTATTATTTCATTTGATCAATTTGTTTACAGTTTATGAGTTTTTGGTATGGCTGTTGCTACAACAGGATAAATAAAGAATAACAACTATAGGTTTTCCTGTTTTTTTAGTAACATGATCTGTGCACTGTCGGTGTATTGGGATGAAAAATAATTTTTTTTAAACACATTCCTTATTTTATTTTCTGCACTGTATATTTTTTTTAATATCTATTTTAGTTATAGGCTAGAATTAATTTTTTTAAATTGTTTTGTTTATGGCACAATAGTGGAATGTTTAGACTCAGGTAAGAGAAAATTATAAACTGAAAGATTGTTTTGCACAAGTAAGCTTTCAGCATTCACATTTGTCATTAGTATTGAGTGGATTGTTTGTGAATTTAAACATATTGGAATTACATATTAAAATTGGAATTACTGCATTGGTTTTAATGATTTTTAATATCGTTTTTTGGTAAAAATATAGTCTTAATGAGGTTGGTTTAAAATTTTTTAAAAAATTGTTTCAATACGCAGAACACAAATATCAACCTTTTTTCTGCAGAAAATATGGAAAGTTACTTTTTTCACATTTTAAATGTTAGTCTAATGGCATGTAGGCCTATGCAGGAACTGGGTGCGCAGTAGCTACAGTGCACTGCACTAAGTCTAAATTTGGTTGTAATTTCATACATTACTATATACCTATATTAAAATAAACCTACGACGTATCCAGTCAGGATAGATTTGGTTATAATTTTATTCAACATTAATATCTACCTATATTAAAGTATACTTACCAAGTATTCAGTTAGGATAGATTTGGTTGTAATTTTGGTAAATATTTAGACTTATTGCCGATGCAAATAACAGCCAAATCTATCCTGACTGGATACTTGATAGGTATACTTTTATTATAGATAAATACTAATGTTAAATAAAATTATAACCAAATCTATCCTGACTAGATACTTCGTAGGTATACTTTAATAAATGTACGACTTCGTCGTAAATAGTAATGTTGAATCAAATTATAACCAAATCTATCCTGACTGGATACTTAATAGGTATATTTTAATGTAGGTATATAGTAATGTTGTATAAAATTATAATCAAATCTATCCTGACTAGATACTTCGTAGGTATACTTTAATAAATGTACGACTTCGTCGTAAATAGTAATGTTGAATCAAATTATAACCAAATCTATCCTGACTGGATACTTCATAGGTATATTTTAATGTAGGTAAATAGCAGTTTTGTTTAAAATTATAACCAAAAGTTAAATATTTAGATTTTTAGCATAAAAATAAAGTGACTTTGACAGTGCAGTGCGCTGTAGCTACTGCATGGCCGGTTCATGCTATACATGCCATTATAGACTAACATTAAAAATGTGCAAAAAAATTAACTTTTTGTATTTTCTGCGGAAAAAAGTTGGGTAAATGTTTAGTTCGCTAAACCTTGATATTTGTGTTCTACACATTAAAACGAGTGATTAAAAAAAAAAACTAATAAAACCAATGTCATTAAGACTATATTTTTACCGTTTTTTTTTACTTATAGCATTGACATCCATTTCTCCTACAAGATATTTTGCATTTTAGGTTAGACATATTTAGTTTTACTTTATTGCTATTTAGCTTTGATTAGAAGTTTTATAATAGTTTTTTAGATGAATTTTTGGTAAAAGGTTTAAATAATCAAGGAAAGAAACAGAGTTGTTAAACAATAATATTAAATTCAAGAAAGTATAATGTTACATTAATTTTACACTGAAATACTTGAACATATATTAATACCTGGGTGTTACAGTCTGAGTTGAAAATGTGATATATTTGTAGAAACAGCTGGCCTCAGTAATAAAAAAAGTAAGTGCTATCTATCAAGTAAGATGATTTGCTGCCTTCATCTGTGGTCACATGTTAACCACTGTACTGCAAAAGAGTTAATTGGAACTCCATATCTGAATATCTTGATGCTCTCTTAAAAAATAACAATCATCTAACAACAAACTAAATACAATAAATACTGTTTATGAAATACCTTGTATATTTTGCATATTTTATCTAAAAATATATTTATCTTAAAATATTATTGACATTTTTATCATTTAGAAGATTTGATGACATATTTTTTTACTTGCTCTTCTGCAAACCTAATCATTTGTATCATGTATGTTTAGTACTTAGTGCTTGTATCAGTGTCAGAAATTGAAATTTAAAAATATAAATGCTTGATTGCTAAAATGTTTTTAACATTTTTTACAAGCTTAAATTTGAGGAAGGCTTACTTACAGTTTTATTATATTTTTTGTTGAATACATTATTAAAACTGCTTTGTAGTGGCATTTATTTTTTGGTGGAGGTGGCAGTCCTAAAATAAACTTATTTTAGTTGCTAATAATTTACTGTGTTATTGTTATGTCTATTTAGTAGGTTATCTTAAACCTAGTTTTACATTATTCAGTGATATATTTGCCCAGCTGCAAACTTAGTAATTTGTGTAGTATATATATATATATATATATATATATATATATATATATATATATATATATATATATATATATATATATATATATATATATATATACATATACATATACATATACATATAGAGATAGGAGGCCCATATCTACTGGTTGCCAAATGACATAGGTGGGCAATGGCTAGTAAGTCAAATTTCCATATATATAGGAATTTTTGGACTAGATAGGAGACTGACAGACTTACCTAATGGCAATAGTCCAAAACTGCAATCTGTTGGAAATAAATAAATACATACATTATAAAAAATTTGCACACTATTGAAATATTTCAATCAAAAATGATCTATGTCATTCAAAAAAGAGAAAAAGAAAAGCAGTTTTGGACTATTGCCATTAGGTAAGTCTGTCAGTCTCCTATCTAGTAAAAAAATTCCTAAATAAGTTTTAATCTCTACTAGAACTAACCTGTGTGTGTGTGTGTGTGTGTGTGCGTGTGCGTGTGCGCGTGCGCGTGCGTGCGTAGTAAAACCTCTTGTACCCGGATCAGTAAGGTGACTGGTCTATCCGGGTAACAAAAAATTTGGTTATGGGAGGGTTTATGCAATGATGTATGATTGTACTAGATAACCACGACTATTCCAATTGGAAGTAGATGAATGATTGTTTTAAGTATATAAGTTACACTTTTTGAAGATTGTAGTTATATTTTAATAGCAATATAGAACTGTACATACAATTTAGTTACATACCTGTATGTTCCTTAATACTGTACTGCACATACATATTTACATTAATTATCAATTTTGGATAAAAAAGGATGCAATGGCGGTTTGCTTGTTTTGTTGAAATGATTTCTTTGATGGAATACTCCTCCAGCTTCGAAAGAGCAGACAATCAGATGCTGTTGCTTCATTTTGTTGTTTGACATACCAGATCAGCTGGTCAAATGCTTGGTAACTTGCACTATTCGTCATGGTTTGTTTTATTTTATCATCTTTGGCAGGCGCAGGTTGTGTGCTGACTAAGTTTATAATATCACTAGTAGTAAACTCATGAACGTCATATCTTTCATCCCTTCTTCCACTCCAACACTATTTTTACAAGTAAGAATGTTTTGGAGAAGATCGATGATTTCTTCATTTGTTTCACTAACAAGGTTTGTCATTTGTAGTACGTTTTCAATCTCCTCATTGTTTGTTTTATGTTCCAGTAGTTTTTGTAATGATTTAACTAATGTTGTCGGCCTGATTGCATACCATGTTATGGTAATCCATAAAGCGATATCTAGCAAGTAATTGTTTTTTAGGCACTTGGGAAAACTTCTTTCCGCATCCATACCCCCTGATTATAACTGTTAGTAATTCATGGCGGTATAACCATTTGATATTATCCAGGGCGCTTTGATCCATTGATTGGCACAAAGATAATACATTCGGTGGCAAAAAAAGAGACTTTATATTTCCACTTTTCAAAGGTGAAGTAGGGGTTATTATTGAATGATCAAATAGCCTTTCTTCATTAGAAAGTTTTTTTTGTGTATTTTGTATAAGAGACAAACTGATTCTTGAACAATGCCGAAAGATTGCTGCGTTCATCCATGCAATTTTTATGCCCGCTGTATCACACTGGGCAGTAGAATCTGTATCTTTAAAAGTTTTTAAAAGCTCTTGGTTTTGGGGTGTGCAGATGGAAAGCATTTTGAAATTTAAGCCACTTCTGTCATAGTTATAAAGTTTATTAACACATTTTTTTTTTTATCAAGCATCTTATGTAGACAAATTTTAAACTCTTTCACATTGTTTTCATTTGGGGAGAGATTTTCCCTACTTATTTGAGGTTTTCTAACTCCATGTCGATTTTAGCATTTCTCCAACCAGATTTCTTCTTCCATGGTGTGACAGTCCGATGTCTTGGTCTCCTCAATTAGTCTTCATCAGGTAGCTTGATCCTGTGCTGGTGCTTTTCAGTTCCCCACATTCACCATGGTTCATGCATCCTAAACGACGCAATCCATCCATCTAAGTCTAGGATGTCCTTTTGTTCTCATTTTGCAGATAGTTCCATCTAATAGGCTTCTGGGTACATCACTCTGGCGCACCCAACGCAGTCTTTCAATTCTTATTACTTTGCCTATATTGGGATCTCCAAACAGCTCTTAAAGTTCACAATTTCTTCACTTCCTCCACGACCCATCAACATTCACAGCGCCAAGATTCTTTCCATACGCATAAGTTAGTATGAGACGGATCAACATCTTATACTTCACTGGCATTAAAATCAATTTCAATTCCTATTTCATTAAATTTAAGTAATTCAAGAACTTTTAATTTAAATATGAGTTAGTTATGGCCAGTCCTTTTGATCTACTCTGCGTGACCACAAGAAGAGTGCTTGGTTCACTTTATCATTTACCGGTGTCTTCATCATTTTGCACTTTTTGTTACCTGAACATGAAGCCTGGTTAGAGTACCATTTTACTAATTTCTGACAAAATTTTTTCCAATCACTCTATACTAGTTCTTACTCTAATCTTACTTCCAATTTCTTTACATGTCTCCCCCGCATGTAATAGATTTATTGCACAAATCTTATCTGCAATAAAAAACATTTTTTTGCTTTTCCGTCATATTGTATATTGCAGATTACAAATTCTAGATAAAATAACTAATTGAATTACCTAGTTACATTTAATGCTATAGAATATATGTAATCTAAACAGTAGGGGTACTCAAACACAACTGATTGTGTAGAATACTAGTGAATTGAACGATACGAGAACTCGAACACAACTGGCTGAGTGAGGAAAGGTCAAAGAGCCGACTGGTCTGATGGCAAGGCGCCTTATGGAATAAAGATGCTTAACTTTATTTTCATATTACTTCCAGATATCGGAGGCTCTAGATATGAGAGGTTTTACTGTATTATAAGACAATTACTTTTTTTATCTTGAAATTTCCTATAAAAAGACTATAAAATATACATCTTAAATGAGGTTTTTGTTTAAATTATACTCTTTTTGTATTAACTTGGCAAAAAACCACTACTTACTGAATTATTCAATGCTGTGAATCACTGACAAGACTGTTAATCAGGTGTGTTGTGTTGGTGTGAGTCTGTGGTGTATTTCTGTTCTGTGGTGTGTTATTGTTCATAGAGTAGTTTTTAATTATGTGCTCAAATATAGTATTTGATTGTGAATGTGTTTTATCATTTAGAATGTGTTGTGGATAAATGCAGTATCCACAATATATTCTAAATGACAAAACACACTCACAATCAAATACTATATTTGAGCATGTAATTAACAACTACTCTATGAACAATAACACACCACAGAACAGAAATACACCACAGACTCACACTAACACAACACACCTGATTAACAGTCTTGTCAGTGATTCACAGCATTGAGTAATGCGCTGACCTAGTGTGAATAGCGTCTGCTGAATAAATCAGTAGGTAGTGGTATTTTGCCAAGTAATTACAAAAAAGTATAATATAAAATTTAATTTAATTTATTAAGTAGTTTTACTTAGTTTTAGTTCAACGTTTATGCTGATATTAGACATTTAAAGTATAAGTATTTTACTATGTATTATTAATTGAGGTTAACATATAATGTTTTTATAAGAAACTTAAATGTTCTTACATATTTTAGTAATATAAATAAAACACTTCTTCAGTAGGATATTAGCTTTAAAAATGTTCGGCCTTTTGCTTTAAATATTTATTCAACTACATGTATTAAATCTATTTAAGCCGTTTGTTAAAATTGATTTGAGAATTAATTTTAAGTTTAATCAAAATATATTTTAGTGTTTAGGAAACAACCTGTGAATCCGCCTACACCAATGAAACCTCTGTACTGGACAAGAGTTGTCATCCCTACTCCAGTTGAAGATGTCAGTACTGCACAAAATCAAACGTGAGTGTTTGTAAGAATCTAGTGTAATAATAAATATATATATATATATTTGATTTATTGGTTAAGATTCAAAGTAGTCTGTTATTACTTTATTTGATATGATGTTTGTTACGTTTTATTATTTTTTAAAAAGTTTAGTCTTTATAGTTTATTAAAAAGATTATAGACCTTGTAACTTTGCCAGTGCTATTAATTTTTCTATAGTGAAACTTTTTTTAAAAACTAGTAATTTCATGAATTATAATGTATATTTACAGTAGAAAATTCTGCAGTTCAAAAGGAAGTTAATTGCTTGTCAATAATTACAGAAGAACTGATGTCACTGTCTTTCGGTATTTACTATTTAAGGATCTGTTAACAATCATCTAATATCTAGACATGTTAAAGCCACTTTAAAAAAATGTTATACCTAATAAACTCTATGGTATAACAAGTTAATCTATGTAAAACTATCATCTGTCACTGTTACATACTATACATCTTACTTAGTTTTACGCTTGTATGATCAATACTATAACATGGGAGTAAGTGAAACATTTATTGTCCCAGAGGTTTTTAATTAAGTTATTCTAAAGATACTCCTTTACAGTGCCAGTTGATTACCAGCTCCCATCCAGGCTCTGCTGAGTTCTCATTATTCATCAAATCACTTTTCTTTATAAGATGAATGGTTCAAACTAATGTGACATTATTTTTGGTGAAAGCTAGCTCCTGCATAATCTCTTATGCTCAGGTGTTTTTTTAGTAGTGAATTAGGGATTTTGATTCCTTTAAAAACTCCCTGAAAGAACCTAATAATCATTTCTCAGTGGTGACTTAACCTTCTTCTGCTAGATGTAAACAGGTTCGATTAAGGGGAGGGGGCACTCCACATTTGCGAGTCAAATTTGCAGCACCCTCTAATCTTTCCAAACACTATTGAGTGTCTTAGACTTTTAGATTACAATAGAGAATTTGTAGCCAGAATGAAAACAATACAGACATTTTTGTCATGGAGATGTCTAACTCCCATATTAATTGATAGAGCCAAGAATAAAAGCAGAAGGTTGTCTTATTATGCCTGATTTTTTCAGTAGATTAGGTTTTCTACTTCATTCTTTTCAATCTTTAGTGTTGAATGAGTGTTTGAGATTGATGTTCTTAGTTGTATGACTTATTTCAGCTGTTGGCAGACATAAACAGTTAAGCTTGCTTACGTATATCATATGCAAAGTCATCAAGTGGGAAGCCTGTACAAGGCAAAGGATATATTTGTACACCAACACTGTATCAAGCAGTTGAAGTTTTTTTCTTACTTATTTACCTACGTATTTGTTTTATATTTTGTATAGCTATTTTATTTTATTTTTTATGTATATATTTTATTAATTAAAAAAACTCACTGATTTTCATTTGAATACTCCTGTAAATATTAAAACTTTCTAAACTGTTTTCAACGTAATTATGAAAATTATCTATTGCTATGTCAATTAAACTAACGCCGTTTTTTTTTCAACTACAAGTGTTTTTTGATTACAAAAATAAAAAAATACAACTTAAATTTATTGAAAAAAATTTCAATAAATTGAGCCAAGTGAAATTTGCAGTTCGTTATGTAGCGGGCAAAGGGTTAAAAATGTTATTTATTTCATTAAATTTGATCATTTGTTTTATTATATAAACAATTATTTTTTATTTGATTTATTATAAATATTATTATCAGAAGATATTATAATTTTATGAGATTTGGAAATTTTCATATATCTGTTTTAAGTTGCTCAATATTTTACCAGATCCCTAATAATTTCTTCAGAAAATTGTGTTTGGTCATTCAGGTATATTCTAAATCTCTGTCTACTAATAGACATTAATTAAAGTAGTAAGATTCAAACGACAATAAGTATGGTTTTTCTTTCAGTGTTCCACTTTGGGGAGAGCTAGAAGAAGCTAAAATAGAAGATATAGACGAGTTTGCTCAGCTGTTCTCAAGGCAAGTAATTGACAGGAAAAATACTAAGAAAAATGTTGTGATGAAACCTACAAAAGCACAGGTCAGTGCAAAATAATTAAAATTTTAAAACTAAAATAATTGCAGCCTATAAGTATAAATATTAAAATAAAGGAAAATATTTCTAAAAAATAAAAATTTAAATAAATAATATCAAACTAGTTTATTTGAATTTTCAAATTAGTTTAAATATATTTTGGTATTAAATATATTGTTATATGATTTAATTTGCTATTTTTTATATTAATAGGTAATAAAAATCCTGGATAGCAAACGATCTCAAAATGTTGGGATTTTGGCACAGAGCCTACACTTAGACTTCACTGAAATTGAAAATGGTGGGTAGTACTGTATAATACATTTTTTAGTTAAAATAAGTACAGGAATTATGAAAATAAATTTTTTTACAAAATTAAATAATGGGTTATATATATATTTATAGGTTAGTTTTGGTTGGTAAAGATTATTTAGATTTTTGGACTAGGAGACTGGAGACTAGGGGACTAAGAGACCAAGGTAAGTCTGTCAGTCTCCTAGTCCAAAAATCTATATATATATATATATATATATATATATATATATATATATATATCACGTTGTTCATTATTTTTCTGTCGCACTGACTTTATGAAGTTATTATTATTACTTGTAAATAATTTTTTCCCACCACTAGGTGCAATAAGTTTACCTTTTGTGATGAGGCACCTTTCGGTGACTTGACCATTGTCGAATCACTGAATTAATTTTCTCTATTTTTCTGGTGTGGATGTTCGGTCTGTGATGTTGGTATTTGTTGACATCATATATATTTCTTCTTGAGCCGTGTGTATAATGTTTTTGAATAGTATGTCGTCTGTATATGTTGTCTGTTGGTTCATTAAATTGTTGTGTATGCTTTTATAAATGTGGTATTTTTCTAGTGAGTTTAGTTCTTTTGGGTTATTACTTATTTCAAGTGTGGTTAGGTTATTTTCGTAATTTGTTATTTCATGTTTATGTGATATTAGGTGTGCTGCAACATTTGATACTTTTGTACTTTTATTTTTGAATGTTCTGTAATGTTCTTCAAATCTTATTTTAAATGATCTGGTTGTTCTTCCTATGTAAAATGTGTTGCAGTTGTTACATGTAATTTTGTAAGTTCCTGATTGGCTATGTTTTTCTGTGTTTGTTTTGTGGTTTGTGTTATTAAGATATTTTATTATTTGGTTTGTATATTGGAGTGTAGTATTCTTTGTTGCATATATTTGTTATTTCTTCTATTTTATTATTGGTGTATTTATATTTTAGGTAGATTTTCTTATTTTTATTATTTTTGTGTTCAGGTTGTAGTGTTGTATTGAGGTTAAGTTTTTATGTAAATTTATTGTATATGTTTTTTATAAGGTGTTTGTTGTATCCATTTTCTATTGCTATTTTTGTAATATTATCTAATTCTTCATTTAATTTTTGTTTGTTATCTTGTGTGTATTTTATTGCTTTATTTATCATGTTAATTTTGTGGGTCCAGGGGGGGTTAGATTTGTAGTGTATTGTGGTGTTGTTGGAAGTTGGTTTTCTATGTACTGTAGTTTCTATTTTAATATTGTTTATATTTAATGTAATGTCAAAATAGTTAATTGTTCTGTTTGTTTCTGTTTCGAAGGTGAATTGTAGGTTTCGTTGTGAATGGTAGTATGGTATATTATCTATTACAAGTATGTTATCTATGTATCTTGTCCACAGCAAAATATTATGTGTGTTTAGTATATGTTTGATTATTATTTGTTCAAAGTGTTATAGATCTATTTCTGACATGACTGATGAAATGGGTGATCCCAAGAGGGAGTCCAGTTGGTTGTTGATAGTATTTATTGTTAAATTGGAAGTAATTTTCGTTACATATATGTTTGGTTAGTTTAATATACTATTTATTGTGTTTTCTTTTTCATTATTGTTTATTTGTTTTTTATTATTTCTGTGGTTTCTTCTATTGGGATACTAGGGTAGATGTTGGTTTTGTCATAACTAATTATTTTTGTGTTGCTGTTTGTTTCTGTTTTTTTTTTATTTTATTAATTACTTCGTATTAATTTTTTATATTGTACATGTTGTTGATATGTATTTTAGATCTTATTATTTTGTCTAGTATTTTTGCGATTATGTAAGATGGTGCTGTTTTGAAATTTATTAGTGGTATAAATGGTGTGTTGGGTTTGTGGGTTTTAGGTATGCCTGTTAATATTGGTGCACATGGTTTGAATGGCTAAAGTCTTGTGTGATATTTTAATTTATTGTTATAGTTTAGGGTATTTCTGTGTGTGACTATTAGGTTTTTTATTGTATTAGGGTATTTTTTAGTTGGATCTTAGATTTTTTCGTATTTATTTTCTTTTATGTGTGGGTTGAATATATATATATATTTTTCCGTTGCACTGACTTTATTATTATTACTTGTAAATAATTTTTTCTACCCCCAAGTGCCACTATGAATATCTTTTACCATAGTAGAAGAGATAAAGAAGTGGTTAGATAAGAGGTTTAAAAGTAACTGTGAAAAATGTGCAGGAAGTACAAACACGGGGTGTGTCCAGACCACAAAATAATAATGTTTGATAATGGTTTTGAATAAATTATTCTCTCTAGTTTAAAAATATTTTAATCAATTAAGAATAAGTTATATAAAAACATTTTATAGTGATACTATAATAATATTTTCATTTTCAGCTATTTATAATTTTGACACATCTGTTGTGAATTTGGAGGCTTTACAACAAATTTATGATGTGGTAAGTAACTCCTGTTTTTATATAACAGAAAAACATATAAAACAGTTTTCATATTGTTTTTGGAAGTTAAATATATGTTTGTTTCGATAAACAGAGAGCCTCTGAGGAAGAACTGTCACTTATACGAGCACATGTCACTGCACACCCTGACCAACCTTTGGATAAACCAGAACAATTTCTTTTGGAACTTGCAGAGATTCCTCACTTTGCAGAAAGAATAGCTTGTTTCATGTTCCAATCTGAATTCTCAGATAACATTGCCAGTATTGAGAATAAACTCAACAACATTAAGAGTACTTGCCAAGTAAGTTAAGAATAAGTATGTATTGATTTTAAATCATTAGTTTATTTTTTAATGGAATAATTGAAAGACACCAGCTCATTAATTTAATTTAGGTTACAATAATTTAATCAAGCAAAATTGAAAATAGCATTTCTACAGAAGAGTAAGAATTTCTAGTTTTCATGTTACAGTTTTAGGATGATAATCATTAACTATTAGTGTTAAATTAAAAAAAAAAATTTTTTTTGTCTGTGCACAACAATAAATACTCAGATAACATCATTTATTGGTATAGTTACATCAACGATATTATCATATTATACAAAGGCAACACACACCGAGCATACATGTTTTTAAAACATCTAAATTCCTTACACCCAAAACTAACATACACGATCAAAATAGAACAAAACAGCTCTCCTTAATTTCCTGGATCTCACAATTAAACATACAGACAAACAAACATAAATTCAACATATACCGAAAACCCATCAATACTTATAATACCATTTACAACTCTTCAAACCACCTACACCAACATAAACTAGCTGCTTACAACACCATGATATATCGCCTGCTTAAAACACCGTTAGATAAAGAAGAACACTACCAAAAATTAATCACCATAAAACATATATCACAAAATAATGGATACAACACAACAATGATTGACAAATTATACAACTGCCTAAAAACAAACTCAGTAACCCAAATACAAATGCACAACACAACAAACCCATAAAATACTAAACAGTACCATACAGATCATCCAAAACCCACGATCTAACCAACATACTACGAAAATACTATTACAAAATAGCTCAACTCCGCACACAACACTCTCAATAAACAATTTAAACCCAACAACAAAATCAATGATCTTTACGATGCTGCTGAAGTTTACAAACTAACTTGCAGTTCATACCCCAATTTTTACATAGGCCAGTCATGGAGGTCATTTTACACATGCTGTCAAGAACATATAAACACACTATCAAACAATATCTACCAATCAAACTTCATATTCACAAAACATGACCTCATAGACATAACATCCTACCTACAAATTCTTCATAAACAATAAAAAAATAACGAACGTTACACAACCGAACAATACGAATTATACAAACATTTCAAACTACGCTCTACACACATAATCAATGCCCAACTACATTATAACTCGCATACACTTTTCAACATCATAACTCCTAACACCCAACAAATACACCCCCACCCTCACTATACTATTCCACCCCCACCCTAACTTTGAAACCTTGAGATCAGATACGGTCTGAGTTGATAATGGGACACATCTCCCGAAATGGCCATCCTCAACAAATATAAGCAAGTGCTATTATAGGCAAGTTGTAAAACATTTTACAACTGTTTTTCACAAGTGTTTTAGTGAAAACTAATAGCTTACGTGAAGATGAATTCAACTAATAATAAATTTTAGGTAATTAATAGCTTTTAAAATAAGTCAAAATTATACTTTTAACTTTACAATACATAAATTTGAATTTAATCTTATATAAACATTGAATCTGTCACCTAAAGTGTTGCTGTGAGTTATTACCAATTATTTTTCTTATAAACCACAAGGTGTAAAAGATTTTCCCAATAAGGGTAAACAAAAAATTGTAACTCTTGTATATAGGTTCTCTAAACTCATTTTTAGAATCTTTTTAAGTGAGTATTAAATAGTATATTATTGGCTGAGCTGTGGATGCAGAATATTATAGTATAAGAACCAGATTAAAAAGAAGTGGTACTATATTTAATTAAATTATCAGAAAAAAAATTTATAAACTAGTCAATTACTTTTACTATAACTCTTATTAAATCATTTACTTTAACAAGAGAAATATTTTTTAAACTCAAAATGTTTTATCATTTGTTGTCTCAAATCTATGATACTGACTATGGAAAATTTATATAATTTAACCCTGCATTATTCACGCATTAGAAAAAATTTAGTAGATTTTAGGTGTCTTAGAATATAATTATTAGTAGCTATTTTATTTTGGAATTAAATATTTGTGTTTGTATATATTTTTTTATAACCTGTGTTTTTTGTTATATCAGAGACATGTAATTCTTTTGTTTCTTAAATTATGGATTATGACAGTAAAATCTAAATTCTTGCTTGGCTGGAAGAGGATGAAAATGATAGGACAATAAGTGGGCAGGACAATAAACTGTTATCAGATATTCCATCGAATACTTATTCTGATCATATAGTTACAGTTACTGACCCTGATCAGTCAGATGAAGATTTAACCAAGGGTTTGCAGCTTACGGGTTAGTCAGTTGAAGAACTTTATAAATTGAAACTCGGAGCAGTCACATGAAGAATTGCTGTGCAGGATATCCGAAGTAGCTAAATGCACAGGAAATAAGATTGCTGATGGCACTTTGAACATTAGTAAGGATAGCTTTACTAAGTGAGATGTACATAAACGAGAGAATAAACATTTCAACCAACAACAGAAAATAATATAAGAAGGTTGCCTGGAGTAAAAAATGTTGCTAGAATGTTGGAGTTCTTATTTCGCTGACAATTTGATTGTTAGGGTAGAATGGTGCAACGCACCAACATTTAACAGTTTTGAGTCAATTCTATAGCCGTGTTGTAAGAGATGTTCCAGACATAGATATTTTTGAAATTGAAGTATTTTTGTGTGTTATAAACGTGGCTGAAGTGAAGAAAAGAAATTAATCACATTAATCTCGATGGCAGTAGAAAGATGATTTCATTTCGAGCATAAAATAAATAGTAGGTATATAACTACATCAAACATTACCATTTGACACATTTTGTGTTTAACTTACTTTTAGTAACAATAAACATAAGGTAGGATCTGTTACAAATAAAATTTGTTACAATAACAAATTACTAAAAGTTTAAAAAATTCTAACACTATGAGTTTAAAAATGTGAATAATGTTGGGTTAAATTTTTGATTAAAATCAATTGCTGGTATTTCTCAGTAGACGTGTTTTGTTCCAGTTCAATATACTGTTCATTGAAGTGTAGCATAGGTGACTACGTGTGTCTGACAATTAACTAAGTAAATTCTTGGTCTGTATTTAATCAATTCAATTCTAAGTAATTTTCTAACCTATTAAAATTTATTATAAAAGAGAATATGATTTTGTTATTATTATTTTATAATTTTACAGTATATTTAACTGAGAAAAACTTGATAATAAAACCTTGCTGATATTTTCACCATAATTTTTTGCTTTTTCTCTGTACATTGATTATTAATACATTGTGTACCACGTGGATAGGATCCGTTCTACCTTTACTACCAGAATTATGATATAAATTTAATTAATATTATTGACAGTAATAATATAAATTTAAATAATATTATTCCAAATAATGATGAGTAAATTATTAGTCAGTTTCTGTTGGTCATGGTTGCTATTGATATCGTCAAACATGTTGCATGGAATCTGAGGCATTAACATGTGCCACCAGTATCATTGTTTATCAGAACCGAACCATTTCTACTCTAGGTAAGCCCCTGGAAGTCATATTTTCAGTTATCAGGATTTCTATTTACACTAAAATATTGTTACATCAGAGATGGAACACTTTAATTCTATACAAACACTATTTACAAACGCACCCATCATTCACACGTACGCATACACATACATTTTCTCTCTCTCTCTCTCTCTCTCTCTCTCTCTCTCATAGACACACACACACACACACACACACACACACACACACACACACACACCCACACACACACACATACACACACCCACCCAAGTGTCAAAACACTTATCACCACCATTTGCATATTATGACAGCAAACTGAAATTTTTTTGTAATTTGTGTTTTTTTAACTTAACAGAAAAAATTTTAAAAACAACAATTTTTAAAAATCACTAGTAAAATAATAAACAATGATAAAAAACTCACAGAATTTGGGAAAATTATGGGCACGGATCCATTTGCTCTTGATGCTAGATCCCAAAGGATTGGGTCCAATATATTTGCAAGAAATGTGTTATTGGGCAAAACTGGTTGTGTTAAATAATATTAAAGTATATTTGAGGAATGGGTTGTTCTGAGAATCCTTTATGTTAATGCATAAACGTAATTAATTAAAACTATTATTTTAAAAATTTACTGACATGCATAAACTTAATTAATCAAAACTATTATTTTAAAAACTTACTGACATGAAACAAACAGTAATTTACTTATATTATTGTTATGATACTTTGGCAAAACTATGAAAATATTTTCTAACTCATGAGAAAACGTGTATGTTTTTATTTGGTAAAATATGTTGTGTTTCTGACAGTTTTTGATGTCCTCTGAAAGTTTGAAGTCAGTGTTGAGCATTATTCTTGCACTTGGAAATTATATGAATGGAGGAAATCGTCAGAGAGGCCAAGCAGATGGATTTGGTTTGGAAATTTTATCTAAGTTGAAAGATGTTAAAAGCAAAGGTTAGTTATTGTTGAAATTTATGTAAATATAATACTTGTGGTTTAACACATTCCCTGCGGATGACTTCTTGCGTAAAGGTCATTAAGGTGCTAAAAATTTTTTAAAAATTTAATTTGACGGTTTTGCTTTAGAAATAAAGAATATGGCTACAAACATTATTTTTGAGCCTTGAAAATGGGAAAAATACTAGGCCGCTATTGTGTCTCCGATTAGAGACGGCAGTAATTTGCGAGCGTTCCATGATTATCGGAATTTAATTTTTAATGTTATGCATGTAATTGACATTTATTTGTATTGGTAATGAATAAACAGTATTTCATGAAAGTAAAACTAAAAATTAGCTTTTAAAATATTTAATTACAATTTTATAAAACCTTTTGCAATCCCATAGGCCAATGAATGTTTTCAGTTCAGCCACTGTCAACTTTTTCCAGTTATTTATTTTTAACAATGGCTTTGAGACCCAGTTTCTACATCCCATGCATAACTATTAGTAACTTTTACAATATTCTCAAAAAATATGTCATCAAAAAGTAGTCTGAACCAGTCATATGGTATATATGATTTTCTCCCCGGAATGGAACAATAAATTTAAATTCCTTTGTAAACAGAAAGTTGCCAAGTCCTTATGCACTAGGTGACATTGAGGATTATAATCTATTTTTTCTTTCAAATCAGAATCAGACAGTTCCTCGCGATCGTAATCGGCATCCTCTTCAACTGGATCATTTGTAGGGCCCCTAGTGTACTCTATTGCATTATTAGTATTGAATAAACATTCGACATACGTCATCTTGACATGGAAACACTACTTGACCGTCTCCGATCAGAGACGGCCGCACCCAACTGGCGGTCAACCTGCATCCAATCGGAGACGGCTGTAGCGAATGTGTTACAACACATCACTGATATTGTCAATGTTATAATATTGTTAACTTTTTCTATTTATCTCTTGTTTCTCTTTAGTTTAGCTTTTATTTACAAGATTTTTTTATTCAACAATTGTATTTTTTTTTCTTTCACTTTTCTTTTTCTCCATCTTGTATTAAATAAAAATTTAAATATCTCCTTTTATTTTTTGTCAAATTCATTGTTTTTTTTTTTAATTATAAATTTTCTGCTCTATTACTAATAGACTTAATGCTACTATAGACTTAATATAAAAAGTCGAAAGAGAAAAGAACTGATATATAACATAATATATACACTTTTAAATGCTTGTGAATTTTGTTGTCCATGACAGTTGGCAGAACTTTTATGTTTGAATTTAGAAAAACAACAACTTTCTGAACTTACAATAAAAGTAGGTTTATAAGAACTTACAAGTCAAAGAATTGTTAATTATAATAAGTGATCTTTTTCACTGTCGGGTATTATTATTAATTTTTTTTATGTGTTGGGTTTATAAATATGTGTGTGTGCGTGTGTGTTTGCACGTTTCAGAAATATTTGGGTTTTCAGTGGCAAAACAGCTTATAAACAAAATAAGACTATCATAAGCACCTGTGATAGGTTCTTTGACACTAGGAATCTACTCTTATATATTTAAAAACAAATTGAAATTTAATTTTTCTAAGTTTATTGTTTTACTTGGTAACTTCAACAGAGAAACTGTAAGGTTTTCATAAAAATATATAAAAGTTGTATTTGGAATGTTCCTGTGAACATTGAAAACTCATTTTAAAAAAGATGATAATGACCTTTAAATGTTGATAAATGGTGAAAATATAGGAACAAGACTCTAATTTGTTAAAAAATTCTTTTCTGTTTGTATGAGTTTAATCCATTTCTATTTCATACCTGTTAACACGCTCAGCACTGCTAGCACACCGGCATGCTCTGGGTTCCCTTACAAGGCACAGAGAGAATGTCGGTGCACTCCCAGCTTACCTTCTTAGAGACGGCGAGCTCACCGGCACATCCAGGCTAATTGAAACTTCTCTAGTGTCGATACGTGTTTGTATAGAGGTTTGATTTTTACGTCAGTGCTTCAGAAGAGTTTGTAGAACATTGTGCCTGAGTTGTTTTAAAATCCGACCATCCCAAGTTAACTTTTGATGCTTCAACTGAAACAATGTTTCAGAAAGTTTTATGAACAGATTTAATTTGGTTTAACTTCTATATTTTAATGTTTTTTAAAGTTTGAACCACTTAACGCTGCAAAATATACGGTAAAAACAACAAACATAAAAATTAACTAAGCTTTCTGAACTAACGCAAGAATAAACGATAACTGCCCTATTAGAGTGAATGAACGCACTCGAGGTGGAAACAGACTAATGAGTCATTGACAAATTGCTTGAACGCCCGGAAACCTAATGTGTCATCATAAGATTGTAGTAAACAAATGTCAGCTAATCTCGGCTATAAATAGTCTCGAACGTGACATATGTATCATCTATGTCTCTGTTTACATTTTAGATCTCTATGGCTTTATGAAACACATGGCACAAACAGAAACAAACATTCGGAGTTGAACATTGAGTGCTTATTTTAGTATGTAGTATATTTTATTAGTAGGGTCTTTAGTTTTGTATGTAAATTATCTTTTTTTCTCTGTCTTTTTTATTGTGTTTTATTATTTATCATACAGTAGTTTATCATTTGTATTTCTTTTTTAAATTTTGACCCTATAAATAAAACAATATTTTAGTGTCTAATACACTGTTCTGTTGTCCCCAATAAACCTGTATATGTTAGAGATATAATTATTGAGATGAAAACAACGGGCTTGATAATTAGATGCTACGACAAGCTATGCAACCCGCATAGAGTTCCACTGCCGTCAGAGGTGGATGTTAACGAAAAACAGACAGTAGTTTGATGAGATCACCAATATCGCCGCCATGCTGAAAGTGTTAACCTGTTGCCTACTAACCTGTTGGCAAATAAGATCATTTGCATTACATGTGGTTTTTGTAGCTAGCATTTAATATTATTCAATTCGATCTTTAACTTGATCTATTAGTTTATACTTAACCACTTGGACATGTAATAATATGCGATACTTTCCTATAGTAGTTTAATGAGAATGCCCATTTAAAGAGATGTGTCTCATTGACAACCTAGACTGAAACTAACATCTTGCCTGTTTATGTTGGGATGGAGATGGAGCGAGGCTATTTTGTCTCAACCTTATTGTCTATAGCCAGCCAACTACAGAACCAAAATGTACAACCATTTGAAACAACTCCCTACATATAAGCTCTACACCCAATTACACTATAAATCACACACTTTACACCATAAACCAAAAAACTCCATAAAAAATTACTTAATATTGTTATCCTGAATTCTTTTCCAAAACAATAGTTTTTACTCTGACTCGACATTGCTTTGATTATTTGAAACATTATAATGCTGAACACAGCATAATGTAGTGCAGTGTTCTGCAGTCTTCTGTAAATCTCTTACTAAGAACATAATAGTTTAACTGCAGAAGAAATTTTAAAAAGTGATAGAATTAACTAAAGAGTAATTAAAAGTTCTGATTTCAATTATGTGGTGTAGGTATAAGAAATGGTAATTTATTGATAAGGGCACACTTCCTGTGCCAATTTTTGCCCAAGAAAAAAATTAAATTAAGATTTTTTAATAAAATTAACTTTTTATTTAACTTATTAAATAAATAAAATCTCCTATATACAAATAAACTTCCTTATTGACTTAAATTCTAATTTACATTTCTACTATAAAGCAATATTCTTTAGAACAATCTATTTCAATAGTACTTACCTCTATGTGGTATTAAAGGTAGGTTATTGTTGCTTTTAATAAACAGTTATTTAGAAAATTTATATTGCTTGTTTTATATACATTGTTTTTTAAAAAATTGTTTCTAGATAATTTGATGACATTATTGCATTACATTGTAATAGCATATATGAAGCAATGCGAAGATGCACTGAATCTCGATATTGCCTTGCCAGTTCCTCAACCTGGTGACGTTGAACGTGCAGCATCTGTTCAGTTTGAAGATATCGAGCTTTATCTTAATAATTTGGACAAGGAACTTCATGGTATGTACTTACTACAGTAGAGTCTCGAAATTCCGAGTCCCAATATTTCGAACTTCTATTAAATTCGAGCCTACTTCTATTTATCCTATTTTATCTACTTGAAAGAAAATGATGAGTCGATCTTCCAAGAAATGTCTATAACAATACTGTATGCAAAGGAAATAAGTCGTGCTTCCAATAAATGTTCATATAAAGTTGTATAAACTTATTTAGTGTATTTTTAACTATAGTATTAGGGTTCATTAAAATTCCTATTTTTTTCTAAAGCACAGGAACGAATTACTGTGTAATCCAAGTTTTCGATAATTCGAGGGGGTCTTTGTCCCATTTACCTCGAAATAACGAGACTCTGCTGTATATTATTTGCCCTAGCTTTCTAATCCCAAGAGCCATTAATATTTGAGAAGTAGATGGTATAAAAACAACTTGAAATATGGGCATAATCTTATTTTAAGCTGAAATATTTTTAGCTAAGAACAAAATTCAGTATCGCTAAATAGTCATGTCGAACTAGAACTCAAAAATTTATCTGTCATTAAAAATTACCCTGCGAGATTGTGCTTGAATGACCTTTTATTTGTAGACTGTGTAGAAAGAATATGATTTCGTACCAAAAAAATTAGGCATGTCCCCATTCAATAGAAAGTCTGTTAGCAAATCCATTACTTAGACAATGGGAAAATGTGTAGCTAAGATACTAAGATATGTCTCTCAGGAAAACATTTAGTCAAGATTTTAAATTGCTTTACATTCTATTGAAACTGATTAATCACTAAACAAATAGACTATAAAGCTGAATATCTTGAATTTTCTATTGTTTAAAAACGTTTCATGCTATTTTTTAAAGTATGATATATTTATTACAAAAATTCATTTAGAAAATTAAAAATTCAATTCGGAATTTGGATTTTTAAAAATTAAAGTTCCACACACATTTTAAAGCCAACACCCTGTTTCATTACATAGCACACAACCAACTTAACCCACCCCGTCTATACTCATAAATCTCATACTGACAACCTTTGTACCCTGCGGGACACCACCAGTAGGGGCTTTTCTTCGTAAAAGGAACGATTGTTTCAAAACGCGTAAGAGCAAGTAAGCCCTTACGTTTTCATTTTAAGTATTATTTAATTATACTTTAATCAGTGAATTGAAGATGATCATAAGCAATAAGCGTTATATCATAAGATATAATTTTATTGTTTTATTAGTTTACAATTTTACGTAACATTCAATTGGTTTGATTAGGTTTATACAAAATAAAGTGATAAAAAAAACAATTTTATTAAAATCTTGTTATATGTTTCAGTTGCATCTAATTTAAGTGTTCTATATTTATGTAATTAAATTACTCATATTGTAATTCAACTAATCTTCTTTCCAGGTTGCCAAAAGAAAATGGAGACTGTTATACATAAATCATTAGAAGAGAATTTGCAACCTTTCAAAGATAAAATGGAAGCATTTTTAGCTACAGGTAAGAAGCTTAAATTAGTGGCTCTAAGATTATAGTTTCATGATGAAAATTATACAACTTTTTTTTTTTAAAAATGTATTAACTTGCCTATAGTAGCACTTACTTTTTTTGTTGAGGACGGCCGTTTCGGGAGATGTGTCCCTTTATCAACTCAGACCGTAACTGATCTCAAGGTTTACGTAGGTTAGGGTGGGGGTGGGATATTTTGGTGGTGTGGGTGTATTTTGTGTGTATTAGGAGTTATGATGTCAAAAAGTGCGTGTGAGTTGTAATGTAATTGTGTATTGAGTATGTGTGTAGGGTGTAGTTTGAAGTGCCTATATATTTCGTATTGTTCGGTTGTGTAGCGTTGGTTATTTCTGTGTTGTTTATGAAGAATTTGTAAGTTAGATGTTATGTCTGTGTAGTCGTGTTTTGTGGAGTTGAGATGATCGGCGAAGTTTGATTGGTAGTTATTGTTTTTTAGTGCTTTTATATGTTCTTGGTAACGTGTGTGAAATGACCTCCCTGTCTGGCCTATGTAAAAACTGGGGCATGAACTGCAAGTTAGTTTGTAAACTCCAGTGGTGTTGTAAATGTCGTTGATTTTGCTGTTGGGTTTAAATTGTTTGTTGAGAGTGTTGTGTGTGGAGTAAGCTATTTTGTAGTTGTATTTTCGTAATGTGTTGGTTAGATAGAGGGTTTTGGATGATCTGTAAGGTATTGATAAGTATTTTATGGGATTGTCATCTTGTGTGTTTGTATTTGGGTTATTATGTTTATTTTTTAGGCGGTTGTATAATTTGCCTATCATTGTTGGGTTGTATCCGTTTGTTTGTGCTATATATTTTATGGTGTTTAACTCCTGGTAGTGTTCATCTTTGTCTAGTGGTGTTTTAATGAGGCGATATATCATGGTATTGTAAGCAGCTAGTTTGTGTTGGTGCGGGTGGTTTGAGGAACTGTGTATGGTCGTATTAACCCACACCAACACAATCGTATGTATGATCAAACCACCCACACCAACACAAACTAGCTGCTTACAATACCATGATATATCGCCTCATTAAAACACCACTAGACAAAGATGAACACTACCAGGAGTTAAACACCATAAAATATATAGCACAAACAAACGGATACAACCCAACAATGATAGACAAATTATACAACCGCCTAAAAAATAAACATAATAACCCAAATACAAACACACAAGATGACAATCCCATAAAATACTTATCAATACCTTACAGATCATCCAAAACCCTCTATCTAACCAACACATTACGAAAATACAACTACAAAATAGCTTACTCCACACACAACACTCTCAACAAACAATTTAAACCCAACAGCAAAATCAACGACATTTACAACACCACTGGAGTTTACAAACTAACTTGCAGTTCATGCCCCAGTTTTTACATAGGCCAGACAGGGAGGTCATTTCACACACGTTACCAAGAACATATAAAAGCACTAAAAAACAATAACTACCAATCAAACTTCGCCGATCATCTCAACTCCACAAAACACGACTACATAGACATAACATCTAACTTACAAATTCTTCATAAACAACACAGAAATAACCAACGCTACACAACCGAACAATACGAAATATATAGGCACTTCAAACTACACCCTACACACATACTCAATACACAATTACATTACAACTCACACGCACTTTTTGACATCATAACTCCTAATACACACAAAATACACCCACACCACCAAAATATCCCACCCCCAACCTAACCTACGTAAACCTTGAGATCAGTTACGGTCTGAGTTGACAAAGGGACACATCTCCCGAAACGGCCGTCCTCAACAAAAAAAGTAAGTGCTACTATAGGCAAGTTAATACATTTTTAAAAAAAAAAGTTGTAAGTGATTACTAGTGGCTCACGCGAAGATGGAATCAACAAATGTGAAAATTATAGGTTAAGATTTAATTATATTCCTGAAATCTCTTATATTTTTCAAAGAATTTAATTAATACTGTAGCAGCTCTAGGACACAGACAGTTCCTATTCACTTGTATCAGCAATTCTATATTTTTTCCTCCCCAACTTTCATGACTTGGTTGAGTGAATGAATTTCAGTAAGTAAAAAGAGAGATTAAGAGATGAATAGTTATTAAATTTAAACGATTATGTGACATTTGAAATAATCTGGAATAATAACCTCAGAGCAGTTGTGTGAAGTGATATCATGTCTTAATTGAGGTTAATGTGACTATTGTGTAACATCCAGATAAAAATTACAATATTTGAAAAATGGTGTCTTTAGTTTACTTTTAACTGTTACTGCACTATTGGTATCAATATAATCCTGTTTGTTTCAGCAAAAAAACAGTTAGCAGAAGAATTTGAAAATTGTGAAGAATGCAAAAGAAAGTAAGTTAAGTTTTGTATTTTCCATTGATTTTAAAGTTTCTCTTTCTTTATTTTATGGACTTGTAGAAATGACAAACACAAGTGTACCATATATGGCTACCACAGTGATATTATTACAGTTTCTTTAATATGATTTTCTCCAAAACAATAGTTGTTTCTAAAAGTAATAATCCTTTAGGTAGTTATTTAATTTATTTAAACTGGTACAAAAAGTCATAACTTTCCAATAACCTTAAAATATTTATCCACATAAATTTCTTTGTAATTACAATAGTTGTTATTGGGTAAACTGAAAAAATTACAACTTGCAGTTTTTGTGTTGTACATCTTGAGGTTTTTCAATGCTGGCTCATAGCATCGAACAATGCACTGACCTAGTGCAACATGTCTGCTAAAAAAATATCAGTAAGTAGTGGTTTTTTGCCAAGTGAACCAATATAGTAATAAAAATTACAATTTATGTTAGCCTAAAAGCTATAACAGTAATACTAAATCATTCCATGTATTTTTTTCTAATGTTATTATGCAAATAGCATTATTGTAAATATGATAAAATAAAGTCAATAAAGTAAAAGATTATTTTACAAGTATTCACAAAATTATATCCAGGACTTCAATATCAGAAGTTTAGTAGCAGATAAGCTACTCCTAAGAGTAAGCAGTTTTATTGTTATTGCTAGCCACAGGACTTAATTTATTTTCTTTTGTTTGTGAATGGAATATGTCGAATGACTAGTATATGACTGGCATGAGTGCTTGTAAACTAAGTCTTCATTGAGCTCAGAATCACTCTCATTCTTTGATTCTCTTCAAAAGCTACTCTCTTCAGCTCCACATAGTAGTTGGGTCAGCTGTGTCTAAATTAAGAACACTAGAATTCCCAGTCATTATCACCAATTATATACAAATCATAAATAGAACCAATAAAAATTTCTATAGGCCCTAACACAGTCATGGATCCCCAATAAAAACAAGAAACAAGAAATTGCACTTCTGAAAACATCGTGAGAAAATGAACTACCTCTGGTGTGTTTGTCTTGTGTACTGAGTGAATTTAAAGACCATTGACGAATGTAGCCGATTTAGGCATCTGCCGCTCTTGGTTGGTACTAGTGTACAACTTTGTATTTCTGAAAATTGATTCATTTGCAGCAAATGTATTGAAAAATAACCCTCTATTACCACCTGCTTGGACTGCACTGTTGTATAGGTTCCATGGCTACTCTTTAGCATTGATTTTGAGATATCAAAAGCCTTTTAATGCTACCTTGTAATGTATTTTTTTTAAATTTGTACAAGTAAGATATTTTTATAGTAAAAAAACATATTAATAGTTCCTGAATACAGTGGGAGTAAGATACAAAATTACATTAAACACAAAACTCCATCAAAAAGATCAAATATGTTGTAAACAAATTTTGACCATTTCTTTCAGTAAATACCATTTTTGCTTGGTGTTTATTTTTATTCACAAAATTTAATCATTTACTGTTAACTTTCCGTTTTATTCAGGTTCCAGGCTACACTCAAATTTTACCATTTCCAACCTAAAGGTGGCATGAAGGAGGAAGAAGTTGCTCCTAAAGATTTCTTCCCCCTCTGGACACCTTTTTGCTCAGATTTCAAGGATTTGTGGAAAAAAGAACAGCAGAGGTTAATCAAAGAAAAGTAAGAAGTTTGCTATGTTAAATGATCAAGTAACAGATAGTAATTGTTGTTTTAGAAGATATTAACATTAAAATTTGCCAAAATGGTTATTTATGTTTTGTTTCTGTAGAATTTGTAGGCTAGATGTTATGTTTGTTTACTTATGGTTTTTTGATATGAGATTTTCGGCAAAGTTTGGTAGGGTGTTTTTGTTTGTGAGTGATCTTTTATCCCCAAACCATAACTACACAAACATAACATCTAAGCTACAAATTCTACACAAAAATAACCAACAATATGAGATAAAAACCATTTCAAACTACACCCTACACATAAACTCAACACCTAAACTACATTATTACTCACATACACTTTTTGACATCATAACCCACAGTATTCACCAAAAATATCTATATCCCCACCCTATTATCCCACCAATACCTTAATCCTAAAAGAACCCATGAGGTCAGTTACTGTATGAGTTGACAATGGGACATATATCCCGAAATGGCCGACCACAACGATTATAAAAGTAGTTGTTACTACAGGCAAATGTAACATATTTACAAGTGTTTTTTAGTTACAAAACTAGTAGCTCTTGCGAAGATTGAATCAATTAATATGAGATATTTTTTGTTGTGGGTGTTTAATATAAATTCAAAGTAGATTTTGAAAAAAATATGAACTAATATTTCATGAACATTAGAGAATATGTTTTATAGTAAAAACATGGCATTATGTATTTTCTGTCCTTAATGTCAATAGCTGTAATTTGTAACTGGCAGATACCAGGTCAATTAGTCTTGCTACCATCTGCCAAGTATGCCCTTGTAGTTTGCACAACAGACACTGACCTCACATTTTATTGTTTATCAGGCTTCAGATTCTCTGTCAGGCCCTGACATAGATTAATGTTTTGTTACAGCCAACTTAATGAAATGGACTGTTTATTGCAGCATGTTCCTGAAGTTTAAGTGATTTTTATTAATTGTGCATACAGTTACCATTATGGCATCTGTGAGTAGTACAACCTGAAAAGCAGCCGCAGTCACTGGCTTTCTCATTTTTAAAACGTGTAAAAATTGAATATGCCATTTTGTTTTGAAAGTTGTTTTATGAATTAGAGACTACTACAAACAGTCTAGGATAAATTAGAGAGTTTCTACTATAACTGATACATATAAATTACAAAAGTAAGATAATTAACCAATTACATAAAAATCTGTTTTTATGGAGTACTATTCAAAATTTTGAAGTCATTTAAAATGTTCATATAAAACCTCTCTTGCTACCAGCTTTATAGTTTTGTTTGTTTGTTTTGTTTTGCAATACATTGTATGTAAACATGGTTGCTATATAGACACAACAAATAGTTATAGTGTTCAAAGATATTAAACATTTTAATGTGTCGGTTTAAGCTGACAATCTGTTATCTGTTTAATAACAGAACTCCTTTGCTCTACTCTAATCGCTTGTGTTACTTGTAGCTGACAGTGTAACACTACTTGTCCAGTGAATTCTTTTTAATGATTTTGGCGTTGTTCTTTATTTGCGTAGAATTTTTATTTGTTTTAGTTGTATCTTTGAACAAAAGACTAAATAAAAAATTGTATATTTTAAAAATCATGTGTGAGGAACCCAACACTAGGAGTTGTTTATATACTCATCATAAATTATAAGTGTCAATGTGAACTCTCAACATTGGGCAATATATCCCTAGTGTTATATTTTAGTTTGATAACTTGTATAATAAATAATGTTCTGTTGAATGTCTAGTGAAGACATACGTAACAAATGTTCACAAAGTTGTACATACACTTTTCAAATCGTGATTGTTTTTTCAAATAAGATTTAGTCCTCTTGACACATGTTTTTTCAAATAAGATTTAGTCCTCCTGACACATGTTTTTTCAAATAAGATTTAGTCCCTTGATACATGACATGTTCACTGTGTTGCATTACTACACCTTTGGCTGGCAGTTTATATTACACAGTTGTTGTTATTTTAATACATCCATTGTTTATCGATGGATGTGACTGAATTGTAAACACTCCTTCCATCATTGTCTACAACTGTCTGTTCAAACTGAAGTACATTAGTCATCTTACTATTTAGAGTAAGTATAGTAGGCGAGTTTTGGATATACTCCTGAAGACAGATAAACATAAGTAGAATTATAAAGATTGTTGAATCCTTCATAATTTTGTATAATAATTTTGCCAATTACTTTAGGGGACTAGAAGCAGTATATTTTCAAAAACTTTATATATACCAAAAAACCTGTCATATTTATGCATCTTATATTTATACCTAAAACATTTATAGTCATTTTTATAATAAATTATTTTAAAAATAAAACAAAATTGAAAAATACTTACTTTCTATAGTCTCTTACTTAATATAACCAGGTTAAAAATATAAGAAAATTTTAATATTTTGAGGCAGAAAAATCTAGAAATTTGAAAATTATAACTGATTAGCCATCCTGATAGTCCTAATTATTTCATTTTCTCCTTATGTGTTATATAATTCACCATGCGCTTTTCTTTCCATTTGGCAACTGTTATACTTTCTGTGTAAATTAAGCATAGTATCAGTTAAATAATATCGATGATCTCTAGTGCTAAAAGAAAACAAGGCCCTGCAATAAAATAACCCTAAAACAATAGTTGAGAATTAATTTGTAGATATGGTTTTAATATTATTAATCTTTTTTTACAGGATGCAAGAAACAAAAAGAAAACAGGAAGTAAGAAAACAAGAAATTAAAAAATCAAAAAAAAATGAGGGCGGCCTGGTAAGTTTGTGATGTTATTTGTTCTTTACATCTTTGATTTCAATAATAGTAGGTGTGTGTGTTCGAAGGAGAGAGAGAAGAGTAAATCAAAGTTTCAAGTACTGTTTATATATATATATATATATATATATATATATATATATATATATATATATATATATATATATATATATATATATATATATTTAGGTTAGTTTTGGTTGGTAAAGATTATTTAGATTTTTTGGACTAGGAGACTGACAGACTTACCTTTGTTAAGAGTCCACTCTGTAGTCTTAAAATAGAAACACATAAAAGCACTTAAACAATTTATATTTCAACCACACAGTGGTCTTTGTCAATCGAAGAGAAAACACAACAAAAAATATGAGAGAATGAAAAAAAAAGACCACTGTGTGGTTGAAATATATCATTGTTTAAGTGCTTTTATGTGTTTCTATTTCAAGACTACAGAGTGGACTCTTACCAAGGTAAGTCTGTCAGTCTCCTAGTCCAAAAAATCTATATATATATATATATATATATATATATATATATATATATGAAGTTAAAATATTACTATTGTAAGTAATTTTATCCACCATTAAGTGCAATGATTTTACCTTCTATGATGAGGCACCTTTCGGTCACTTGACCATTGTCGAATCACCCACTGTCGAGTGATTCGACAATGGTCTAGTGACCGAAGGGTGCCTCATCACACAAGGAAAAATCATTGCACTTATTGGTGGATAAAATTACTTACAATAGTAATATATTAACTTCATAAAGTCAGTGCAATGGAAAAACAATGGATAACGTAAAATATCAAGAATTATATATATATTTAACATTATCCATTGTTTTTCCGTTGCACTGACTTTATGAAGTTAATATATTACTATGTGAATAATTTTGTCCACCATTTACTTCACCATAAAATGGTGGACAAAATTACTCACATAGTAATATATTAACTTCATATATATATATATATATATATATATATATATATATATATATATATATAATATTTTTCTCTTTATTATTATTTTGTGTGTGTATATTAGTACTATTCAAAAAGTAACTATGAAAAATTTGTACAAAAAAATATTTATTTAATTTTCAAAATGTGTATCATTATATAAGTGAATAGTTTTCACTTAGTTACTCAATTACGTATGATTTATTCAGTTAATTCAAGATGATTACAACAAGGAACTTTTATATTTACATGTTACTTTTTGAAGAAATCCTAATACACTTTTGTTAATGTCTTTGTCATATTTGAACATATAGCAAATCAATACTGATTTGTAATAATCTGCCATGATATTACACCCTTGAGCAACAGCATTACTGTACAAAAATCCTCAGTATCGAAGTAGACTACCATCACAATCTTCGTGTGCTGCAAGCTAGAGAGTCCACTGTTTTCCATTGAGAACTTTTTTGTTTCCGTTTTGGATCATAGTGATGCATCTGGGTTTCATATATAGTTATTATTTGATTTATTCCTCTTCATTTACTTCACCACCTAACTACTAAAATAACAGGTCTTGACACACAGAGTCACGTTTTTTTAATTGCAGCACTCATCTGCTAGAGATGTGTCATATGGCCAAATCATTATTCATAATTGAAAAACTGCTGTTAATTTGAATATCTAGGTGTGTGGGAAGCCTTCTTGTGGCTATTCTTTGATCCTTGTGAATAATAGTCAGCTGAAATCTAGAGAACTTTAGTGCGAGACGTAAAGGTCACCCCTCTCATGTCTCATCAGTGATGCTCTCCCTAACTACCTTAAACACTTATGTCATTTGTAGAAGAGCACCTGGCACATAAAGTCTTTATTTTACATTCACTCACTCCACTAGTTAACTTAAAACTAACCCTTTTGTTACTAAGGAAATGGGTAACAGTATGGTGTTCCATGGATATACCCAGCAAGGGGTAGAAGGAAAACTGCCTCTAAGAAGCTAAAAAAAAAAAAATAAATAGTTATAAAGTGATAAAATGAAACAAAATTATGTAGGGCGATGGTGAACAATCAAGTTGTTTACTACAGTGAAATGATGTGTGGAGACCTCATTCAGTTACCACGTAAAAATGTAAGATGTAATTATTTGGTGTGAAATAGGTCTTTGAAATGAATTTTGAAGAGAACGTTATGTAAACATGACGAAGGCAAAAGACGCCAGCTAATGGCCAGAAGTGGGGGCAAACATTTGTTGTATTGTAACCAACCATAGTTGAACAAAAAGAGTGGAACATTGGAAGTGCAAGCATATATCTGTAAATATAAATAGTTTTAAGTGTCTGTATCTAGTCTGTAACTACAACTATAAATAAAGATAATTTTCCTGAGAATGTATATTTTTGTGTATGTAATCATAAGAAATAACTATTTAATCCCTAAAATTGTGATCACTTGATTGTAACAGGGGATGAATGAATTAATTCCAGTGGGTTGAAATGCTTTCTTACTTACTAGCCAACGCCTACCTTTGGCGGTTGAGCCATTTGGCGACTCGCTGACCAGTAGAGATGGGCATCCCTGAAGATGGAACTGCAGTAATCCTGGGCCTGGTCCAGGGTTGTGCAATCATTAAGGTGTTCGGCATTCATAAGTTCACCACCACACAGCAGACACTTCGGGGTTGGTAGCTCATGAATGCGGTGGAGGTGCGCAGCAAGGTAATCATGACCGGTCTTCAATCTGAAAGCTGCAACGCTAACAGATCGGGGCAAGTTTTGGTCAATTGGTCTACCTGTCACAAGACTATCCTGCTGAGAGCTCCCTCAATCGTCCGTGATTCCATATTTTGGTGGACGTCTTTATTAGGGATCTGGAGGAATGTATTGAACTCAGATGCTCGGGCTGGGGGAGGCTTGTTCCCTGCTTTCCTAGTTGATCAGCCTTTACATTGCCAGTGATGTATACATGGCTTGGGATCCACTGGAAATTAAGTACCCACCCGGCATTTATGAGAGCATTTAGTTTTCTTCTACATTCTACGGTTCTACTACAGTCTGTCCGTGAGTTCCCAGAGAGATTCATGGTGGCGGTCTTAGAGTCAACAATGAAAACGGCCTTACCCGGAGCAGTCAGGTTCTCAAGTTCTATTGCTGCAGCATATATGGCAGCTACCTCACCGTCATAGTTGATAAGGTGGGCCCCAACAGCAGAAAATCCCTCAATATATGCAGTAGTATGCAGCACCTGTTTCGCCTGATCCAGGTATGGATGATCCATCTGTGTAAATTTGGAGCCATTCTGGTGCAGGGTGTTTTTCATTGATAGTTCGAAGAACTGCACTTCTAAGCTCCTGATCCGAAGATGCATAATTCGGCAAATGGTGATCTGTCAGGAAGAGCTCTGCCTCAGGGAGCTCCTGGAAGCAGTCCTGAAAAGCAGTAAGTGGTTGAAATGTTTTTACAAGGTGATCGCAAAACTAAGTTACATGTACCTCCAATCATTGAAAGTAAGAACTGCTGGAATTGTGGTTTAAAATAGTAGACATTTATTGTGTAGCAATGACTATAGTGTTGGAAGGTGCAAAAATAGGTGCAGTCATCAGTTTCTTGAGTGAAAATTGTGCTCAAGAATTGTGTAATGAAAGACGATGAGAATATGCTATATAGAAAATTGAAGTGCATATTCATCATTAGGTAGTGACTATTTAAATATTGCTAATATCCCCCCAAAATCTGAAAGTTGTTTCCCTGTTATATGTTCTATGTTGATCCAATGTCAAGCCCTAATGCATCTGTTCTGTTGATCCCCCCCCCCATCCGGTTCAGTAAAACACGATAATAAATTTAGGTAAGAAAAGAAAAATGCAACTTGGTAATAAAATGTATATGTTGTGGAGTTGAAATACATTTGGGAAAGGGTGCTTTAAACTCTATCACGCTAAATTGAAGTTCTAAATTTAAAAACTACCTAGTGTAAATATATTTAAATATTTTTTATAATAAGTGTATTTTTGTGTTTATTAAAATTGAAAGATAATAGTAGGAACCTAGAATGTAACAAACTTCTAACCATAACTTTTAATTTGTTTGTATTAATTTTTATTACAATTTATAATTAATTCAAAAGTATTTAACTAAATAAGGTATAAAATAATGAATTCAAAATTGCACCCATATAAAATATATAATATTTAGTAATTTATTAGTGAGACTATTTTTGTAGATAAATATAACTCAATTGACAGAAAGAAATAGTTAAATCATTTGAATTCCAAATAATTTAATCCACAATGGGTTAAGGCACATCCATAGCTATTTTAGGATAGTGTGTATCAATCAGTTTCCTCAATTGGATTCCCCAGACACTACAAGGAATTCTCACAGTGCAAATGCAACTGACTCTTAAACACCTTGCAGGATCACTAACAATATCATAAATACTGAAGTTTCTTGATCTAATCATCTTGAATTCACTGATTAAACTAATTTTACACTACTTAACTAAGTGAATACGTAATTGCTTACTTGCTGACGCGTTTCAAAACGATCGTTAGTTTGGTCAGCGGCCAGAAGCCGCTAGTAGAAGGTTAGCTTCGAAAAAGAAACGATCGTTTTGAAACGCATCAGCAAGTAAGCAATTACGTATTCACTTAGATAAGTAGTGTAAAATTAGTTTAGTATCATAAATACGTTACAACCCTCCAACTGCCAACCCCCGATAGCGAGTAATGTTTACCACTAGGCATGGCTTTTCTGTATTTAAAAGCCTGGCCAGTTAAACTAATTTCAAAAACGAGACAACCATTCTTCGACACAAAGTAGACAAAAATGGATGCACTTGCCCACTCTGAGGTTCTACAGTTTACAATGCTCACGTAACCGATGGGAAACCCCCAGACACCAGCTACCTGCCCCTGGCATTTGTTTTTATCATTGATGTTTATCACTTCCGTGACAAAGTGTAAATCACCCTGCTGCTGGAAAAATCATAAGTGATTCTTAATGGCAGCAAACAATCTTAAAGAAACCACACTGTCTTTTCATAAGTGAGGGAGATAAAAATGAACTTTTTCTTCCTCAACACTGGACCAAATTTGTTCGTGTATCCTCAGTCGAGAATGCATGGACAAAATTCCATGCAAAGATATAGACAAAGAATTCCTCATTATAAGTGCTTTCCTGTCCAATACAGATAATGCTGTATGAACCTTTAGTACCATTTAAAGGATTAAGACCTGGGCCAGAAGTACAATGGGAGAGGACAGATTGACTGGGTTGTTTTTTATAAGCGTCCATACGAAATTCTTCAAAGGAAATCAGCTATATTGAAACAAAAGTTAAAAAAAACTTTTTTTCAAACTCAAGAAAAATTATATTAGTAGAAGAGATGTTATAACTATATGAAGCAACTGTGGCGTAATGTTTATTTTTAAATAAATAAAACCTCTAAACCACAAATAACATTTTATTTAAACCTTATGTACATTTCGATTGCCCAGCAATCATCTTCAGAGGTATTTAAAAAATACAACTCCCGAGTTGTATTTTTTAAATACCTCTGAAGATGATTGCTGGGCAATCGAAATGTACATAAGGTTTAAATAAAATGTTATTTGTGGTTTAGAGGTTTTATTTATTTTAAAAAAAAAAAAAAAAAAAAGAAGAGATGTTACTAAAATTAAAGTGTTTTCAAGTGAATAATTGTAATAACTAATAAACCACTTCTACAGTTATATATAATTTTCTTAAAACGTCATTTTCATTCACCTTTTCCGTGTTAAAATGTTACAGTCTGAATGAGCATGACTTGACCCCTCCCCCCAGTTTTGATCGTGGGCATGCCCTTGTGGTGCTCAGTACTTCACTCTCAAACTAATTTTTGAACAACCTTTATGTAAGTGAGCTTTGTTAAATAATTTACAGATATTTGGAAAAGTATTTTGGAAAAAACTCAAGTGAAAGGAGTTAATGTAAACATAATTTTTTTCATTTTAAATTACACTCTTCAAATATTTTTTTAAAAATTGCTGTACAAGTTGAAACATTCATTTAACCAGTAAAAACCTTATGACTGAAACATTTTAATTATTTTTTAAAATTTTTAATTAATAAATATCCAGTGAATTTAATGTGATTCTTGAACTGTGACACATGTTAGTGTGAGTGTGTCCATGATTTCAAAATATTTAAAGATTGTAAATTGTATGAAAATTATATTTTACTTTGTGCTTTTCAGAAAGCAAGGCTGCAAAGATTAGAGAGTAAAATAAAAAATGAATCCTGAATCCAACAATCAACATGTGGCTTTTGTTATGGCTGTGATGTCTGTATATTTCTACTATAAGCTGTTACAAATATATAAGTATTTTTAATATTAAGTATATAATTTTTTAGTCTGAATTCTATACTATATTCTAGAAGCTTTTGCCATGTTTATGAACAATCATGGGCTATTATATAAGTTTTGTATGCATGCTTCAATTAAAACCTTTACTTAAACATCACGACAATCTTAATCTTGCCTCTTTTTTTGATCACTTTGTATTTTACAAAATTAATATCTGGAGAAAATTATTGTTGCCAGGAAAATTTTGTCATTTTAGTTCAACATGTTTAAAATTTATATTGGTGGTTATATAGAGCGTTCAAAAACTTAAACCAGTAAGTTAATATTCCTTAAAGTTACCCCTGGAATTTCCTGTAAGTAATGTATTGCTACAATTTGATAAAATAACCAATTTTGTTAATTTTTTTAGATTTGTAGTTTATATTTTTGAGTAAAATGTATATACAAATTTATTTAGTAGTACGACTTATGTACTATGTATAGGGCTGACTGCAAAGAATACATGATCAAAAAAACTTGTGTGAATAAACAGCTTTAAGACTCATCTCCTAATTTAATATAATTTGAAGTTACAGAAAATATTTATTTTATGAAATCTAGGTATCAGGCGTGTATCCAAAGGGGGGGCGATGGGGCTATTACCCCCCAACTTTCAAGAACCTTGGGTTAAAAATCAACAATATATTATTAAATTAGGACTTTTTTCGATAATTAAGTTATTATATATACTCAAATACAAAATTCTGACTGTAATAAATATAATAATAATTTTGTAGCATTGTAATGCTCTTTGAATAATTACAAAAATAGAATCACTTATCAAATGCTAGTCTATGTTTATAAATATGCTCGAATTTTAACCTAATTTATTTAAGTTAATTCGTCTTTTATTGTAAATAAGAAATAAAATTTTAATTTTTAATTTGAAAACATGACGCATTTCATCGGCTTACCCTTATAAACGTCTAAAAGTTTTAACAACAGATAGCGCTAGTGAAGCTTAGTCTCGAACATATGATTTTCAATACGTAATTTTGCAAGTGTAATATTCGCAGTTGACTCCGGACTTTTTCGTGTTGGAAGAATAACTACTTATATTAATTAATAAACAATTTTTAATAATACTTATAAAAATTAAAATCATTAAATATTTTCAAATTTTAACCATTTTTGTTACATGTTTATTCATACACGCACACACACACTCATATTATATATATACATATAATGCATCGATCGCCACCCCTAAAGCAAGTCGCTGGATATGCGCCTGGGTATACACATATTTCATTAAAAAATTAGAAAAATATGCAATACTTGATGTAAAGTTTATATAGGAAGCTCAATTTGAACTATATATATGCTGATACGTATCCCTTCATGTATGGAAAAATATGATGAATTAGTTATTATCCAGAGTACATCCATTTTGTAGTGCATAAAATTGCAGTAGCGCCGTTTCGCTAGAATCTAATGAGGTAAACCCAACAACAGTTGAAGTGCGAGGTAAACTCAACAACAGTTGATGTGTGAATTGTTGTTTACATTGTTGGTTCACCTTGTCAATGCTAGATGAGATTCTAGCAAAACATCGGAACTGTAATTTTATGCACTGCAAAATGAATAGGAGTACTCCAGATAATAACTATTCATCATAAGTATATATATATATATATATATATATATATATATATATATATATATATATATATATATATATATATATGAATTTAATATATTACTATTGTAAGTAATTTTATCCACCATTAAGTGCAATGATTTTACCTTGTGTGATGGTCAAGTGACCGAAAGGCACCCCATCACACAAGGTAAAATCATTGCAATTAATAGTGGATAAAATTACTTACAATAGTAATATATTAACTTCATAAAGTCAGTGCAACGGAAAAACAATGGATAACATAAAATATCAAGATAACATATATATATATATATATATATATATATATATATATATATATATATATATATATATATATATGAACTTGGATAATTCCAACGTGTGTAATTCAAAATTACCAATTATTCAAAGTTTTGGGTTGGTCCCTTGAACTTTATATGCTATCAATGTAAAAAAATTATGGATAACTTAAAGTTTAAATTCTTTAATTATTAGTTTGGATATGGGCTTGAATTCTAAGGGCACTACTGATCCAAGAATTTTCTCAGTTAAGATCTCCATACCCCGAACATTTGGTGCGTAAGGGTTATCAGGAGAATCAGTTATCGATTGTTGTTCCACTCAATCATCAGTTTATTGTTATTGGTAAGAGAGTGTATTTTCTGATTTGTCATGCACATTCATAACCTCACAAGCTAAGCTCAAAGAATAGTTGTATCATTCATATAACAAAAAAATTATAAATTATTTAAATTATCCATTAAAAAAATGGTTACTCTGTATAATTCATTATATAGAATTCATATCACTATTTACGTATGAGTAATGAAGAAAAAATGAAATGAAATATATAAAACTGCAATAAAAAATGGATATAAAAAAATAGTTGATAAACTTAGTAATAACATATTAATAAGACAACAAAGTAACATGGTTTGCTCAAATAAATCAAACTGGACTATATTTACATTTAAAGGATATGCGATAAAAAGAATTACTAAATTATTTTAAAGTACAAATATCAAGATCGCCTATAAAACCAATAATAACATTACAAATATAATAATAATAAAGCAAGCTATATAAATGATAAAATGAAGTTTATAATATATAATGTGAATGTTGTGAACAGGTTTATAAAAAGGTCAAAAGAGTGAAAATTAAAAAAAAAGATATATAGAACATCTTAATGCCTACGTAAATCTTGAAATATATAAATCAAATTTAGCAAGTCATTACATAACCATGAACTAAGAATTTCTAAATAAAAAAGTATCAAGATTATTAGTAAAATTAATAAAGGTTTTAAAATAAATATTTATGAAGCATTAGAGATATATAAATAACATTTTTAAAACAATATAATAAATAAACAATTGCAAATACAATCTAAATATAATAATATATTCAGTATCTTTAATATCATGGCAATAATGTAATCAGTTTGGAACAGTGTTGTTAAGTTTAGGCTTCCAGTCTTGAATTTTTGAATTGATTGTTCTTGGTGATGATGTGTTCATTCATGAAAAAAATATCTGAGATATGAATACAGATGTGTAAAAGTGAGTGACTATCACAATTTGAGAAGAAGAACAGCAAATAAGTTGAGGTAGTAGCTAAAAAGGAAATGATATGTAACATTTCAACCCTTTGATGTTTGAGGTTTGTCATTGATTATCTGTTTATACCTGAGAAGGACATGTGTGACTCACAAAACCAAAACCTGTCACCTGTCCTTTCTCTATGAGCATGTATATACGTTGTTTCAATATTGTCATAAAATAGACTTTATTATTATTATTTTTTTCATATTACTAACCAACTGAACAGATTCTTGCTTTTTTTAAAGCTATTTACGTAACAAAATAATGAAAAAATTCAATGATCAATTCAAAATGAAATTTTATCAGTTTTATAATAAAAGAGTATTGTGCAATTGGTCAGTTAACTATGGTATTACATCTATGTTGTAAAAGTTATAGTGAAATAATAATAATCAATTAAGAATATATATTTTTAGCATTGTGTATTGAACTTTAGCAGGCCTATAATTTTTAAAGAAATAAATATATTTCATCTTAAACTTGAAGATACAAAGTTGGTAAAATACTTAAAATAAAATTAAGTACATTTTGTGTATGATAATTTTAAATATACGTTCAGTTTTATAATAAATTATCTTCTATGAAATGAAAAATTCTGTTAAATTAAGTACAAATGTAGAAATAAATGACATTTAAAAGTAAAGGAATTTGTCAAAATCCCTAAATAAAGATTGAGATTAGGATTATGTAAAATGTTATTGCCCAATTTATATATTATTAAATTACTGAAATTTATTTGGGTATTAAATTGCTATATAAACTGATGACTATTTACTTTAGTTATATTAACTGCCATTAAATTCTAAAATATGTATAATTTTCTGTATATCATAATTACAACGATGAGATTAAACTCTTAAACATTGTATTTATAAAATATATTACGTAGTTTATTATTTTAATAATAATTTTTACTACTTGTTTGATTTTTTTTTTATTTCAGTGTATATTAGAAACATCAACAACCTTTATAAAAAGTTCTGAAAGTTTGTTTAGTTAGATTTTTATTACTATTTATTAGGAATATACCGTGGTTGAATTTAATAATAAATATAGAAAAACCTCTAACCACAAAATTTCTTTATTTTACTCTTATGTACATTTCAGTTACAAAGTAACCATCCTCAGAGGGATAATATACAAAGACTCTGTATGTTATCCCTCTGAGGATGGTTACTTTGTAACTGAAATGTACATAAGGGTAAAATAAAGAAATTTTGTGGTTAGAGGTTTTTGTGTATTTATTAATAGATTTTTATTTTTAATTATTATCTGTTAGTCTATTACATTCTAACTTTTTATAATGTGTTTGAAGTGTTAGTCTGTATAATACAATTATAATATCTGTTATTTATTTGTATATATGTGGTTTAAATTGTAATTTTTTAAAGTGTAAATATATACTTTGTTTATTAACACTTTGATTGATGACATTAATATCACACTGACTGTATGCCTGTTTTCCTAATAATAGGACAATAGTTACATATACTTTCATAGTTTTGTTAGAAAAAACTTTATATTGCATTGGAAGTGTAAATAATTTATTTTATATTCTTCTCAATAATAATTTTTTATTATGATTTTCACTAAGTGACAAAATCTAAGAGGTATATATGTTGGGAAATGGTTTCTCAAATTCTAATAGAGAAACGTTTTATAAAAATTTCATTTAGTGAAGGTGTCAATTTCATTGAAATTAAGGTTGATAATATTGATATTGAATTTTATTCGATTGAAATTGATAGTTTTGTTGACTTTAATGATATATATTAGTTATTTTTATGATAATATAAACATCTGTTTCATAATTAAATTTTCAGTTTTAATATTATGTAAACACATAATTATCATATTATAATTTTCTTATATTATAACAAAAAGTAATACATACACTGCAGCGTTCTATCTACCCAGCGCAAGTAGAAACCTCCTGGCAGTTTTCCTATGGATCCACACTTATCTGTAAACAGCCAATACAGGTAAAATTTGAAACAAGCAGATCTGACACGAGCCAGAACCTGTACCGCTGCTTGCCAAATTTTGCCAGAGAACCAGTAACTGGACTTTAATTTTTTAAAACTATGGTATTGATATTTAACCCATAGTCACTCTATCTTGGGGAATGAAATGTTTGAAGGAATTACAGCTTAATGACCATATTGTAGAATTATTTAAGACAATTATTTAGTGCAAAATAACTCCAACTCATAGTCGTAAGTTAGTAACAACCATCTTTTTCTATTCATATAAAAATTTTGATTTCATAAAGGATTTTTGTTTCTCTTTAACACGTTCATTGCCAATCGCACATATCGCGTGATTTCAGATTAAAATTTATCTAAAAAATTTATACTCATAAATTTTACTATTTAAAGTTAATTGTTAAATCTAACCTGTAATACATTTACAGTTAATACGGTGTCCCAACAACTGGGAGGAGCGTAAGCTCCAGTGGACCTACCCTGAGAGAATTTTTCATATTGATCTTTTAAAAACACAGATTTTAGGTATATTTTGGATTTTGCTATAATGATAGTTTAAATACACAGTGGAACCCCTCAAATCCGAATTATTTGTAGGTCCTGTTAGGATTTGGGAAAGTTCGGATTTGCCGAAAAAGTTCGGATTTTGGATTGGCTGTGTATTTTACATTTGACAGAAGTGCATTTTTTTAATTAACGAACAATATTAGAGCATTCATTACATATTTCTGTATCAATACTGTACTGTAGAACTTTTTTCAAGATTTTTTTTCAAATTTGAAGTGTTAATGCGAACTAGACAAATAGGAAAGTTTGACAAATTTGGCTGTTGAATTTAGTGTTGGTAAGGCTACAATAAGTGACTGGAAAAAAAATCGTGCAAAAATTGAACAGTTTTGCAGTTCTACAAGTGAAAAGGAACAACGTCATCACCCGAAAGTTTTAGCCTATATCATGTTTTTACAGTGTCAATTCCAAAATATACACATCTGAGTCCTGTTTTACGTAAGTAGCAAACTTTCAGTACATACTTCATTGCGTTGTAGATACCTTTTTAAAATTTTGTTTTCTTCAAATCATGTTCGGATTTGAGGGGTTCTACTGTGTGTGTATATATATATATATATATATATATATATATATATATATTTATTTCATCTCTCATATTTCTTTTTGTGTTTTCTCTTCGATTGACAAAGACCACTGTGTGGTTGAAATATATCATTGTTTAAGTGCTTTTATGTGTTTCTATTTCAAGACTACAGAGTGGACACTTACCAAGGTAAGTCTGTCAGTTTCCTAGTCCAAAAAATCTATATATATATATATATATATATATATATATATATATATATATATATATATATATTAAAAACAACACAGGTTATTCAAATACAAGAATATTTATTATTTTATATCCTTTTATATATTATTTTATATTATTTGGATATAAAATAATAAATATTCTTGTATTTGAATAACCTGTGTTGTTTTTAAATTATTAAACAAGAAAACGTATTTTATATTTATATATATATATATATATATATATATATATATATATATATATACATGATATTTTACGTTATCCATTGTTTTTCCGTTGCACTGACTTTATGAAGTTAATATATTACTATTGTAAGTAATTTTATCCACCATTAAGTGCAATGATTGTTTTTCCGTTGCACCACACCAGAACAATTGAGAAAAAGTAATCAGTGATTCGACAATGGTCAAGTGACCGAAAGGCGCCTCATCACACAAGATAAAATCATTGCACTTAATGGTGGATAAAATTACTTACAATAGTAATATATTAACTTCATATATATATATATATATATATATATATATATATATATATATATATATATATATATATGTATGTGTGTGTGTGTGTATGTATGTATGTAAATTATAGCAATTCTGTTTTCTGTATTCGCTTAGTATATTTGTAAGTCGACTTTCGTGAGCTATACTACAGTGCTCTTATTTTCAAGCATTAGAAGACTCGTGTTTAGAAGTGTCTTCTAATGCTCAAAAAGAGAGCTTTGTAATATTGTTTTTAAAAGTCGACTTATGAATAAACCGTATTATGCCCAACTGGACCAGCACCATTTCTTGAAAATGGAGATTACTGTACATTCTGGTATTGTGCAGATGCGGATTTAGTTGCCAAATGAACAGAAATATATCATATTCGTACTATTATATAAAGAGACAGCATTTGTTAGTTTGCCCCCAAAAATTTTAAAAACTAGTTGACCGATTGTTTTAAATTTTTGAATGAAGGCTCTTTGTTACATGTGGAGTGTCATAGGCTGTAAAAAATACAATTTTTTAAAATGTGTTGTAAAATAAAAATTGGACTACAATGTCATAGCTTAGTAGGGGCTACTTTGTGTAGGAATAGGGTACTTTGGCATACCAATATACCCATAGCTTCTTGCAGTGGTCGAGAGGTAGCAGCTGGTTTTTCCGTTGATAGACCCGGGTATACAAAATCAATTTACTGTCTCAATAACAAAACTTAAGCTAAGTAGCTAGTAGCCAAGATTTGTTGAACAATAATCCATTTGTTTTTATGTGCATTTGTGGCTGTGTTGATCCATACATGTTTTTGCATTTGTATTTCATTGAGTTTACCAGAAATATTGAGTGTTTGAAAATATCATGACAAAATATTTTATTTATAAAATGCCAAAATCTCATTTGTCTTGAAAAACATCGGTTACTAGATCTAAGGCAATTGTTGGACAAAATGAAAGCTGTAGAAACATGAATATCGCCTATCACAATTAAGGAGAAATAGTTGATTAAATAAGTCCAGTAAGAGAAATATGGTTGTTACAATGAATAGGCCTACAGACTTCTTCACACAGATACTGTGTCGTTAGTTAAACATTTACAAAGGCTAGAGAAACAGTGTATTCGTTCTATGAGTAATAGATATACTACTACATTAAGAGTTGCATTTGGATACAAAGCTCATTTAGAGTATATAAATTCAATATATGTATGTGCAAGTTGGCTCAATGAATAAAATTTGCAATCATTCCAATGCTAAAAAATGGAAAGATAAAGGACCTGGCATGTGCTGGGCAGGAGATAAAATTTCCTGAATCTTTGAAAAAAATTAATTTTAGAATTACGTTCCTTATCAAAATATTTTTTAACAATCCTAGAAAATACAATATATTATTTCAATGATTTCTGTTGGTGCTAAAAAAGTTGTAGAAATTACGCTAAAATTCAAGGCAAGTCTACCACAGCATAGGAATATTTAAATAGGTAACTGATTGAAATTTTACAAAATGTTTTGCCAAATAATAATTTTATTAAAAGTTTAAAATATAATTTGGAAAATATGCGTAATACTAAATGTTTTTAAACTAATAACTCATTCATCACCCCTACAAATCAACATAGACGTCACTATAACGATCCAGTTGTTAATGAAATTGCTGTACTATTGGTACTTATTGGTAGATGAAGATATAGGCCCTAGAGATATTATCTTCATTGCCGAGATAACAAAACAAAGCTATGATCTTCTTCAGTATCTCTTATGTTTCCTCTTGGACAAGATGGTTATTATGTTACAATACAACAGTCATATACTAATAAAAAAGATTTTGCATGCAGTTTTACGGTTATAGATTCATAAACAAAATAAAAATATAAACTATTTTAATTTTTTTAAATATGATTTAATCAGTATGCTGTTTATATGAAAGCTAGAATGATTATTGAATGGATAAATAATACATGAAATAATAAAACGGAGCTACTTCCTGATGAATATATACATCTAAGAGATACAATCAATCAAGATGCCAACTTCAAACTGCCGATATTGGTCAACACACTGTACTACCATCGTCTCTCATTGGTTCACCTCAAAATATGCATGAAAAAACAAGATGACATATGTTTGCAATTATGGGTGACCAGATTAATTTATAACTTTTACTTGTAACCCCCCCCCCCCCCACAAGGTCAGAAATTCAAAATGAATTATTTCCTGGGCAAACATCTTCTGATAGACATGATGTCATCATGTTATATTATATTTTACCAAATGAATTTAGTATAAAAAAAATGGATTCTGCTTTTTGTGTTAACATAATATTTGAATCTAATATATATAGAGATAGATAGACGGTTAGATATATAGATAGACGGATAGATATATAGATTTTGTTTAAATGTAACCTCATATTCTGTTAGCTACTAAGACATTCAGCACAAATTTCCAAATAAATTCCTAATCTTTAAATATAATTGAGATTCAGTTTATAGGTTGTACTTATATAAATAATATTAAATTAATTTGGCCGCTGAGTTATCCTCATCTTCATATAGTACATAGTCCTTGTTTTTTATTAGTATCATCATTGTCTTTAGTAAATTCAGCATTTTTCAACTATTAAATATCATACAATATTTACCAAAAAAAATCCTCTGAAAACAACATATAAGTCAGATTTACTTTACTATGGTTTTTATCAGTTTTTTCCCCTTACCCGGGTCATTCAGAGATAAAAAAAGTAATGTTAATTAAAACGATTAAGGAGAATTTTTTAAAGCATTGCAGAGATTAAAATACTGTTAGGGAAACAGTAAGGGCTGAAGGTATAATGGATTAGATATGAAAAGAGGAACCATATTTAATATTTGATAAATACATGCTAAATGAGGACATTCTTTTTAATGAAATCTATATATAACGAAGAAAACTAGGTTGGATTCTAGATTTAGGATTCAGTTTAGTTATTGAGCAATATATAACAGATTTGGTGAAAATTGTAGATTTGGATTTGTCATTTACTTAATCAAGGAAAATTATAAGGAGCCTCAAAAACATTTATTGAAAATATTTCAGTGCCACTGCAAACAAAACTAACATATACAGTGCCACTGTATACTAGAAACAAAAAATTGTATTCTTCACTTCCTGGGGCATATAGCCCTTTTTAAACAAATGTGTACCATAATTCAAATAATACTTCTCATATTTAATATTGATGAAAAAATATCATTTCATCTTCAATGAAAATTATACAATATGTTAACAAAGATGATCTCAAGATTTGGGCAAACAGTACTATTTAAGATTGGAAATGGAATCAACCCAAAATGTGTTAACAAAAAAAATATGTTTGTAAAGACAGAAAAATGTACTTGAATATACATAAATATTCCTAACAAAAATGAAGATGAGTATATTAAGATTTTCATTACATGGTGTTTATTAATATTATACTAAACTATAGTGTTATGTTTACCTTACTTATTACATTAATGAAGACTGAAATAGTTTTTGTAATTATATGCAGATAATATAGTAATATATTAGAACAAAAAAGTCTGTTGTTAACAGTGAGATTTCAATCTGAGAGGACAAAGGTAGTTTTAAAGAATAGTTGTACCTCTAAAAAATATCCAACTTATTTCAAATAAAATTTTACTTTAATGGTATTATGGAACTGAACATTCAGTTTCTCTAAAAATTATATTACAATTTTAAAACAATTAATATTTTATTGAACTTCATTAAGGAAATATTTAAAATATGTAATTAGACCAACAATTAGTTCATAAAATAATTTAAATAAAACAACAAAATATCACTTACAACTTTTTTTAAAAAAATGTTTTAACTTGCCTATAGTAGCACTTACTTTTTTGTGTTGAGGACGGCCGTTTCGGGAGATGTGTCCCTTTTTTCAACTCAGACCGTAACTGATCTCAAGGTTTACGTAGGTTAGGGTGGGGGTGGGATCCCACCCCCACCCTAACCTACGTAAACCTTGAGATCAGTTACGGTCTGAGTTGAAAAAAGGGACACATCTCCCGAAACGGCCGTCCTCAACACAAAAAAGTAAGTGCTACTATAGGCAAGTTAAAACATTTTTTTAAAAAAAGTTGTAAGTGATTACTAGTAGCTCACGCGAAGATGGAATCAACAAATGTTAACAAAATATCATTACAGTGGTCATTTTAAAAAGTTAATCTCTACTAACATTAATTAGTCATTTTATTTAATGTTTATAAAAAGTGTTACAGCTTCTGTAAGAAAACTATTTACTATTAATTGCATAGTCTAATTTCAAACTTCATGAAGTAAAATTAACTTTGCTTAAATTTTAAACTTGAAACATATCACAGAATATTATCATTATAAAATGAATCTTTATATATAAATACTTAACACATGAATACATACTAAATACATATTCAACACATGAATAAATATTTTATGACCATGATGAACTGGCACGAAGTAGTAAAGTCTCCAAACGAGCCATTCTGTTAACCATATTGTAGTTTAGTTTCTTAATGTCCATTAACTCATTCTCCACTACATTATTGAGTTGAGAAAATTTTTTTTTGAACTCACCAAGTTCACATTGTAATTTATTTAACTGTTTTTCTAGTTTTTCAATTTTAGTTTCACCTCCTTTTTCCATGAAACTAAACGGGTTTGAGCATACATCTAGAACCGGGCTTATTGGTCCGGGAGGAAACATTGGTCTATAAGGTCCAGGAAAAAAAGGAGGAAAGGGACCAAATGAAGGCTCTTCTGAAAATTCTGATACAGGTTTTTCCAATGAAGGGGTAGTTGTTTCGATATCATCGTCTGTTTTTGGAGGTACTAAACTAAGATTTGGCATACGATTTTCTAATTTCGTTGCTTCTGTTGATGGTTTATCTACTGAAGGGGTTTTAGCTTTAGTGGTAGCTTGTGTTGTTGGGTTTGTAGGTTTCACTGTAGGATCTGATGCATCAGTTGTTCCTTCTGTTAGTTTTGTAGTTGGTATTGTTGATTCACTGGTTTCACTGGTTGGATTTGTTGTTTCTTCTGAAGGTTTTGTCTCTGACTCTGTCACATCTGTAACCATTGTGGTTTCTATTGGTGTTGTCATGTATGTCATAGCTTCAGTTGTTGTAGATTGTATTGTTGTTGTAGGTTCACTTTTTGGAGTTGTTGATATTGTTGTTGTTAATAGTTTTGTTGTTGTCTTTGTAGTTACTGTTGTAGATTGACTTTGGGTTGATTCTGAAGTAGTAGGAGGGGTTAATTTTGTAGTAGTTGTCATTTGAGGTATTCTTTCTTCTATCTCAGGTTTAGCAGAATTTGTTGTTTGCGTTTGTTCTGTCTCATCAGGAGATGGAATTGGTGAATTCAGGTCGACGAATTTGTCTCTACCTAAAAAGTATCCATTGGTTTATTTTATATATTCAAGTTAATTTTACTCATTTACCAAATACATTTTTTAAAACTCAATTCTATTAAAAAAATAATGTAAAATTGTAAGTAATATTTTAATGTAATATGAAGTATCTAACTTTGTGATCAGTTCTAAGGTATGAATCAATAATATGGAGCAGAGGCTATTTCTCCCTAAAAACCTGTTAATTTTGTAAAAAATTATCAACTCATAGTAACAATTTACTGTAGAAATAGGAATAGTAATGACCGATATTTTCATGAAAAGAAACTATACTATTTCAATAATTATGTTGGTTATTAGTATATAGATTAATAAATTAATACAGTTTGCACTAAAATAATACATTTCATACAATTGTTTAGCAAAACAGCTTACCAACATTTTTAGAATTTTAGATGTTTAAAAATAACGTCAAATAAGAATTCCATATTTTAAAGTTTCCAAAATTTTCACAGTTTCCACCCCTCTGTACCCTTCTGTAACTTACTTCTGGCTCCCACCCCTGATCTAGAAGATATTCATTACAAGCTGCTAACAAAATTTGGCAGCCTTATCTTGTTCCTTTTATCTTACTTTTAAATATGTAACTTTAAATTAAAAAGTATGTGGTATAAGTGTTTTTAGTTTTTTATTGATACTCACATGTTCATGTTATTAGCATGATCAGAGTGAGTATATGTAGTAAGTTTCCAATTCCTGATTTGTTAACTCTGAACTTCATTGACTGCACGATTTACATGGATAAAGATAACTTTTGCTGATGTCAGAACATGTTTGTATGAAACGTAATATCCTATTGTGAGTAGAAATTTTTATGAGTTTTATAAGATTTATTTATAAATATTTTTTTATAAATTAGCTTTCAAATGCATACATATACACAGGAAAACATTGTTATGGCTGCACTCTAAACCAAGAAAATAGTCAGCTTAGTAAGTCAACTCAATCTGTTTTGAGACTTGTGAAACTGGTCCTAGGAACCAAAAGAAATGTAACGGAAGATAATGGGTTCTCATCAATAAAACTAGTTTAAAACTGAACGAAAAAACCTAACTTATGTTCGAACCATAAAAAAAAAAAAATAGAAATCCGCCAGAAGTTTAAACCAAATGTAAAACATCGGGTGGGATCAAAAGTGTATAGATGTACAGAGGATTTGACCCTTTTATCTTTAGTGCTAAAAGAAAAAAAGAGTCTGACTATGGTGTTACCAATGTACTATTCAGCTAATGATGGCTCTGAGTTAGGAAAACCAGAAATTATAATTCTGTAGAATCGTACTAAAGGTGGAATTGACAGACTCGACCAAAAGATAGTCAACCTTAGCTCAAACCAAAGGGCTAGAAGATGGGCCAAGGATATAATATTCACAATTATTGGCACTAGATCTACAGTAAATGCCTTTGTGCTTCATCAGGAGTTTCTTCACATATAAAATTGACAGGCCTGATCCATGAAAGGTTTGGGTAGATCTTTGATGCAACTGCAAATGCAGAAGGGGTTGGAGAGATCAATGCCAAAAGAACTTTCTATGACTATGCATCCTCAAACTACCCATGCTTGAATACCAACCAAGCTGTTACTCTGTAAAATAAACCTGCATTTTTTGTTCTCCAAGATTTTCTCTCCGCCAAACCTTATAAACATGCCAAAAGTGCAGATTGCCAGAGTGTTCCAGGAAAGTATGTGCAAGTTACACTAAAAACCCTCTTCTAAGTGGATTTTTAATAATTTTGTGAGTTTACTGTGTAATATAACTAAATAAAATAAGATTTGTTCATAATTGAAATGTGTTAGTAATTATTTTTCTTATTTATGGTCTTTAAAAAAATACCTAAACACTTTTAAATGTTTTAAACTTGCCTATAGTAGCACTTACTTTGCTTGTTGAGGACGGCCGTTTCGAGAGATGTGTCCCTTTGTCAACTCAGACCGTAACTGATCTCATGGTTTTTGTAGGTTAGGGTGGGGGTAGGATATTCTGGTGGTGTGGGTGTATTTTGTGTGTATTAGGAGTTATGATGACAAAAAGTGTGTGTGAGTTGTAATGTAATTGTGTATTGAGCATGTGTGTAGGGTGTAGTTTGAAGTGCCTATATATTTCGTATTGTTCGGTTGTGTAGCGTTGGTTATTTCTGTGTTGTTTATGAAGAATTTGTAGGTTAGATGTTATGTCTATGTAGTCATGCTTTGTGGAGTTGAGATGATCGGCGAAGTTTGATTGGTAGTTATTGTTTGTTAGTGCTTTTATATGTTCTTGGTAATGTATGTAGAAGGACCTCCCTGTCTGGCCTATGTAAAAACCTTGGTAACGTGTGTAGAATAACCTCCCTGTCTGGCCTATGTAAAAACCTTGGTAACGTGTGTAGAATGACCTCCCTGTCTGGCCTATGTAAAAACGTTGGTAACCTGTGTAAAATGACCTCCCTGTCTGGCCTATGTAAAAATCTTGGTAACGTGTGTAGAATGACCTCCCAGTCTGGCTTATGTAAAAACCTTGGTAACGTGTCTGGGGCATGAACTGCAAGTTAGTTTGTAAACTCCAGTGGTGTTGTAAATGTCGTTGATTTTTTTGTTGGGTTTAAATTGTTTGTTTAGAGTATTGTGTGTGGAGTAAGCTATTTTGTAGTTGTATTTTCGTAATGTGTTGGTTAGATTGTGGGTTTTGGATGATCTGTATGGTATTGATAAGTATTTTATGGGATTGTCATCTTGTGTGTTTGTATTTGGGTTATTATGTTTATTTTTTAGGCGGTTGTATGATTTGTCAATCAAACACTTAAAAGTGTTTAGTGATTACTAGTAGCTCACGCAAAGATGGAATCAACAAATGTTAAAAAAATACATATTTCTGTTTTTTTAGTTCATAATGAACAACACAAAAGCCATAAGCATATCTTCCTTATAGTAGATATACATAATTTAGCCTAATATTTTACATTTATTAATTCAAATTTTTGTTCAAAAATCCAAACCAATATTTTATTTTATTAATTTTTTTTATAGAGCAGTAATGGTCTATTTTTAAATAAATCAACAGTTTTGTATTATTTTTACATTTTACTATTTAACTAAAATAAAATAGTATAACTATTTTTTCCAAAAAGTTATACCAGTAATTGAAATTAATAAAAAAATTACGTCTGACAGACTTAATGTATTTAAGTGTATAATTTTAGCTTATAGTAGATAAGGGTCAAGTGACACTTATTAGTATATGTCCAAGTGTATTAATGGTACATTAGTATTCTTTTTTATTAACTTCATATAATACTTTCATGACTAAAATTAACAATTCTGTTATAATGCTTATATGCTTACAGGTTTTACAAAAGGATTTTTGATTTACTTACTAGGTACAGTCCATGTTTGGTTAGGTCTAAAATATCTGTGATTTTCCTTAATAACAATTGTCCAGAAATACAAAACATCTCCTGGGTTAAGTACTAAACCGTCAACCTTGAAAATCCAGTAGCCACCAAAAGGAGCTGTGACTGTTCCCAACAGTCCTCCACTCTCTTCTCCTCGAATTGGAGAGTTTAGCTGGCCTCTAAACGTAAACCGTTCTATCCCAGGAACATCTGAAACCATTGTTAATTTTGTAATTAATTACGAAGAAGTCGTAAGACGAAAACGTTTCCTCCAAGTGTAAGTTAACAATTTAACAACCTTTAGTTAACAAAATGTCTGGTCACAAGTAATAGCAAAAGTGTAATAAGTAATTAACAATCAGCTAGTCATGAACAGCAACAAGATTTTGAAATTTTAATTCTATTATATTTTATCATGTAAACTCTTTAGAAAAATCTTGTCAACAGATCCATATTAACATTGTACTTTTAAAGCATCTATTAATTCAAAGTAAAGAATGCACATAAGACAAATTTTAAAACCTGCATATATTTTTAGAAGTCACAAAGTTATATATTTGATACACACAGTTTATTCTCTGTACTTGTAGTATAAAACGTTTTGCATTCTGAAGGCTTAATACTGTATATTATCAAAATATTCTTTTGTATATTTTGTGCTTAACCCTTTAATAATATTGATCTAAATTTATTTTACATTTAATAATAAACTACTTTTTATAATCTCATTTATTGTATAAATCCTGCATTAATATCCTATGGGCTTTTCTAATTGTAGTTTATAATTTAGCCAGTAGGTGGTGTACCTTATAAAGTCTTGTTGTTTGTTGGCGCCATATTACAGTTTTTACGTTGTAACATTTGAAGTTAATGTCCATTTGTGTTAAATAAATTTGAAATGACATTGTTTTTAATTATCTGCATATAAAATTAATATTAGTAAAATACATTTAATCTAAATTAATTAATAATAGAATCAGTACTAGTGCCTTCAATTATTTAGTAAATATGAGTTTCATTTTATGCAAATTTTATTTGATTTGATTTTGTTGGTTATGAGGCTAGATATTAAATATGAGTCTACAAATTAACCATTGCTAGAAAATGTATTGAAATTATTAGGTAAGCTTTTTTATTTGTAAATATATTGTAACATATTTTGTAAATAATTTACAATATTATATTGTGATGATCTAGCTAAATGCCATCATAAAGATTAACACAATATTAAAGTAAGTTAGTAGTCATAAAGATAGTATAAAACGTTTTTAGGTTGGTCATACAATTTGTAAACAAATATAATATAATAATTTAACAGCAGCTATTAGTGATATCGTTTTTTCAAGACACATATTTCAATATCAATACTTCTTGAATTTTGTAGTCCATTACGCTCGGTGAATCTTATTAATCACTTTAACAACAGTTTATGACTATCCGAACTTTTTTTTTAATAAATTTGTTAAAACTTACTGAGACAGAACGTTTTCAATCACTATGTGCCGATCTTCATCAGTGACTTCTGCTTGGCGATGTTGGGTCAAGCCGTGACGATTTTAAAGGTAGGTTTTCGATGGTATCAAATAGTATGTGTGATTTGTATTATGTTTGTTCGTTTAATATGTACTTTGTGTTTTTGTATGTCTGTAAATTCCATATTGTTCTAGTGTGTTGAGATGTGGTCCTTTTTTGTTGATGTGTAGGATTTCTAAATTATGATAAATGTCTGTGTATTTGTGTCCTGTTTCTTTTAAGTGATGGTAAAATGTTGAGTTGATGTTATGCTTGTGTTCTTCGACTCTTTGTTTAAAGCTGCGACCTGTTTGTCCAATGTAGATTTTGTTACATTTGTCGCAGTTTAGTTTGTATACGCCTGGTAGTTTATCTTTGTTGTTGGTGTTGTGTTGTATTTTGTATTGTAATTTGTTATTGGTTTTGTATGCTATTTTGTAACCTATTTTTTGAAATTTGCCGGCTATTTTGTTTGTTGCTTTGTTTATGAATGGTAATGTAATGTATTTGTTTTTCCTGTCTGTAGTATTAATTTGAGTGTTTTTTTGTATTTTGTACCATAGTTTGTCTATTATTGTGGTGTTGTATCCATTTGTGTACGCTAAATATTTAATTCTGTCTAGTTCCTTGTTTATGTTTTCTGTGGTCATTGGGACTTCTTTAAGTCTATGGATCATGGATCTGAAGGTAGCGTGTTTGTGTTGGATAGGGTGGTTTGAGGTGTTGTGGATAAGTGTGTCTGTTGTTTTGGGTTTCCTGTAAATGTTGAAACTGTGTTTTTGTGTGTGGCTTTTTGTTATGGTTAGATTAAGGAAGTTTAGGGATCGGTTGGTTTCAATTTCTGAAGTGAAGTGGAGTTTTGGGTGTATTTTATTAGTGTAGGTGAGGAGTTTTTCGCATTGACAGGAGTTGCCTCTGTATAGTGTTATTATATCATCGACGTATCTGAGCCAGTAAATAATTTTGTGTGCGTGCGTATTGTTTGTGAGTATTTTTGTGTTTTCTATGTGTTGTAGAAAGATTTCGCTTAGGACACTACTGATAGGACTTCCCATGGGTAGGCCATCTGGTTGTGAATAGAAGTTTGAGTTGTGGGTGAAATAGTTTTGTGCGGTGATGATTTGGAGGATGTTTATGATTTAGATAACGTGGGTTTTAGGTATATTGTTCTGTATTAATTGGGTTTCTAGGATATTGAGTGTTTCGGGTATGGGTATGTTGGTGTACATATTTGTTATGTCGAGTGATAGAAGTGTTGAATTGTGTGGTACGTTTATGTCTTTTATTTTATTTATAAGGTTTGTTTTGTTTTTTATGTGTGTTTCTATGTTTAAGTTTATGGATTGTCTGATTATTTTGTCCATGTATTTTGCTAATTTATGTGCAGGGGCATTCTGGTAGTTGATGATGGCTCGGATGGGGACGTTGGGTATGTGAATTTTGGGAAGAGCACGGAGGGTAGGTGCTTTAGGGTGAATTTGTTTTAGATGGGATTTTTTTGTTTTTGTTGATATTGTATTTAGATGTATTAATTTGTTGTTTGATGGTTTTGTGATATTTTTCTGTAGGGTCTGTATCTAGTTGTATTATATTATTATTTATTATGTAGTCATTGATTTTGTCATTTAGGCTGTTTGTATTAATGATTACTGTAGTGTTGCTTTTGTCTGCTGTGGTGAGTGTGATGTTGTTTAGTTGTGCTTTTTCTTTTATGTTTTCAGCGATTTTAATTTCATTGCTCATGTTTTTGTTCATAAACAAATTACAATATAAAATACAACACAACACCAACAACAAAGATGAACTACAAGCACCAGGCGTATACAAACTAAACTGCGATAAATGTAACAAATTCTACATTGGACAAACAGGTCGCAGATTTAAACAAAGAATCAAAGAACACAAACATAACACCAACTCAACATTTTACAATCACATAAAAGAAACAGGGCAAAAATACACAGACATTTATAATAATTTAGAAATCCTACACATCAACAAAAAACTACCACATCTCAACACACTAGAACAATATGAAATTTACAGACACACAAAAACACAAAGTACAAACATATTAAACGAACAAACACAATACAAATCACACATACTCTTTGATACTATCGAAAACCTACCTTTAAAACCGTCACCGCTTGACCCAACATCTCCAAGCAGAAGACACTGACGAAGATCGGCACATAGCGATCGAAAACGTTCTGTCTCAATAAGTTTTAACAAATTTACTAAAAAAATGTTCGAATAGTCATAAACTATTGTTTAAGTGATTAATATCAATACTGTTAATAGGAATTTTGTGATTGGGACTAAATGCATTTATGTTCCTATAGTAAGGAATGGACCCAAGAATATTCATTCTTATATAATTAACTTTTCAGTACTCTTGCCACTTGTAAATTGTACTTTTTACAACACTGCTTTTATTAAAGCTTAAACACAAATGTACAACATTTTTCTAAATCACTTCTATAAACCAATGTATAACCATGCAACTATTTTTTAAATAACAAAATGTCAATTTTTATGTTAATCACTAGCTAAAATTGCATAAAACTGTTTTAATGAGTTATATTTTGAAAATATTAATTTTATCATTGAATGGTACAGTTAATAATCTGATGGTCTTATGGATGACTACTGTCCTCCAAACCATGGACTCTAGAACTAGATAATATTATCTTATTCTAGTAACCGTGCTCCAGATAATATCATTTTGACACTGCTTGTGATTGCCGATATTTAGGACATTGAAGAGTCATCTACATTTTCTTTAACATGTCTACTAATTACCAATATAGCAGTGGAGTGAAGCCATTTACAATTTTGGGGAATTTATTTATACAAGTCTGTTCATTTTAGAGGACAGATTTGTAATCCATATGATCCAAATTTGTCCTGGATTTTCTATAGTGTTTTGCATAATGGATTAATATAGTGTTTTGAATGTTATTTAAACAATTTCATATTGTTTTGTACAATTAAGAGGACCCTTATGAAGTCGAAGACAGATTTCTCAAGGTTTATCCCATTTATGAAGCGATATTCAAGACCAACTCATTTGTCACGTGTGTGTGTGTGTGTGTGTTTGTGTGTGTGTGTGTGTGTGTGTGTGTGTGTGTGTGTGTGTGTGTGAGCTAAAATTAACTCAAAGTGATTTTTTATCTAACCTTCTAAGGAGAGATTTTCTCAAAGTTTTCTCCTTTTTTGAGGGACTTGATCACTTTGTTGAAGTTCAGAACTACCATAAATATTTCCCTGCTATATTCATACATACAAAAACCATGGCTTAGGGTCAACACCTTGCTATTCTAGAAAGAGAATATGTTCCACACATTTTGATTATTCCAACATCTTTGGCTTTATTGAACTGCAAAAAATGGGATAGATGTGTTAGCAGCTGCATTGTTTTTCTTTAAAGTTCCAATCAATGTCAACCTATTTTCTAATAAGCAATCAGTTGAAATCATTCTTTTCAACCTTATCATCATTTAAATGTGAAGCATTTTGTGAACAAATACGATTTTCTCTGAACTAACCGAAATCAACGAATCGCCTTAATTATCAGGTAGTAAATGATCAATTTCACTTTTATGTAGAATAAGAGGCACTTTATTACCATTAAAAATCTAAGAATATTAAAATGAAACGGCTTATATTAAAAACTGAACTACTTAATAACTTGTGTATTGTAAACAGTACCATAGCCTCATGTATATTGTTTCATCTTGACAAGAAAGTCGAGCGATAAAGAAGTTTGGGAGGCTGTTATAAACTTAAAATTCAAAACTATTCAAGTACTCTGAGATTCATAAATAAAATAAATATTTTCGTTAAGAGAGATAAATTTCACTTTAAAAAGTTACAATCTTGTGAACGATCTATTAAAAAATAATAAATATTTGAAAAATTGAAGAATTTTCGAAGGTTTTTTCATTTATTTAAACAAATTTAACTGGTTTTAATCCACCAAATCTCAAACTGACAGGCCTTCGATATACCTAAAACGTATAATTTTAATATACCATTTGCAGAGAAATTGAAACCTTAGAAAAAAATTTTCATGAGTTTTTCACATTCAATTATTTAAACTATCCAAACTAATTCGACTTAGAAGATATTCAGGGACAGGAATAGCGGCGCGGGTAACACCCATAGACAGCCCAGTCCCTCCCTGGAGCATAGTGAGATGCGCCCGAATTCTTCGGCTCTAGTTTCTCCCTCCCTACCCCTTACCATTATTTGTACACCTACTACGTTCTTGAATTTGGTGGGAGGGGTTTTTGAAGAGTTTTCTTTGGTATTAACGCAAATACTGTTGTCGAAATTCCTAGGGACCACTTTGATTTAAGTTTTTAGTGTGAAGTCCGTTTATATTAATTGTGGCCAAAAGGCGAAAAGTAGCAATAAACAAAACCTTACCCATCTTTACTGGAATATTTTTCTAAGTATAATTACGTCATAAACCTAAAGTTCTTATTTACTAGTTATACTACTCAAAACTCGTAAAAATAGGTTTTTGTGATTGTTTAGAACATGAATACTGATCTGGTTTTCCTCGTTACTTTCGAACCAACTGTTAAAAGTAACGAATGTTGTTAAACCGTACGGTATTTTGCAAATGCTTAATAATTCTTCATTCGTCCCTGGACGGCCTCCGCACTGCGAGGGTTACAAGTCACGCCACTGAAAAGGAACTATCACTAAATTTACAAATTTAACCAAAAGAATTTTAGTTATGCAATGTCCTAAATTTCCTAAAACAATTTCACTTGTTTTATTGTTCAACTTTTCAAACTTCGATGCTAATAATTTATTCTTATGGATATTCTGAATAACTTTTGTCATCTTGAAAAAAAATTTTATAATTTTCGATTAATTCGCCTATAATTTATAAACATCTTGTGGTCCCATCTTCCCACAACCAAACTGTTCCCATATAGTTGTTGCGCTGTTCTCTGCAGGTTACATTGAAAGCAAAACCAAGGAAATAACTCGAATGTTAATGTTAGTTAATAAAATAATTAGAAATACAAATGAAGAAAAAAACATTTCCTTTACTTTATACAATGGTATTACAGAAACGTAGGCAGTGCGTTCTACTTTTCGGCGGAAATTCATACGAAGACCGGTGTCGATACACATGTATTTCCGGTGCACCTAACCTGAGTAATCAGGTTATTTTATATGGATGGCTGTGGTAACTCTCCCACGCTATGCTTTCACTGTTCATTAGTATTGTATTTAACAACTTATACAAATTTCACTGGAGAAGAGTTTTTTTTAACAATGTCTATGAGAAACTTGTAAATTAAAAAAACAAGTTAATGGGGGTTAAAGTACTTAACAGATCGTATTTCGGAAAATGATATCTGCTTTGTAGGGCATTAAGTTTTAGCAAAATTTAATGCTAATTTTATTCCAGTATAAATAAGGGAAATGTTTACTTTGTTTAAATTGGATACAAAGAGCAAAGGACACACATTAGATCGGTTAAAAATCCCTCTAGGGTAGGTAGTGAGAAAAGGGGTTCGAAGAATCCGAAAGGACTGGAAACTAACTTATAGACTACACCCAGGGAAAAATTTTAAGAAATGTCAATTTTGCTTTGGCAATGTTTAACATTAATTAATTAATTAGATACAAGTTAACAAAATAGGTTGATTTAACAAACCTGTTCTTAATTTAAAGAGTATTCAATGGACATTAAATTTAAGTACATTGCCTGCACAAGATAGTGTTCCGTTATAAAATAAGGATTAATGTTTGCTATAAATAATAAGGTCTTAAGAGCAAACTTTAAATAAAAATCAACAGCAAAAAGTATTTAAAATGAGCTTATTTTTTTCTTGTCGATGAAATTATAGTTCCTTTCGACTAAACAGTTTGTTTCCTTATTAATTTCTAATAGTCTAAAAATGTTGAAAACATTTGTACGAATGTTATCTGTTTTTTAATGACGCGAAACATGACTTATTTTCAAATCAAAGCGTTTCAAAAAGATAAATGCTGAGAAGTTCAATATTCTACTAGCAAACATCAACTCTTATCTGACAAGTCAACTGGTGGCACGCTGACCTGTACAGGCGATTGAGAATCTCCCTGCATCGTTCCTTTTGACTCAGCGGCGGTCGAGGTGTATCTGAGCAGTTGTCGGCATCCATTATCCCGCATCCGCATAGTATACGTGCAAGTGACGAACCACGTGGATTCTACGCGCGTGCGGTGCCAGGTAGCCAGAGAATTCACTTCGGGTAACCGACCTATCCCTTACGATACTTTCTCAGCTTTGATTGATAGAGGCCTTCATTAGATTTTATTTTGTGTATAACTGTTTGAGGCAGAGTTGATATGTACTTTGATTGACGAGAAGGTTGTATAGGAAGAGCCCTGACTAGCGAGAGAAGTTGCTACCCATTTCTTCCCATATTAACAAAATCAGACATGTTGTCTGAACATCTGTATAATTTTCCATACGTGCTTTTCCATACCAAAATAAGAACAATTCTAGGTTTTAAAAATCTTATCGCTGTTTTCAAACACAAGTCGTTACGTTGAAGAAGTTAACTAAATAGCCTTGATTGTTGGACCAATTAGTTATGTGTTTTAACTTACTTCCGAATAGGGTTTGGGATCTATGATACCAGTGGAGCGAGGCGGTGTTGTCGGATTGTGCAACTCCCTGTCTATAATACATTTATTTCCAAAAAGGTTGACGTTTTTGTTGTGACTAGGATATCGTTCCGAAAGTTGAAAAAATTTGTGCAAGCCGATCAGCTGTTCTTGTTTAGGGGACATTCCGCATCGCTTGGTTCCATTGTGACGAGCTCACTCCCAGCTATTTTTTTATTGAGAACACTGACATCAATATAATTTTGGTAAGGTGACTTTAGTGTAGTTTTCTTGACTGCATTTTTACTGACTTGTTTATTTAGTTGGATTGAATTTGTTGGAACCAGGATTTATTGTGACCTCACAATGGCGTTCGTCGATCAGCCTCTTGAGTTTATTCTGCACCGCGCAAGGTGCATCACAATAGGTGACAGATGTGGATAAATGGAGCTTAATGCCCGACCTGTGGGAATTTCAGTTTGACGATAAATTCCTCGAGCATAGGGACTTTTAGTTCACAGCCACGGGAAGATGTTGCTTCTAAGTAACCATGGTAAATCAAAGCCTTTGTTTTAGAAATAGTTCGATCTTTTATTATTGTCTCAAAAAAGGAAGGTCTGAGTGGGTGTCGCGTACTTTAGTACTGATACTATGTACATTTTGTACATGACCAACAAGATTGCGAGCGGGTTTGAAGATTTAGCTCCGGGCAGGATAGATCCTTCTGCCTGCGCCTACGGCTTTAGTTGTAGTATACCAAAGGTAGCTCCGGAGCTCCAGCTTGTCGGCAAGCTGCCTCTGTATGAGACTTTGAATTACACTGGGAAGCACAACGGTGTGAGTACAGGAGGATTAAGTTTTGTTTGCGTCCATTGCTTCGGAACGAAGTTGAGTACACCAGAAGCAATTGTCTGAACCCCGTCCTTTTGGTGCGCATCGGTCTACTGATCACAGTGATGACAAGTACTTGTTTGCGATTACATGAGTCACTCACAAGCTGTTTACCAAAGAAATGCTTTCACAAATCTCTCCCACTTTGTACGACTAACTTTGCTCTACGGAATAACCCCCAATTTAAGTCAATACTGCTACTGAATAAGATATATTAAGTTACTTTAACTTGCAACAAAAGTTTGTTGTGTTGAGTATTTTATTTGTTAATGTAAACGATATTAGCTATTAGACTCGTAACATAATGTCTGAAACCGCAGGTAGACTCTGGGTAAGGTGCGTGTAGAAGGATTACAGCACTTTCATTGTTTGTACAGCGTCGACTTTGTGAACGCCCTAGAAAGCGACAGTTTCACGTACTGGCAAAGTGCACGGTCGTGTTTCGTGCATGAGCTGACCTCTAATTAAAAAATATTATCTTACAAATGTTTTAAAATAACAAAAAACATTTCAGCAAGTGGAGGTTTGATCCAACAGAGGACTCTTTTGTCATTGTTAAAGTGTTTCATAATAGTGTGATTAATTCGGTGGATTTTTGTTCAGTGACTATACCATCGAATTTGTAGCAGTATTACCGATTTGCAAGTAATACTGATAGAATGAAAATTGGTTATAACAACATAGAACCAAATGGAAAAATGAAAACAACCATTGATATTAAAACCTCTTGACTGTAAATAAATTTTGTAATTACTTAAATACTAGTGTACAACTTGTTTTCTGAGTAATCTTCAGATCATCTGTGACAATAATATAAGGATCGATTTACAGTGGATTATTCTATTATTATTTGTACATTAAGGTTTAAGTAATTAAAAAGTTTATTTTTGTGATGAGAGGGGTTTTAACATGGATGCATATTTGACGTTTTCCATTTGTTTCTATGTTGCTAATATCAATTTTTACGATACAAATTTTATAATAAAGATGTAACTCCCCCACATTTGCTTTAAGATGTAATAAAAATATGTATGACGAAATAGAGAATTAATATAACTGAGGCAAAATCAGTAAATTTGTTCAACCGAAAATAAAATAAAAGTCATCATTAATAAGGAAAATGCTCCCAATTCGAACAAAGGAACTTGTGTTTCGGACACAAGTTTAGTTGGAATTTTAACGTGACTGTAAAAGAGAATCAAGATAAAATGCAAGAAAAAAGTGGATTCATTGACAGAAATTTCACTCAGTCTTTATAAAACAAATCCTTGTACGAAGAGGTTTCCAGTTCTAGCATATGCCGTACAGCTATACATATCTGGGGATGCGCCAGGAGAAAACTACGTATTCAGAATAAAATTAAAAAATTAACGACTCGTAATTCCTACAATTGTAGTGAATTTATGATACATAATTTAAGTAGATTTGCAGACACGAAAGGTTTTTAACTACGCCAAGCATCCTTAGTGTCTAAGCTGGCGACTGGAAAGCTTTGTTGAGCTGTTTCTAAAATGTGCTCAAAAAGTTTAATATGATTTGTTGTGGGTTTGTTGATTAAATCCTTTTTATTCTATCCTCCTTGGATTGCTTGACGGAGCTGTCATGTTGAGCTCCTGTGATATGCCGTTTCTGAAAAACTCATTTACAGCAGTTTGATTAATGTTATGTGTTATATTGACTTTATAGTAGTTTTTCTAAATGTTGGTTTGACTAATTGCTTTATTGGCATCCGTGAGGTCATTTACATGTAAATTTTGTACGTGGTTGTTTGGTGATTTGAGCGTTGTGTGATGTGCTTTGCTGTTGATTGGACTGATTTGTTTTGGTTTGGATTTTGGTGAGGTGTGGATTTTAGATTTTCGACCTTCATGGGGGCTCGTAGACGAAGCACAGGGGTCGATTCCTGCGCGTCGGAAGCGGTGCCGGATCTGTGTCTATTGCCGACAAATGCGGATGGGAGGAGCGTTCTGCTCGATCTCTGAGTGGCGTAGTTAGTTGAATGATGAAATCATCTAGGGATTGAACCTATAGAGCATCGATACTCTTAAGGTAGGATGTTTATACTAGAGTAGATGGTTTAAAGTGTTGTAGAATAGTGTGTAATTGTTTTTTGTAGATGTTGAATGTGTGTTTTTGTGTAGAGATTTATGTTATTGTGAAGTCAAAGAAATTCAAAGGGTCTGTTTCGATTCTTTTTGAATTTCTGAGGTGAAGTGAAACTTTGGTCATATTTTGTGTATATAGTAACATTCCCTCCTTGGTATGCAAGAAATACCGACGTCCATCGAGACTTTGATGTTCATAAAATTATTAAGAAGCACCCTGAAAGTCACCAAAATTGACTTCCAACATCGTGTAAACATCAAGGCCAGTCCTTGATGCTGATGATAACAATGACCAATTAGACTTGGATGGGCTATAGTATTTGAGTTGTAAAAGGATATTTGGTACTAAGCAGGTATAGCAGTGCTTTAAGGTTATTAGGACAATGTGGGCGCTATTTAGCTTACCTTATGTCGCCATGTTTTTAAAGGGTGCGGCCTTTTAAAACTTCGCACTTGATTAACCTAATTAATTTAGTCATTAAGGTTCCTTGTGTTTGCAAAGGGCAATTAAAAACTTCCTGCTTGATTGTTGATAGAATAATGTTTATCATATTACAAGCAATTAAAATTTGATGTATAATTAGTAAAGTGTTTAAACTTGGCTATAGCGTTTGTAGTAATTAAACTTTGACATAGAATCACCAAACCGAATATTGCTTGGAAGTCTATATGAATATAATTAGGATGTCGGTAAGCTCTACTTAAACCAGAGAGGAGGAGCTAATTGTTAATATATAATTCTTAACTAAACCAGATCAGTATTAGTTATGTTTTTCATGGTTAATACACTAAAACTAATGACATTACTAGAACACAGAGGGTGTAATACGAGCATTAAGATGCTATAGCTTTAAAATCAGATGCTGGGACTACAATAAGATGCTGAGAAGTATAGTCAGATGCTGGTCATTACAATCAGATGCTGGGCATTACAATCAGATTCTGGGCACTATGATCAGATGCTAGGCTTTACAATCAGATGTTGAGGTATTCTAATGAGATATTGAGGCATTACTGCCAGATCCTGCCAAACCATCAGATCCTGAGTCAGTAAATTTAGTTAATGATGCATTTTATTAGTTTAGTTTTAAATTATTCACTTCTTGTTAACAATCAGACTGTAGCACCGAGTAGTAAGGAGTGAAGACACGATGGGCATGATTTAGCAAAACGACGTCAACTACTAATCAAAACCATATTTAACCAAAATCAACCACTAAAGAATTTAAAATTTCACTTTGTAAGAACTATCTGGATCCATTTACAAATACAGTAAACTCCCGATTATCCGTGGAATAGGGTGGCCCGGCAACGCCGGATAACGAATTCCCCGGATAATCCACTATGAACAAAGAATACGCAAAACGATCGATAATAGATTATTATACCATAAGTTACAAAATAATGATCCCAGCTAATGCAATTCACAAATAATCTTCAGAGGACAAAATAAATACAGAAAATAATTTAAAATGTCGATATATTTGACGGATTATAACATGTACATTTATATGTCTTACTATTTACAATACGTACATAAGTATGTCAAAAGTAAGTATGTATGTACATATGTAATTTCCTTTACACGTAATACTTTCACTTTTTAATAAAAAAAAAAATCTGTCACTTTCGTCTGTTTTTTGTGAGCATTAATTTAACTGTAATGTGCGATCTAAGTTTCTTGAGAACCATTTTGTCGCACAGTGTCTACTTGTGTCACGTGTGTCACAAAGCCATAAAGATCGATAATCTATATGGCAGACATGGATAATGCATATGTCACGTCCTAGACTATTTATAGCCAAAATTAGCTGACATTTGTTTACAATCTTTTGATACACATTAGGTTTTCGGGCGTCCAAGCATTTTGTCATTGTCTCTTATATACAGTAGTCTGCTCGCCCCTTTTACTTCGCTGGCCCGCGACGGGGTGCTTCCCTTTCAATGTAAAAATTAGTACGTACGTATTTACATATCTATTCCCTTCATCTTACCTTCTATTAAGCCTTATATGTATTTACGTCGTAATTTAACGTTTGGAAATTTAAACACATGAATCTGATTAGAATAAAAATTGGATATTTGTAAAACAATGGCAGACCCCGGATAATCCGCAAACCTGTTAATCCGCCCACGGATAATCGGGAGTTTACTGTATACACTGTATTCCTTACTTATTTATTCTTTCTGGAAACATCGTGAGGAGAAACTCGGAAACCCTTTCTAGGTAAATGAAGAAAAATAAAGAACTATTTTTAAGCAACGAAATACTGTATGTTTCAAAATAAACCGCACTGAAACTGAATCAGCTGTAGTTGCCTTCTCGATTAGCTGTGTCGACTTTGGATTGTTGCCGCGTATTCGTGTTGACGTATTTCATTTGAGGTTAGTTTTTTCTGATATGGTGCTGCTAACTACTGTAAAGGAAATGTTTATCATATCGCATTACTTGCGCTCATTTAGAATTGGACATGAGGGTGGGCAAGATTGTCACACACTGATTTCAGGAGCAAGTTTTCAGGAACAATTTCACAAAAACCTGCCTATTAATGCTGTGATTATTAGAGTTGTTGAAAGATCCAGTAGTGTTTTGACACAGCAGAAGGGCTTTTTAGGCGCTCAAGTACTATCTGTACAAATGAAAACAACGGACGAGCAAGTGTTACAGTCACCAAAAAGAAACCTAAACCGAACATCTTTGAAACTGAATTTCGGGGAGCAATACGTCAGTGAGAAGAATGTTCAAAAAACATTGGTGATTTTCCTTACAAGATACAAACTGTGCAACCTTAGAACTGTATTAACAAATCAGCCAGAGTTAAGTACTGCACTTCGATTTTAGCAATGTGCTATAGAAAACCTGAGTTTCTGAGTGACGTATGGTTTTCGCATGAGTGTCATGAGCACCTTGGTGTCATGAGCACCTTATGTCACAAGCACATAAGGCGTTTTCTTGGGTGTCAAACTAAGGAAAAAATAATCTCGTGTATAACTAGCATGAAGCAACCACTCTCTACAAAAATGATTCAAAACCTTCAAGAACGGTACGGGTGTTGCTTCAAATTGAACGAAGGTCATAAACAACATGTTTAACCACGATTCTAACTGATTTAGCTTCTTTTTACTTGTGTTTGTAAAACTATGTAATAAAGTAAAATTAAATTAAATAAAATCTTACAACTGCTTCAGTAGTTTATTTTAGCGCATAAGGTATATAAAAACGTTTTCGTAAAGCACTAAGTCTTGAATATATCGGCAGCTTAACTTCGGAGCCGCTCACGGTAGAGGAATAAAATCCAGACTAGCTGCACCTACAGAAAAGTAGGCTGAGTGTCCAATGCCAATCAGATGAATTACAATCAAGATGTGTACGAAATACATGCATTGTTATTAAACGCACTTTGTTAACTGCGTTGCCCTACATCTATACTTGTACATTCGTTGAGTTCAGGTTGTAATGGCCTGAATGTACTTTACACCTTGTAAGTGTTCAAAACTACTGAGAATCCTTTAAGAACGAAGCTGCTAAGGTAACAACATTGCAGAAAACTTCACAACTCCAGAAATGCACATACAAAGAAATTTTACAAGGCCGGAAATTTCCATTAAGAAATTGTAGATTTAACCTCCACGCATTTCCTGACGAAATTTAAAATAATTGGGGAATTCCAAAAGAAATTAAAACAATATATATATATATATATATCGCTTACGCATATATACTAAGTAGGAATACTTACACATGTATGAATATCGCTTGCACATGATATATTTAGTAAGAATCCTACTTGTTTGTCTTGACATGTCGAATATATATATATATATATATATATATATATATATATATATATATATATATATATATATATATATATATATATATATAATACGTTTTCTTGTTTAATAATTTAAAACAACATAGGTTATTCAAATACAAGAATATTTATTAATTTATATCCAAAATAAATTAATATTTATTTTGATATAAAATAATAAATACTCTTGTATTTGAATAACCTATGTTGTTTATACATACATATATATATATATATATATATATATATATATATATATATATATATATATAAGTTACGTGTTATATTAAGCACGAAAGGTTTTTAAAAAATCCTTAATCTCCATTTAAAGGTTTGGAATTTGGTTCTTTAACCGAGATTAACCACTGTAAAGGCTTGTGGTCTGTATAGATATTAAATTTTCTTCCAAATAAGTAAGGCCTAAAATGTTTCGTCGCCCATACGATTGCTAGTAGCTCTTTTTCATTCGCAGAGTAATTAGTTTCGCTGACGTTTAAAGTTATGCTGGCATACGCTATAGGAAGGTCTTTTCCGTTTTTATCTTGGCAAAAAATTGCTCCTATCGCATAATTACTAGCGTCTGTCGTTAGAGTAAATTCCTTTTCGAAATCTGGGTATTGTAGAAGTGGCTCATTAGTCAATATATTTTTACATGTTTCAAAGCATTCTATAAAGTCGGGATATTCGATATTTATTTTCGCATTCTTCTTCAAACAATTAGTAAATCGTTTTGTTATTTTGGCGAAGTTTTTAATAAATTTTTGATAATAGCCTAATAGTCCTAAAAATTCTTTAATTTGTTTGGTGGTTTTAGATATTGGGTAGTCCTTGATTGCTAATATCTTTTCGGGATTGGGTTTTACGCCATTCAGTGTCACAACATGTCCCAAATATGCTACTTCTTTTCTTAAAAATTCTGTTTTATCCAGCTGTACTTTAAAGTTGGCTTTGCGTAATCTGTCGAAAACTTCTTTAAGTCTTTGTATATGTTCTTGGAGGCTAGTAGAATAAATTATAATGTCGACTAAATAAACTAAACATGTTTCATTTTGGATGCCTCTCAGAATATTATTCATAATTCTTTTAAATGTAGGGGGCTATTCTTTAGGCCAAAAGGCATTCTTAAAAATTCGTAGTGTCCTGTTTCCGTTGAAAATGCTGTTTTTTCTATGCTATCTCTGTCCATCTCTACTTGGTGAAATCCTGAGGCTAGATCTAAAGTTGTAAAATACTGGGATCGTCCTAACTTGTCTAAGATGTCTGTAATGTTTGGCAAGGGAAATTTATCGTCAATTGTCTTTTTGTTTAATCCCCTAAAATCTATTACTAATCTAAATTTTCTTTTGCCAGAAGCGTCTTGTTTTTTGAGTACAATCCAAACAGGAGAGTTCCATGGAGAATTTGAGGGTATAATAATTTTTTGTTTAAGCTTGTCTTCAGTTTGCTTATTAATTTCGTTTGTCTAGAAGGCCTGTCCGTCTGTCTAGTGGAAATACTCATAGGGGTAGGTTGATAACCCGTATTCCGTTGAAGATACTGAGGTTTAGTAGTGTTGTTGTTTGATTGTCACCTTTGAGGCTGTCCATGATTAACAAAAGCTGGTGGTCTATAGGAAGGATTTGGGTGTTGATAAGGTTGTTTAGGTATTTGCTGGTATTTAAATTCAGTATGTATTGGTCTTCTTACGTTATGAGTTTGGTTTTTCTGAAAGACTGGTTGTTTGCTTGGCTGAGTAAACATTTTATTATTCTTAAATTGAAAGTCGTTTGTGAGCATATTAAGTGCTTCACTAAGAGTGTTAGGGTTCTTGGTACGCATTAGTGACCCGATGGGTTCATGCAAACCCCTAAGGAGAACTCTTAAAGCTAGTTTCTGAACGTATTCTATTAACACATCTTTAGCCATTTGCCTTTGAGGCTCTTTATTCATAAAAAAATGAAATTTGTAAATTTAGTAACTTTTGAATTTTCTCATAGAATTGAAATGGCGATTCATTACTTTCCTGTTTTAATTCTGCCATCTATAAGTTTAATGTGAAACAATCTCTTTTGTCCGAATAACTAATTAATAATACTTTTCTAATTTCGTGCCAATTGTAAGAATTAGAGTTTACGACTAGTGCTTGGTCTTTTAATTTAGAAAGAATAGAGGAGAACAGATATTCGTTTTAAAATTCCTCTGGATTTTCGGTTACATAGAACTTATTTACTACCTTATCGCATACTGAAATAAATCTGTGGAGCGTAGTGGGCTCTCCACATGATACTCGGGTATCATGTCAAGATACTCCCTTTTTAATATTGGCGTTGCCATTATTTAATATGTTTTTTCAAAATAATAAAAATTAAAAATCAATTATATAAATTAAAAAGTATTTACTCTACTTTTCTTAATTCTATTTCTTACGATCTACTTACAAGTGGATCCAAAATACTTTGCTCATTTGAACAACTTTTACTTTTTCACTTTTCACTTACACGATATACATTCGTGATCTTAATAGATCTGCACTCTATTAAGCTGGTGTAGATATTTACTCTACTGAAATTTTCTTGATGTCGTTACAGATATGCGCTCTGTAATGAATCAAGAGTTTTTTTTGCAGAATCTCGGCTAACGATTGAATTCGATGAAAATTATATGCCTTAATTTTCCCGAGATGTCCTACCGACTGCGCCAGTTACGTGTTATATTAAGCACGAAAGGTTTTTAAAAAATGTTTTATTTTTTACAAACCTTAAAAACGAAGAAACAATAATTTTGACTGTTACATTAATTTTTGCTTAACATAAAAACATTAACAATTGAAGTACACTCAATTGGAGTGAGAAACGTCTGTACGATACAGTGGCCCCTTGAACACTGTCGGGGATCCGTTCTCACCATCTATATAATACCAAAGCTGCGTAAGCAGGAATTTTCCTAGCACGCATTTAATTATGAAATGTTCACATAAATCGTTCATATAACTTGTATATATATATTTATATTTATATAAAATACGCTTTCTTGTTTAATAATTTAAATTACATTATTGTAATTTTCATTCCTGATGATGTTGGTACTGTTTACCAACGAAAAGAATAAATATTCTTGTATTTGAATAACCTATGTTGTTTTAATATATATATATATATATATATATATATATATATATATAGAGAGAGAGAGAGAGAGAGAGAGAGAGAGAGAGATTGGCACGTGACCTTGCAAAGCACATAGTACAAAGAAGCTAAATGCCGTCTCACAATCATTGACCCTCGTACATCAGCCTAATCAGTCATGGGGATAATTACAGGATTTAGCACTTTTGATACATTGTTTCCTGTGTACTATTGATTTAGAAACAAGCGTTTAACTCTAGGTTGTTTAATTACATCTTACATCATGAACTAAAAATAGAAAATCTGTTGTGTGTTAAAATCATATGTATATAAGTTATATGAACAATTTATGTGAACATTTCATAATTAAATGCGTGCTAGGAAAATTCCTGCTTACGCAGCTTTTGTATTATATAGGTGTTGAGAACAGAGCCCCGCCTCTGAGGTGAGAACAGAGGCAGTGTGCAAGTCGCCTCTGTATCATACAGACGTTCTCACTCCGATTGAATGTACATCAATTGTATTTGTTTTTATTAAGCTAAATTATTGTAACCATTTCAAAATTAAATGTTTCGTAATTAACAAAGGTTTGTAAAAATAAAATCATTTTTAAAAACCTTTCAAGCTTAATATAACACGTAACTGGCGCAGTCGGTAGGACACCTCAAGGAAGTTAGTGAATATAACGTCCGTCGGTTTTAACCGTTAATTGAGGAAAACATTGGTAGGACATCTCGGGAGAATTAATGAACATAATTTTTTCGATTTCAATCGTTAACCGAGATACTGCAAAAACTCGATTCGTTACAGAGCGCATATCTGTAACGACATCAAGAAAACTTTAGTAGGGTGAATATCTACAACCACTTAATAGAGCGAATATCTATTAAGAGCACGAGTGAATATCGTGTAAGTGAAAAGTGAAAAGTGAAAATTGTTCAAATGAGCAAAGTATTTTGGATCAACTTGTAAGTAGATCTTAAGATATAGAATTAAGAAAAGTGGAGTAAATACTTTTAATTTTATATAATTGATTTTTAGTTTTATTATTTTAAAGAAAATAATATTTTAAAATGGCAACGCCAACATTAAAGAAGGAATATCTTGATATGATTCCTGAGTATAGTGGAGAGCCCACTATGCTCCACAGATTTATTTCAATATGTGATAAAGTAGTAAATAAGTTTTATGTAAACGAAAATCCAGAGGATTTTCAAAATGAATATCTATTTTCTTCTATACTAGCTAAGTTAAAAGGCCAAGCATTAGAAATGGTAGTAAACTCAAATTCATATAATTGGTATGAGATTAAAAAAGTATTATTAACCAGCTATTCAGACAGAAGAGATTGTTTTACTTTAAATTTAGAAATGGCTGAGTTAAAACAAGAAAATAACGAATCACCTTTTAAATTTTATGAGAGAATTCAAAAACTATTAAATTTACAGATTTCATTTTTTGTTAATAAAGAGCCTCAAAGACAATTGGCCAAAGATGTTTTGATAGAATATGTACAGAAATTAGGGTTAAGAGTTCTCCTTAGAGGTTTACATGAACCCGTAGTATCGCTAATGCGAACCAAAAATCCAGATTCTCTTAGCGAAGCACTTAACATGCTTACTAATGACTTTCAATTTAAAAATAACAAATTATTTCAAAATATTAAACAGAACATTCCACCTAGGGCCCCACAATACCCGCCTATTCGCAAACCCCTTCCTAACAAGCAAACCTTCCAAAATTATAGGCCAAACTACCAAAGTAATCCTAACCAATTTACTAAACCTAACTCATACGTACAGCAAAATCAACAACCAAGATAGTTTAACAATTACACACCATTAAAAGTTCATCAAAAATTTGAACCAGAACCAATGAGCATTTCCACACGTCAAACAGGGAACACAATTAGACAAAATAGACTTTATCAGATGACAGGGAAACCAATAGAAGAAGAAAATTACGATCAAACTATGAATCGATTGACTGAACAGATGACTAACTCTTATCTGACCGAACAAACGGATTATGAACCGCAAGAGGACCCTGACAGCTACATAGACTATGATGATTCCACGCAAGAGGAAAACGCATGCGGATTCACTCAAGAGGACAATCATACCCAAAATCATTTTTTAGGACTAACCACAATAAAAAGACATTTTCCATAATGCATATCGAAGACGACACAAACGAACTACCGTACATCCACGATCCCAAGACCAACCTAAAGATGCTGTTTGACACTGGAAGCACGAGATCATTTTTAAAAAAATCAATAGCTTTCCAATTTTTCAAAAACACCCTAAAACAAGAACCATTTGAAGTGAGTACAGCTCATGGAGTATAAAAAGAAAAATACAGTTGTACGCTACCACTTTTAGGAAAAGAAACAACCAAATTCTATTTATTTGATTTCCATAAAGATTTTGACTTACTCCTTGGATTAGATAACATAAAAGAATTAAAAATTAATTTAAATTTTGTGAATGATAAATTAATATTTCGCAATAAGCAAATCCCGATTAAATATTTTAACACAGAAGAACAAAATAATAATAATAATAATAATAATAATAGAAGCGAATGTCAGGAACAGAAAGCAAAAAAGGGAACAAGTTATGTTATACAAGCCCGCACTAGCCGAACGATTAAATTTAGAATACAAAATATTTAAGATGGAGAAGGACTCTTACCATACAAACACTTTAATGGATTAGAAATTCTGCAGTGTATAGTCTCAGTACACAAGGGAGAAGCCTACTGCCCTATAATAAACAACACAGAAGTAAATGTAGAATTAACAGTAAATGAACCATTAGAATTAAAATCTTTAGAAGAATACAATATCCTTAAACCTGATGCAATGCAAACGAACGCTAATTTCAATTTATTAGATTATAAACAAAAAAAATCGAGAAGAAAAAATTTAGATTTATCAAAATTTAGAATGGAACATATGAACTCGGAAGAAAAATCCGCTATAACAAGTTTAATAGAAGATTATGCAGATTTATTCCATATTGAGGGAAACGATTTAACTTTTACCAACCAAATAAAACATGTTATTAGGACTACTGATGAAATTCCCGTATACTCTAGAAATTATAGATATCCAGAGATTTACAAGAACGAAATTAATAAACAAACTGAGGACATGCTTGAACAAGGAATTATTAGACCTTCAAATTCTCCATGGAACTCTCCTGTCTGGATTGTACCCAAAAAACAAGACGCTTCTGGCAAAAGAAAATTTCGATTAGTAATAGATTTTAGAGGATTAAACAAGAAAACAATTGACTATAAATTTCCCTTGCCAAACATTACCGACATATTAGATAAATTAGGACGATCTCAGTATTTAACAACTTTAGATTTAGCCTCAGGATTTCACCAAGTAGAAATGGATAAAAATAGCATAGAAAAAACAGCGTTTTCAACAGAAACGGGACACTACGAATTTTTAAGAATGCCCTTTGGACTAAAGAATAGCCCCCCTACATTTCAAAGAATTATGAATAATATTCTGAGAGGCATCCAAAATTAAACATGTTTAGTTTATTTAGATGACATTATAATTTATTCTACTAGCCTCCAAGAACATATACAAAGACTTAAAGAAGTTTTCGACAGATTACGCAAAGCCAACTTTAAAGTACAGCTGGATAAAACAGAATTTTTAAGAAAAGAAGTGGCATATTTGGGACATGTTGTGACACCAGATGGCGTAAAACCTAACCCAGCAAAGATTTTGGCAATCAAGGACTACCCAATACCTAAAACCACCAAACAAATTAAAGGCTTTTTAGGACTATTAGGCTATTATCGAAAATTTATTAAAAACTTCGCCAAGATAACAAAACCGTTTACTAACTGTTTCAAGAAAAATGCAAAAATAAACATAGAAAATCCAGACTTTATAAAATGTTTTGAAACATGTAAAAATATATTGACTAACGAGCCCCTTCTACAATACCCAGATTTTAAAAAGGAGTTTACTCTAACGACAGACGCTAGTAATTTTGCACTAGGAGCAATTTTAAGCCAGGACAAAAATGGAAAAGACCTACCTATAGCGTATGCCAGCATAACTTTAAACGACAGCGAAACTAATTACTCCGCAATTGAAAAGGAATTATTAGCGATCGTATGGGCCACCAAACATTTCAGGCCTTATTTATTTGGGAGAAAATTTAAAATTTATAGAGACCATAAACCTTTACAATAGTTATTTTCAGTTAAAGAACCAAATTCCAAACTTTTAACATGGAGATTAAAATTAGAAGAATATGATTATGACATAAGATACAAAAAAGGCAAACTAAATCAAAATGCAGATGCATTGTCTAGGATACAATTGAATGTTACTGATAAAAGGTCAACAAACACCCAACACACTGTAGAACCAGACCTTGAATTATCTCCAGCCGGCTTACTGAATCGTTACTTTCCGGAACTAAATGAAGATAGTGAATCTATGGTCGTACAACTCGACGCAACAGATAATGCCAACCTAGAGTACGATCAAGAAAGTGACAGTCAAACCGTGCATTCCAACTTTGAAGGGAACATCCAAATTGAAATACCAATTTCCGACGAGCCTGTAAACTTTGGAAAAAATCAAATATTTTTATCATTAGTAAGATATGAGCCAAAGAAAGTAAAAATTATAAAACTATTCGGAACTTCAAAAATTCGTTTAATAGTCGAAATATCAGAAAATAATTTTAAAGAAGACATAGTTAATTTTGTAAAATCATATTTGGTACCCAAAATAAAATATAATCTATATTTTGAAGACGATTTTTATGAGAAATTTGCATCATGCATAGCCAAAAATTTCAAACAAACTGAACCAAATTTAGTCAAGTGTAATAACAAACTCTTAGACCTAACTTCGGAAGAAGATACCTTAGAAACGATAAGTAATTATCATGTTAGCAAAACCAATCACCGTGGGATACAGGAAACATACGAACAAATTAAGCGAAGATATTATTGGCCTAATTTAAAATCACTAATCCAAAATTTCATAAATCAGTGTGACATATGTCAAAGAACCAAATACGACAGAATTCCCTTACAGCTGGAAATGAACTTGACACCAACAGCTGCGAGACCATTCCAGATAATTCACGTTGACACTATCTCTTTGGAGAAGAATTCGTTTATCAGCATTGTCGACAGTTTCACGAGATATGCTCAAGTTTATCGCCTGGGAAGCTCTCAAGCTACAGAGATTGCAGACAAGCTATTAGATTACTTCATGCATTTCTGCTTACCAACAGTTATTATCTCAGACAATGGAACGGAGTTTAATAACAGAATTGTAAAGGAGATACTAGACCTGCATAAAATCAAAATTCACTTTATCAGCACACAAAACCCCCAATCAAACGGATTATGTGAAAGAATTCATTCCACCTTAATAGAACACATAAGGCTGTTAAATAATCAAATCGAATTTAAAAAGACAGTATAATTAAGAAAGTTAAATATGCTATAGTAGCCTATAACAATAGCATACATTCAGTCACAAAATTAACGCCGTGCGAAGTCTTATTTGGACACATAAATTCAAACTCTTTATTAGATATAGATTTAGAAAAACAAATTGTAAATGACTACGTTTTAAACCATAAAGAAAAAACAAAAATACTTTACGAAAACATTAGGGATAGCAATCAAAGAATTAAAGAAAAAGTTTTAGAAAAAAGGAATGTAAACAAAGAACCACTTCCAGAAATACCATCTGAAGTTTATATAAAGTAAGTTCAGAAGCAAAGCAAAACGAAAAACAGATATAACAAGGAAGAGATAGCTTCAATAAACAAGGAAAGCAAAACTGGTAAAATAAAGCCTAGACATCATAACACAAAAGACAAAATACATTTGTCAAAAATTAAAAGGCCTAAGAAGATAAAAAATGTAACTAATGCTCAAAATAATTTTCCAGGTCCCTCCTGTTCGTCATTGGCACAGCCACCGACTCAGCAGAGATCAGAGAAATCAATAACAACCTCGGAATAATCCCAATAGACCTTGGGCCGGCCAAATTAGAATCTTCCTACCATACCTTTGTCCACTATTTTAATGTAAGAAACTTAGTAGCTTATTTAAATAACATTGATGCTTATTATTATGATGTATTGCAAAATTTTGAAACTAGTTGCTACAATTGTAACGGTAGCTTTTTAAACAATGAATATGTAACTGATAACAGTAATAGAATAAGAGATATTGTTAATTATTTTAAATATGTTAATCACAGTAAAAATGTAATAGAAGAAAAATTAGAAATTATACTCTTAAGAGAGAATGGTAACAAAAGAACAAAAAGATGTCTTATAGACGGACTAGGATCCGTTATCAAATCTTTAACAGGCAATTTAGATGCATATGATGGTAAAAAATATGACAAAATAATTAAAGATATTGAAAATGAGCAAATTAAAATTAATTATCAAATTGAATCTCAATACTCCTTTAGTAATAATATTATGAAAGAATTAAATAAAACATTTATTGTAATTGATGAAAATTTTGTAGAATTAAAAAATAAGTTAAGTATTGTGAATAGTAATGTAAATGACTTTGTTGAACTAGAAAAATTTAGAAGTATTCTAAATCAATTGAACATTTTATATGACATGATGTTACAGGTAATCACAGATTTAGAAAATTCTCTTACATTTTGTAAACTAGGTGTTGTACACCCTAGTGTTATTTCAACCCAAGAATTATATGAAAAATTAAACAAAATTTATAAATATTATAATGAGAGGTTACCTTTAGAACCTAAAATGGAAAATATGTGGGAATTAGAGAACCTAATTAAAGTTAATTGTAAACTAGATTCTGAAAGGATTGTATACTTTATAAATTTACCCATTGTAGAAAAAACTCAATTTAAATTGTATAAACTACACTCTATAGCCACAAAATATGAAACTGATTATGTAACAATTATACCAAAAGTAAGGTACATATTAGTGTCTAACTCTGTAATATTAGGTTTAGACAATGAATGTAACTGTAAAACCGATTCCATATACTTTTGCTCATTCGACATTCTAACACACCATAAATTAGACTGTGAAGTGTCCATCATCAGGAACAACGATGCCAGCAACTGTGAATATACTGCATTGGAAGTTACAGACAACTTAATTAACTGGATCCCAGAAATCAACCTTTACCTGGCGACCTTCCCCAACAAGCAGACTCTGGAAATTACCAATCGCAAGGCAACTACCACCGTCACCCTTCAAGGCATTTATTTGATAAAAACTAATAATGATTCAGTCTTTTTAACAACATGAAACTGAGCCATACATCAAAAACTTCGGGAGGCCATCCTATTTTCATGGACACGTCCAAACTACAATTTTCAATGAGTAAAATGCCAGAATTCTCAGTAAACGTTAAACGCCTAGAGTTGGACAAAATAAACACGGAAACCATCTCAAGAATTGACCCAACTATGGAAATAACCCACCACATCAGTATCTGGACTATTGCCCGTTACGGAGGCGTATTCAGCAGCCTTATATACTTCGCCCTCATCAAGAACAAGAAGAAGAGGACTTCAACCGATGCCGAAACTTCGCCAACCCCCGAAGTTTTCTTTAGGGATGGAGGAGTTATATGAACAATTTATGTGAACATTTCATAATTAAATGCATGCTAGGAAAATTCCTGCTTACGCAGCTTTTGTATTATATAGGTGGTGAGAACAGAGCCCCGGCAGTGTGCAAGTCGCCTCTGTATCATACAGACGTTCTCACTCCGATTGAATGTACATCAATTGTATTTGTTTTTATTAAGCTAAATTATTGTAACCATTTCAAAATTAAATGTTTCGTAATTAACAAAGGTTTGTAAAAATAAAATCATTTTTAAAAACCTTTCAAGCTTAATATAACACGTAACTTATATAAATAAATCTAAACGTAATTAAACAAGAATCTTACTTGATATTTTTGTGGGTTGACTTTCGAGAACTATATCATAGCTCTAATTTTTTATCATTAGGCTGCGGACATACAGAAGGCAACTGGTGACGGCAACGCAATGCAAACTTGAGTTGCTATTAGAAAAGTTGCTAGTCGGTTTACAAGATTGCTCATATAAAGTTGCTAGTTTAGTTGTCAGTTATGTCGTCGACAGAGGAAGATGGCGTTCTTGTCTATATTTTAAGAAAGATGGAGAAATAAATTTCAGCTGGAGAAAGATTAACAATAACACTCAGCTAAGGTTAATTGCTCATTTATATATTTCGTTTTATAAATAACTGCAAAACTTAAAATAACATTACATTACAATTAAATAATAGTTAGTTTTTAAACAAATAGAATTTGATAGTTCAAGTGCCGATTTTATATATTTTGAAAAAAATTGTTGGTAATCATTTATATCGTCTTGAACGTGTCGAGTACACAAATCATGACCAGACCAGGAATATTTTGTTTTTCTGACATACTATGCCAGTATAATAAAAGACTATTCAAAGAAACAGAAACACAAAAAATATAAATAAAAAAAATTATTATTTAAATACTGTATCACTCTTGAGAAACGCATACACAACAACAAATACTGCTGGCAACTGAGAAACTGAGCAACGAGTTTACAGCATGTCGTGACCGGAGCAACTCTAGTTGTTGTGTCACCTGCTGGTCGCGTTGCTAACACTTCACTATAAATATGTGCATTCAACTCTGTATGCTGTGAAAAATCAATTCAAGTTTGCGTTGCGTTTCCGTCACCAGTTGCCTTCTGTGTGTCCGCAGCCTTAGAGTCCTGTAATTCTCGAAAGTGAGCACTGTAACTCTTGAACGCCTACTCACAAAATATAAAAAGTAATATTCTTGTATATGTACATTAAACATACAGTCTAATTGTACATAATTTTACAGTCATATTTGTAAGGGAATATAAGAACAGTGTTGTTATAATAAAATGTACATAATATTTTTAATTTTGATAAGGAATATTTCATTTAATAAATGGAGGTAATGAATATTTGTTGCTAGTATGTGTTTAACGGAATTGAATATAACATACTTCTAATTTATAAAAAATATGTATTTGAAAAGGTTTTATACCTAAAATCACAGATAGTTCAAATATTACTATCAATAATAGCTGAGTAATACTATGACTAATATTATTTACAAACGAAAATATAAGAGCTAGATCTAGCATAGACCTTCCAAAGCCATTAAAATAAATAGTTTAACACTTTTTATTATAGCAAGAAAACATTTGAATAAGTTTAAAATCCACTACTACGATCTTGTTACAGGGAAATTTTAAGATTTGCACAAGTTTGTGCAACACTATATATGTTTGTATTCTAGATCTAAACAATACGTTGAATAGCGGACCTACAGTGAACGGACCGAAGGAACGAATAGAATAAGAAATGGCACAGTGTCAAAGTAAACGGGTTTTCTATTAAGGAAGTTGGTTCCAGATAGCATTTTTCAATAGAGACACGTACAGGGGAAAGTGATCTCAAGGACGGCAGCAATCAGGTTAAGTGTACTCTGATTGGGATGTACAAACATTCTCACATAGGGTGCAATTAAGAAAGCTTTATTTCATTTTAAAGCAAGTAAATATTAATTATTTTAATAATAATGGAATGGAATGTCCATTAGGGCCATACATTGTTGTCTTGTTTTTTCCTTTGGGAACTCAATTCCAGTTACAACTGCTTGTAACAAAACATTTAATACAGCCCTAAGTCATGGGTCAGAGGTAGAATTTGGAATGCAGAATGTTGTTTACGAGATTAATTGCTTGGGTTGCTGATGTAGGCAGATATGTGGGACAAACTGAAAAAATTTAGAAGTTAGAACTATCGAGTACAAATACAAAATTAATAAAGACTTAGAAAGAAGTAGCAAGACACGCTACAGTCCTTAAAGCATGAAATTATTTGGGTTCCGAAAATTATAGATATTGAAGATAATTATAAAAAATACTGTTTACTGAAATGCCTTACATTCACTCAACAACGTGAGAGACGCCAAAACGACAGTCTTGGGTCTGTGTACATCTGATCCCAAATTTGATCAGGGAAGAATTAGTTGGATTTCTTTACTAATAACTAATACTCAGGAGGATACATGTTTCACTTTTACGTTGCTACGATGTAATTATGTTGTATATTTCAATTACTGTATCACTTTTTATTTTTGGTAAGTTTAATATTCTATATTTTTATATTTGACATTCTATACACAGTATTTTAAATTTTTTTTTAAAAATTACAATTATTGTAGTAATAATAACAATCTTCTCGTTTGTTGGTAAATTTGGGAAATTTGGGAAATTTTTATATCAGTTTTATTCGTTGTCTGCTTTTCTAAACGTTTACACTTGTTTCATTTTGTGATATAATTTAGTAATATATATCATTTAATATATTATAACCTAACTTATTTAAAATAATTTTACCTTTAGGTTATATTATAATTACCTTACCTTTCTATAGTCACACCTTCAGGTTTCTAAATAGTTAACAATCATATAAATATAGCATCACTTATTCATCTGACATTCAATTTTTACAAACTATACCAAATTACATTAAAATAATGCAATGACAAAGATGATTGCTCAACTAATACTACAGTTACTAAAAAGGCTTAACAGTTAAGGCAGTTACTTAAAAAGCTTGACGCTTTAGGTTTTTAATACAATAAAGTTGAATAATTACAATGCTATTTCTCTAGGGTCGTTATTACGAAATTTCTCTAAATTAGAAAGTGGTGAAAAAACTAGATTAATTTTATAAATACAATGAAATTAAATTGGTTCTGAATTTACTAATTTATTAATCTCTGTTGGCTAAGTCTAATGTAAGAAAGATTGTACTTATTGTTGAGTTCCTGGAAAACGCCGTTGCGTTAACTGCTTCATTGCACTTTTACACATAAATAACTTACTTTCCTAATTTCCTTACTATCTGCCTAAATCATTCACGCAGCACATTCATATTTTTACACACAAATAACCAACAACTCCCTTAACTCTTCTAAACAAATTTACCCCTTTTTAAACATTGCTCAAAACTTTGTCCCCCTCTAATACGTCCGAACTCCTCTGAAGTTCCCTCAATACTTAGTCTTTTACCCGACGATTTTAATTTTTAAGAACCAGCATAATCTCCCCTTTACGTATTTCAGTTATTTTGGCGATTCTCACGCCTTTTACAAATAGTTTTCCAAACGGTCCAGTGTTACTTTCCCAGGTTATTTTGGTCACTCGGCATACTAAAATCTTAAAATACTTGAACCCTTCTTTTGTCATAGGCTCCACGGTTGTACTGCTTTATGACTACACCCGAAATAGAACAATGGTTAAGCCCTCTTTGTCGGTACTTTAGTAAACTATTCTTGGTCACCCTTTTCTTAATATTTCTACAGATTATTCTTTTGGATACTAACTAAAATTATACTATATCTCTCATAGGTTATCTTATAATATATATATATATATATATATATATATATATATATATATATGTGTGTGTGTGTGTGTGTGTGTGTGTGTGTGTGTGTGTGTGTGTGTGTGTGTGTGTGTGTGTGTGTGTGTGTGTGTGTGTGTGTGTGTGTGTGTGTGTGTGTGTGTGTGTGTGTGTGTGTGTGTGTGTGTGTGTGTGTAAGTGTGTGTTGTGTGTGTGTGGTGTGTGTGTGTGTGTGTGTGTGTGTGTGTGTGTGTGTGTGTGTGTGTGTGTGTGTGTGTGTGTGTGTGAGTGTGTGTGTAATATATATTTTATACTAATACTATAAACATATTACTATATATAACCCTATATTAATAGTTGTATAATTTTTGTTTGGTAGTTATCTGTTGATTATACAGGCCATTATAAATTTTATTGTTCGTCTTGAGAAGAACAATTCTAGATTGTAGAGGAATTTGTTTTCTGTTCATTAGAAGCCTAATTCCAGTTATAGCCTAATACGTCTTTTAACAAATTTATTACCTCAGTTCTAAGCCATGGGTTCAAGGTAGAACTTATAATTGTACTTTGCCATTTTATATAATTTGTATACTCTATTAAAACTATTTATTTATTTTGATATTTTTCAGTAATCACTTCCTACTGTTCACTTTTTTATCCAGTTTGTGTCGTACAACAGAGATTTAGTGCTAAATGCTTCCTTTGTTAAATATGAAAACTTTCCATTTATTTCTTTTCATTAGCATTTTTAGTAAAACCAGATGTTTTATGCTACTATTTCAGAGCATTGCAAACGTATATAAGACCATAGGTAAAACATTTCTCTCCTTCTTCTACCTTCTAGCTCAAAAAACGTTCTACCTTGCAGACTCCTCCTCAGATCCAGTTCTATTTCTTAAAAGCCCTGTTCCCACAGTTCACATTCACCCTCTCCTTCTTTGACAACAAGTTTTTATCAGAAAAAAAACATAGAAAACTGTTATTTTTTTGTATATCACGCAGAAAGATTGTACTTGATAATGCTAATAATAACAATTGGCAAAACACTATCGTGCAGTTTTTCCAAAAAATATATTCCTGTGCTTGAAATCTTTGTTTTAATACAGTACCCAGTTACCGAGGTCTACTCGGAGGAGCTCATTCGTATCTTTGATTTAAAAAATATCGATCAATAATTTTATTAAAAAGGTTTATCAATCTATTTTAATTATCATCTTTTTCAGTATGTATTACGTGTATGTCTTTTTTTATCACTTTGTCAATGGTCGTTCTTTGAAAGAAATATTAAAAAAGGTGAAAACTAAAAAAGTATCAATAGGCCTAAATAGTTTACCTCAAATATATATATATACATATATATATATATATATATATATATATATATATATATATATATATATATATATAAATATATATATATATATATATAAATATAAATATATATATATATATATATATATATATATATATATATATATATATATATATATATATATATATATCCCGCAGGGGGGTGAGGACTAGCCGCACCTACGAGGGATTTGGCGTCCCTCGCGGTACCCTAGCCTAACACTACACCACTCACAAAGCATACCCACACACACACGCACGCACATGCACATACACTAACATCTTCACTTAGGGAATTTGACTGGTCAGAACCGTTGCGCGTCGGGAGTGCTGAAAATTCCAGAGTTTGACAAACTCTGGTCTGGGACGCTGATGTGAGCTTGCTCTGCCGAAGACGTAAGCGCGGTTTCTGGTCTACCAGCCGCTTCGGTCCTTGGTCAGGGAATGACCGCGGTGCACAGGTGTCGGAGCTTGTGCACAGTATTACGAGTTCTTGACTGATGCCCATCCAGCCGAGCTAAGGAGAATACTATAGGCTCCAGAGTTCTGGAGATTGGAAATGATCGAAAGTGATCCAAGGGTGTACCCGTTCCTATAGTCTCGCCCGTAACGCCAGACACGATGGTTGGCTAAAAGCATTCTATGGATCCTAAAACTACGTCAAAATTTTTGAGTTTAAAGAGGACTCGTCAGGATTCACCTGATGAGCCTAAATGTGACGATTTGAGGAAAACGTTGATGGTGGCAACGTCACAAGCATTGCCATCGCCCAAATATTTGGTAATTTCTAGTGCCGAAGATGGAAAGGATTTGTCAAGGGTTTCTCCGTTTCTTATAAATAAGGCAATTACTGCCTGTGCTGGAAGTCCTGTCTCATCTATAAAAAAATTAAGAAATAATTTTCTTAGTAGTACTGTTTGTTGCTACTAGTAGTGAAAAACAGACTCGATCTCTTTTAAAAACGACTTCCTTCTTTGACCAAGTCAAGGTTTCTGTGGCTCCCCATAGATCGTTGAATTTCTCTAAGGGGGTCATTACATGTAGGGACCTGATGCACGTCCCAATAAATGAAATCAAGGCCGAACTCTCGTCACAGTCTGTCACGGATGTTACTGTTATTATGAAATCTGAAAAAGGCGAGAAAATTAAAACAGCCTCTTTCATACTAACTTTTGGGAAACCAGAGATTCTAGAATATATTAATGCAGGTTATCAAAGGCTGTCAGTGAGGATTTACGTAGCTAACCTTCGGCGATGCTTCAAGTGTCAGCGTTTTGGGCACATTAGTTCTGCGTGTTCTAAACAGGGTGTATGCGGCAAGTGTAGCATGGAAGGTCATGATGAAAAAGATTGCGGCAACCCCCCGAAGTGCGGTAACTGTGGGGGCGATCATCCGGCGCGATCTTACAACTGTCCTCACTTTAAGGAGGAGAAAGCAATCCTTGGCATTATGGCTAACCAGAGGGTATCATTTGCTGAGGCCCATTCCATCTCACCTCCTGAGCATATAAATTCCTCGAGTTCCACCACTGCAATAGCGGTGATGGAATCCGATGATACATTGCCTGAATCGTCTCCTGACGTTCCAGGTAAATTAACATTTAATGCCAACAATGAGAGCCAGGTCAATCCTTTTCACTAAGTAGCAATGTCCACACCTAAACAATCCGTGATTCAGTGGAACATTAACGGAGTTAGAAGTCACATTGAGGATCTCAAATTAATTGTAAGGGATGTGTTCCCTATGTACATTTGTATTCAGGAGACACATCTCCATGAATCGCACAATTTCCAACTAAGGGCGAATTCAGTTTACAGATCGGACTTCATTACAGAAAATCGAGCTAGAAGTGGCGTAGCCATTCTAGCCCGTGACTGTGTCGACGCCGTTTCTCTGAATTTAATAACTCCCTTACAAGCAGTAGCAATTCAAACAGCTGTTCCATACAAACTCACTCTCTGTTGTGTCTACCTTCCACCATGTGACCACCTGCGACAGAGAGACTTGATAGACCTGATAAACCAGTTACCTTCTCCATTTTTATTAGTGGGCTATTTTAATGCCCACCATGTTTCATGGGGTTCACCAGTATGCAACTCACGAGGGCATCTAGTTGAGAGTGTCAGATCAGAACTGGATTTATACCTGCTAAATGACGGTTCTCCGACACATTTAGCAGCGTCTACAGGCGGATGGACAGCTGTTGACTTGTCATTGTGCAGTCCTGTTCTGGCTACAAGGTTAACATGGTCAGCATTGCCTGATCTTTACAGTAACGATCATACTCCCATTGAGATCTCTTTGTATGACTCCTCACCCTGTTGTGATCGACATCCCCGTTGGATCTTGAAAAAAGCCAACTGGGAACAATTCTCACAAGATCTAGAATCACTGGAAGTGGAAGTACTGGCTCCAATTAATGATATCGTAAATTCAATTACCAAAACTATTTTGAATGCCGCCGAAAAGGTAATACCGAAAACCTCATCAAAACCACGGCGACCACCTGTTCCGTGGTGGAATGATGAGTGCACTGTGATCCTTGGTCTTCGGAGAAAAGCTCTGAACCAGTTCAAGAGACATCCAATGGGTGAAAACCTGGAAAAATATAAAATCTTCCGTGCGAAAGCACGGAGAATATTTAGGCAAAGTAAACGAGAATCATGGTCCCAGTACATTGGCACTATTACAAGAACTACAGCTCCATCTACAGTATGGAAGAAATTACGATCCGTCTGTGGCATTTCCGTTCCGATGCCATTAATTTCATTAAGGCATCCGGATGGAGTTATGATCACGGACAGTGAGGAAATTGCCAATGTGCTGGCGTTATCGTTCTCAAAATATTCTTCATCTTCTGCATACAAGGACGCTTTCCACGTGTACAAACGTAAACAGGAAGCCTTACCGTTCACCGTTGGATTGTCAGGAGACACGTGTTTGAATATCCATTTCTCTATCGATGAACTAGAGTCGGCTCTCTCGTCAACGAAGGATTCAGCTCCAGGCCCGGACGATTTGTATACTCCATGATTAAAAATCTACCACAGTCGGCAAAACTAGTTCTCCTTCGGATATACAATCGTATATTCGGGGAGCACGGTTTTCCCGATGCATGGTTAGAAGCGACTATAATTCCTCTTCTAAAACAAGGAAAGGACAAAACTAATCCCAGTAGTTACAGGGCCATCTCTCTGACCAGCTGCTTATGCAAACTACTGGAGAAGATGGTCAACCGTCGTCTTGTCTGGTATCTAGAAACAAACAAACTTCTTACTAACGTCCAGTGTGGTTCCAGACAAGGACGTTCATCAGTTGACCAATTGGTTTTGTTGGAGTCAGCTATACAGAATGCCTTCATCTTACGACAAACACTGGTAGCTGTTTTCTTCGACCTCGAGAAGGCATATGACATGGCATGGAGAAGACGAATTTTTAACGTATTGAAATCATGGGGTATACAAGGTAACATTCTTGCATTTATACAAAATTATTTGAATAACAGGACTTTCCGTGTACGTCTAGGAGGCATATATTCTGATCGTTACGAACTAGAGTTTGGTGTACCACAGGGTGGCGTTTTGAGTGTGACGCTGTTTGCCGTTGCCATTAACAGCGTCACTTCAAACGTACAGTCACCGGTCCACTGTTCCCTGTTTGTAGACGATTTTTGCATATATGTGGCTGCTAGAAGTATGGCAACAGCGGAAAGGTCCTTACAATTAGTCATTAACAAATTGCAAGAATGGACCAAATCTACGGGCTTCAAATTTTCGGCTTCGAAGACCCAGTGTATAGCATTTAGTCGTCGCAGGCAACACCAGGAACCTATCCTTTATCTTGATGGTACGCGGCTTCAGACCGCGGATAATGTGAGATTTTTGGGTCTTTTATTAGATAAAAGACTTTCATGGAGTCCGCATGTGCGTGATTTGAGAACCCGGTGCAGCAAGATATTGGATATGTTGAGAGTTCTAAGTGGTACAAATTGGGGAGCAGACAGAACCTGTATGCTCCGCTTCTATCGCGCCGTTATAAGATCGCGCATAGATTACGGCTGTATAGCCTATTCATCTGCTCGACCTACGGTTTTGAAACTCCTTGATTCAATTCATCACGCTGGTCTTAGACTTTTTACTGGTACTTTTAGATCAAGCCCAATCTCCAGCCTTCTAGTTGAAACTGGAGAACCATCTCTCTCAGTGCGACGTCAAATGCTACATATTTCATATTACACTGGTCTTCGAAGCAAACCTAAACATCCGGCATTCAAAGCAGTTTTTTATAACCACCTCGAGGATCGTTACAATGAGCGGCAACGTTCAACTGCTCCCTTCGGAATAAGAACGTTGCGTATTTTTAGCAATCTAAATTTAGAACTTCCACCTATATTCAAACGATCATCATGCTACATCCCTCCATTGTTAATACGAATGCCAAAATTTGACTTCTTATTATCCAGGTACCTAAAACACAATACTCCTGACGTTATTTATCGTCAGAAGTTTTTGCAGATCCAACTAACTCACCCACATACTGTGACTATATTCACAGACGGTTCAAAACTGGACAATGGGATAGGTTGTGCATTTTATATGGAAGGACAAACCTTCACTTATCGATTACCCTCAGCCTGTAGCGTTTTTACAGCAGAACTTTATGCAATTTTCCAAGCTTTAAGATCAATTCCGTCTGCAACATCTAAATATCTTGTATGTTCCGATTCCAAAAGTGCTCTCCAGGCTATTCAGGATATTTACACTAAGAACCCATTAGTTGGAGACATCTTGTGCTCAATACACAGGCTCCAATTACGGGGTATCGAGGTGTCATTTCTCTGGGTGCCTGGTCACTGCGGAATATTTGGAAACACTAAAGCAGATGAAGCAGCAAAATTAGCTACAAGTATGGTACCATCGACACAACGTGTAATGGCATCAGATTTTGTATGCAATGTTAAAACTATACTATTCTCTGTGTGGAATGAAGAATGGCAAAATGTAAATAGAAACAAGCTGAAGGACATCAAAAATACCGTCCGACCATGGAGGACATCTGTGCGTTCGAATCGTATGGAGGAAGTGGTGGTAACTCGACTTCGCATCGGCCACTCTTTGTTAACGCATGGATGGTTGATTAGACATGACGATCCCCCACTTTGTCCGTTTTGTAAAAGTACCATCACAATCAAGCACATTCTGCTTGATTGTGATTAGTTGACAAATTTGTATATTCGTCACAATCTTCGAGGTGGTTTAAAGGTGGTTTTAAGGGACGATGTCACGGCTATCGACCGTGTCCTCGCTTTCTTACGCCACCTTAATCTACTTAATAATATGTAAATTTTGTATAATTTTAGGTTCTTTAGTTTTAGATAATTACAATTAGTTTAAAACATTTATTTTATTTTATTTTGTTTTATTTTGATTAGTTTTATTTATGTAATATTTTAATATTTATTTTTAAAAAACTTTAGTTAGGCGATGATAACCTCAATAGGTTTTTCGCCTGGAAAATATATATATATATATATATATATATATATACATACATAAATGTATGTATTGCTTGAACCTATGAATGGTTCCTCATTGTATTGAATGGTTCCTCATAGTTTAAAATGATCGAAAAGCTTAAGAACTATTTCACAACTGATTACTTAATTTATAAAACCTGGTATTACGTCATGAATACTCACAATTAAATTGTATTTAACATTAATAACGTACGCTACATTTAATTTGTATTTGTATCTGCGCCTACTTACAATAATATGCTTAGTACTAGATACAAATTCGCTTCTTATATGTTTTCTCCACAATAGGTGTGTAAGCCACGTAAATAAGATATATTAATAAAATACTATATACTCAAGCGAATCTTTTTTTTCCTAATATTAAAATATGCATAATATTACAATATTAATTAATACTGATAGTAAGTGTTCCAGAATAATCCATAGAGCTGTTTTGTAAAAACGTTGGACATACGATTGTTGGATATTATACGCCAAGTTCTCGTTTTAAAATGATGATATATTGACTAATTATTGAGAATGACCATAAGTAAGTCAAGCTGTTATTACTTGCACAAGCGAAGCCATAATTTTCTCCAATAAAAGAGAATGTCCTCTTAGACCTACTAAATCCCACCTACCCTTTAACGGTTATAACGGGTAATAATCTTTTTATGTTCCCTTTAGGCACGCGGAAACTGCATATTTATCAGACAATGAAAAAGTAGGGGTTTGGTGGCTCACAAGTTATATTGCGATAGTGACTGCTGGTAGGAATGTGGGGACAGGGCTTTTGGTATAGGGCTGGGTTTGAGGATAGAATCCTGACAAATAGGGAGGATGCTATTTGGTTAGGAAAGTAGACGAAGATATTGTTATTTTGGGAGACAACGTTTATTTTTTATCATATGGGTGGCTGACTGTTATGCTTTTTTCTAACCGACTTCAAAAAGGACGAGGTTCTTTATTCGATCCGTATTTTTTTTAATGTTAGCTCCACGATGGTTTTGGAAGTATTGAGCCGATCAAAGTGATTTTGCTTGTAAATGAAAGTAGAAATCCTCCTGTCGGTCCCATTATATGTACATCCAATCCATTTGATTTGGAGACAATAACGCTGTATTTTAACTCTCACAATTTTTTTGGCTGAATTTGTTTTAATAAGGATTATGAACTATAAGATAATTAATAATCAAAATAAACAATCACCACGTTTATATTTTATTTAGTATTATACCACATATAACAATTATGTAGATAAAAAATAGTATAGAACTAATAGATATTTTCATTTCTTGCTTGCGAAAGCTGCTTAGATCGAGCATCATCCAATTCTAATGAACAAATTTTCCTCATGAAAACGGCTTTTTCCGATGGTCTACCCATATTGATATATAACTTTGTACAACTCGAATTAGATAAGCCATAATAAATAGGACATTTAAAATACGATTTAGTTCATTTACCATAAACGAGGTATTCAATAATCCTTACGTGAAAACTGCATTACTTCATTAAATATCAAGAGATAAATTCATTAAATATAACTTTACTATCTGTTTTCATTTTATTTTGTATTAATATTTTATGTGTAAAAAACGTTTCCCCCTATTATTATTAAATATTGCATTATTGTATATTTGCCTGAGATTTTGCATTACATGATTGTTAACACGCTTTCAATCGCTGAAAAAGAATAATTACAAGATAAGAAATAATATGTAGGATTTTAGGAGAATTCATCAAGGGAATTTCAAACATGAATTACTCAATGTATTCGACTAACAAACCGATATGTTTATGGTATTATTCAAAGGCGTGTCAATTATTTGAAGAACGATTAAGCATTATGATTAGAGGGATATACACATCAGAACTTTGTATGGATAAATAATTATTGGAAATTTTGCCAACATAATCAACGGTATAAAATGAAATTAGATTATAATGTAGATAAAAATTTGAGATCATATCTCTAAAAAAAATATATATATATTTTTTTTAACAGAACTGACTACAAAAAAAATAACCTGAATATATAATTTTTACTTACTAAAAAGTAAAAAATAATTTTCCAACGACGAAAACATAATTTATCATAAGCTTATTACCCACAAAATTTTGAATTCGGCGTCGCAGTCATATCTCTTATTTGCTAATCCATCAAATCCCATAATCCATCTTGCTTTCCCATGATTAGTTATAGCGAACCATAGAGTGTTCTCACGAAACAAAAATTTCATGAGATCGATATTATGAGAGTATACGGGATGATAATTAATCTTTGTTCTCGGGAAAGACCATACAATATCAGTTTTGTCCAACAAAAAATAAGTGATTACATATTTTTCGTTCACATATACAAATTGCGGACAATTCTACATTCTTTGAATAAAATATACAGAATGTGATTACTGTAGATGCTTATAAATAGGCGATATCTCCTTAAACCTTTTGAATAATAAATTAAATAATTTTCCGTATCTATAAAATAAGTTTATGGAAGAAATGATTAAATAAGCTGTGCTTATATTATAATTTGTTATTCTATACGCCAAGGTGGTGCATCATCATGTAAAAACCCTTTATTTGTCACGTTCACTAAGATTCAGACAAAGACAACATTCTTTCTTGGTTGAAGTAGTTAAGGGTTTTATGCACCACACTTTAACTACATGGGTAATGCTAAAGGTAAATTGATCTGTTTTAAAATATGTCAACTTCCGTATGCAGCTGAACCGCTTTATAATATATAGGCTACAGCACAACTTATGCGGAACGGAGAGCATAATTTAGCCTTGACTTACGCCCTGGAGTAGAACTGTGTGGATATAGGCCGGATCACGATAGCGTGTTTAACGATTAAATAAAGAAACTACAGCTGCTAGGCAGGACTGATCGAGCAGTGACATACTGCAGACCCGAGCACGAAATCGTGCACAGCAAACAAAACCTTTCCAATAGCTTTGCATTTGTACAGTGTTCTTCAATAGTTAATTTGCATATCGCAAGTTCTAGCAACAACGCATTTTGCTAAAATTATTTATTTTAAACACTCTAATTATTGTCAGATTTGAGCTTTGGGTCCTGTTACATGAAATATGCATATATCTCACGCCCTGGATAACTTTGGCTCACGCATTAAAATTTATTTATACCTACTTTAGCCTGTAATGTTTCAGAAGAGCGCTGTGATACCAGGCGCCGGTAGACCCCGGCTAATCTCTTGCAAACCCCCCTCTCACAGCTCGGCCTGACAATTCGCCACCAGTTACGTATTTAAAAAATTAAAGCTCATTTTACTTATTCACAACAATATCAATAAAATGGTACTTTATTTGAAAGGATAATAAAAAGTAAAGACAAATTTAATCAAACACGAAACATTTTTATTAAGAAATCAACTTCACGGGGTTTAATATAACCTTTATATATAAAATGTTTTTTTTTTTTGTTCGTGTATGCTTCAAAAATTCAAAATGTTTTGCAGCAAATGTTGTAAAGTTTTGTCACGATTTACAACCCGCTCCAAGGATAGTTTCTATTTATTTTTCGCGTTAGTAACATACCACGACCGCGAGAAAACAGCTTTCTTAAAGGTCAGCTGAGTACCAGCCACCATGCCATCTACTGCATTAGATGGGAACATTTCCCATGCTTAATCTTCTTTTTTGTATATAAACATGTTATATTGTTTTGTATGTGCCTTAAAACCTCAAAACGTTGTGCAGCGATTGAAACCAAATTTTGACATAGAACCCCCTTAAAAGATTGTTTTTATCTATTGTTCACGTCAGTAACAAGCGTGGGATCTCTCGCCATATTAGCATTAGTTCTTTTATCGCCTTTTGGCAATAAAATGGAGAAGAGAATTATCTAAGAAATGAAGACTCTTACCTGTGCTCAAGAGATATTACCCTTGGTGGCAGAGATCTTAACTCAAAAAGGGTCTATTAAGACTAGCTCTAAACATACTATAAAAAAAATTACGTATTTCAGTACGGACTTGTTACGTCAGTCTACTCACTGGTACACCTAATTGAGGACCCACACCTCTCGTCTTTAGGCAGTTTTCAGTGTACTTATCCCCCCCCCCAAATAAAACTCTGGTATAAGTTATCGAAATAGAAAATTTTTTATGATAAATATACTTGAAGTCTTTCTTCCTAATGGTACTAGACATATTATCGCATGGTTCCTAAATTGACGGGTGATGTTAATTCACTCAAGAAATATTTTAAATCAGAACGAAACGATGGGCAACATTAAACGTTATAACTAAAATATTTTAAAAAAACAGAAACTACTTAAAAAACACCCGAATATATAATTTTTACTTACTAAAAAGTGAAAAATAAATTTCCAAATATGAAAGCCTAATTTATCATAAGCTTATTACCCACAAACTTTTGAAGTCGATTTCATACCTGGACTCATATTTAACATTATGAGTTCAAACAACGTGAACATTCTCCTTGTCTGAGTCTAAGTGATCGTCACAAATAAAAGGATTTTACATGATGTTGAAAGCACCTTGGCATATAGAATAACAAATTATGATACAATCACAGGTTATTAAATTTATGATACAAAAAGTTTAAAGAAATATTATCTCTTATATTTATAGGAATCTACAGCAATCACTTTCCGTGTATATTATTCAAAGAAGGTTGAATTGTCCGCAATATATTGTTTCCAATAAAACGAAAAATATGCGTCACATATTTTTTATTTGAGAAAATCTGATATTACATGGACTTTGCCAAGAACAAAGATCAATTATCGCCCGCATACTCTCATAATATCAAACACATGAAATTTTTGTTTCGTGAGAAGTTTCTATGGTTCGTTATAATTAATCATGGGAAATCAGCCAATCAAAAAGTTGATTTTTTCGGAAATGTTTGGAATATATTTGATGGATTAGTAAATACAAGGCATGATTGCGACGCCGACTTCAAAGTTTTGTGGGTGATAAGCTTATGATTTCGTTATTGGAAAATTATTTTTACTTTTTAGTATGTACAAATTATATTTCGGGTTCTTTTTTTCAAGTCAGTTCTGTTTTTTTAAACCTTTATTTCTTCAGTTTACACCCTCTAATCATATTGCTTGGTCGTTGTTCAAATAATTGACACGCGTTTGAATAATACGATAAACATATCAGTTTGTTAGACGAATACAATGAGGAATTTATGTTTGAATTCCCTTTTTCAAAATTTTTTAAAATCCTACATATTATTTCTTATCTTGCAATTTTTTTTCATTTCCGATTAAAAATGTGTTAATAATTATGTAATGCACAATCTCGGGCAAATATACTATATTGCTACCTTTAATAATTATTGGGGAAAATGTTTTTTTACAAATAAAATATTAATACAAAAATAAAGTGAAAATGATAGTAGTTATATAATGAATTTATTTATCTCTTGATATTTAATGAAGTAATGAAGTTTTCAAGTAAGGATTATTGAATATCTCGTTTATAGTAAATGAACTACATCGTATTTTAAATGTCCTATTTATTCTGGCTTATCTAATTCGAGTTGTACCAAGTTTTATATCAACATGGGTAGACCATCGAAAAAAGCCGCTTTCATGAGGAAAAATCATTCATTAATATCCGATGATACTCCTTCTAAGCAGCTTTTTCAATCGAGAAATGGAAAAATTTATTCGTTTTATACCTATTATTTTCTATGTTATTTTATATGTAGTAGAACAATACATAAATAAATGATGTGATTATTTATTTTGCCTATTAATTATTTCTTAAATCATATTCCTTTTTGAAAAAAAAAATAATAAAAATTGTTCACTAAAGAAACATTTAACAAAATTTAAAATAGCGTAATATTGTCTCCAGATCAGACAGATCGGGGTGTAACTATAACGGGACCACCGGGAAGGTTTCCTTTTTCATTTGGAAGAAAAATCACTTTGATCGGTTAAATATTTCCAAAGTTAACGTGGAACAAATATTAAAAAAAAAACATACGGATCGAATACAGAACCTCCTTTTTTTAAGTCGCCCAAAGAAACTGCGAGGCTTAAAAAATATCACTAGAAATACTTCAGTACTAAGATTTCCCTAGTTTTATAAAATCTTACCCTATATATTATACTTTTAAAGTGGCGTCACTTTTTCAGATGGAATGAACGTGCAAATGTTCGTAGTTCGTAACATAGCAGTTTTTATTCCTCAATATATTTTCAGTCATAAATTTTTTTTGAAAATAATAAATCCTAATTGACAACATGTTTTATTTTTAATGGAAATTCATCTTCTAAAGAACTTTTGAAAGTTTAAAAGTAAAATTAATAAATTTTAAGCTAGGGTGTTTGCACCTCCTTACAAAAATTAAAAAACAGAAAAATAAAAGGAAAACAATTAATTATTTTCGGAAGTGTAATTATATTTTTAATTAAGTTTTTATGGGCTTCAAAGCTGTCAGAAATCTTCCCGTTCTTGCTATTTATACTGTAACCGCAAAAACCCTTTAGCCCGCAATGGTTTTTGTTTGCCAAACCAGTCCTTGTAGGTTTTATGAACTGGCGTCCAGTCATTCAGGTTATGTTCCTTGTTAAGACGGCAATAAAACTCTTTACAGCACGTTGTTTTGGTGTTGCTCATAAAAACAACGACAGACCAGTTTTGGCACGAGGCTTTAGTAAATCGTAGTTTTTGGTCATAATTTTCAGGAATAATTTTATGTACGTTGAAGGATTTCTAACAATTACATCCCAAATTTCAGTAAACAATAGTCCGTTCAGCTAGGTCTAGATGCCCGTGTGAAAATGATTAGGGAATGAACTTAACAATGATTTAAAATAATTTATAAATAACACTAAATGTTAGATTTTTCATTATGTTTAAGACAGAATATTAATTTATAAACATCAGTTTTAAAATGATTCAACATAAATGGAGATTTAATTAAAAAGGTTATGCTTTTTACGTTTAAAAATGGCTGCCCATTATTCTCGTACTTTTCACACTACTTTTCACTCGTACTTCAAAAATGGTTCCTAAAGAGCATACAAGATAAAACACTTCACTTAAACCTCTAAAAGAGATTATTTCCACTAAACCAAACCTCAAATTTCCTAATTGGAATGATTACAGATAGTTAGTATTATTTGATTTTATCTTAACTTGAGCAACTAGTTTACGTTTAAACACTTAGACATAATATGTGGTTTAATAGATTTACGGTTTGAGTTGACAATGTGACGAATCTCGGAAACAAGCGTCCTCGTTAAACAAAAAAGTAAGTGCTACTACATACAAGTGTGATATATAAGTGTTAAGATATTTAGTTTATAGTTCCCCGAAAACGCTTAGTATAATATAATATAATAACAAATATATATATATATATATATATATACACTGTATATATATATATATATATATATATATATAACATTATATATATATATATATATTATATAACAATATAATTAAACACACACACACACACACACATACAAACATACACACACACACACACACACACACACACACACACACACACACACACACACACACACACACACACACACACACACACACACACACACACACACACACACACACACACACACACATATATATATATATATATATATATATATAAATATATTAAATATGGTGATATGTTTTCTTGTAATATAGTTCATAAATTAAAAATATTTCAAAAACAAGAATACTTTTAATGAATATATTTATTCAAAGCTTTTCGCCGATAAAATAGTACCAGCATCTTCAGGAAAATAATTATCTAATCTTTAGATAAGTTTAGATAATTATTTTCCTGAAGATGCTGGTACTATTTTATCGGCGAAAAGCTTTGAATAAATATATTCATTAAAAGTATTCTTGTTTTTGAAATATTTTTAATTTATTATTTATATATATATAAATGTATATTAAATATTAAAATAATACAAGGTTTTTCTGTAAGTGATCGAAGTAACAATAACATTGTATTAATAAACACTGTTTGAATTATTTTTTTTTGTGTCAGCCACTATTAATCTTATTTCTCATGTGATCGGCAAAACGTTTATAAAATTAACTTTTAACCTCTTATAAAATAACAAATAACCGAAATTCCTGGGACAACCCGTTTTCTCTTGCACTGATAAAGATCGCTTAGTGTAATTGAAAACGTTATGTCTCAATAAGCTTTTCGTAACTTCACTTAAATTGTATGTTCAGCAAGTTTACTCGCAACTGTTTATTGTTTTAATTATAAACGATATTTTGTAAAATATTTTCATAAAAATAAATGTCTGTATTACCTGCTATCCAGACACGCATTCCTCTAGGATATCCCGCCTGGAGACGGCAATCCGGTACCATAAAACCGGCAGCGACAGCAGGCAAAAGTAACCATAGTAACGGCAACATGTCTGTAGGTAGACTAACACAGCTCTACAGTCAAGGCTAGCAACTAGGCTTAGCCGTTTATATAAGCAAGTTAGAATAAGTTACGTTCTTGGAAGATCTGCGTGGGAGGTAATTAGGAGGGTGTTTGCGAACCTGTAGATCGAAAGACGATGTACCATTTAGGCGGTAATCCAATGGATAATTCGATCAACTTCTGAAAAAGAGATAGACTCTATAAAAGGTAGACTCTACTTTTATAGACCCTATCTGTATAGATAGACTCTATATATTTACCACAATTAAAACGAAATATTTTTTTCATTTTTATTTTAAATGAAGAAGATTTCTGTGGTTCATTTGTTATTTTAAACAGTCGTCGACTAGTTCAATTGGTAGAAAATATATCATTTTTAATATTCCCACTTGAGAGAAATATGTTTATCCGGTTCTACACAACAAATTTATAATTTCTCTGTGCTTCTAGAAATATATACACCTTGAGTAAGCTTACAAGAAAACTATTTAGGGGATAACTAATCGAAAAATTTTAAAGTAGCTACACTTCATTTCATTTTGCATTACAAGAGGTGGATAGAATGAAAGGTTACAGGCCGCCATCAGCTTCATAAATTAGAAACGAAAAAAAGAATGCGAATAAATAATAACAAACAAAAATAATAGTCCAACACTACAAACTGTATAGAGAGAAAAATGGAAAATTGCAAGGAAACTCACTTTCTATTTTACCACTTAATATTGTGATTCTCTCATATGTATATACAGTACATATTTATAGTAATTGTAGCTATAAAATAAAAAGTAACTAAAATTAAAAAAAAGATTTTTGTCTATCTCAGTAAGAATTGATTTACTTAATTTTTTTATATTACTTGTTTAATATAGAAAAAAACACTCAATACAATTTTCGTCCAGCTTATTCTCGTAAATTTCGAAATTTTGTTGTTTGTTATAGAAAAATATAATTAAACTGTCTTAGTTGGAACATTAATTACCCTTTTTATATTATACATATTTTGTTTGGGTCTTTTTCCAATAGTTTAAAGGCAACAGATTACGAAATTACTTCTTTGACTTACGCATTTTGATTTATGACTTCACCCCAGATTGCTAGAGTATAAAACTATACAAAACCATTTATTTATCAATTTAGCTTCGGTCCGTGACTTTCAGGACTCAACAATACACCAACCAAGTGTGAAAAGCTTCTGCCGAGAAATATCAATAAGTAAGTAGTGGTTTTCCAAGCTAAATTCATAAATAAGTGCCAATTAAAAAAAAATTATAGTCATTGGGACTAGCCAACAGACGTATTTAATAGGATCTATTTAATGTAGTTAAACATAAAAGAATGTAATTAATAGAAATACATTATTACATGCTGAAAGATTTATTGACTTAAAGTTATTTAATTGAAATCTGTTCATAAAAAGTGTCACACGCGCCTAAGAAGGTTTTCATTTAAAAAACGAACAAACATATATAAATATGAATATAATGAAATAATTATAAGATTTATCGAAAAAACGAAGATTTATACTTATTAAAGGATAAAAACTTACAAAGAAAATATAGGTAAAAACCTTAATACCACAAAAATAATCAAAAATAGCTAATACTGTTTAACAAATATGTCAGTCTAATATGACTAAATAGTTCAGTCTAGTTTGTAAATTATTGTATTCCAGATTATAATTTTGTAATAACGTCATTCTGATTATGATGGCATGGTCTTCGAAATTTACTTAGGGGTTTTATTATTTTTATGGTATTGGGTTTTTGTCAATATTTTCATTGTAATATATTGTACTACTGTAATATTATATGATAAAAACTGTTGAATAAACATTCGATTTATAATAATGTACAATAAATAAAGTATCGTAATCTATGTGTTAAAACAGCTGTTCTTCAACATAACCTATAAAAAATCAGCTGTTGTATGAAATCATATGCCATCACTTAATTTAGGCTAAATTATGAAGAGTAGGATTCCGCGACGAGTGTCAGATATGGTTTTTCTCTCGTGCAAAATATATAGTCATACAGCCAAAAGAAGTACTTACTTTAAGAGCTTCAAACCGTACAAATAAGCCAACAATTGCAGGTTTTATAAAAACCTTCTCCAATAATAACAAAATTTTTAGGTATAGCTACGCTTGATTACTAACCAAAAGATCGAGACCCCGTGGATTAACAATAAAATACTACATAGCTGTAATTGGCGTTTTGGATGTAATCTATGAATAATTCTAAGAAACATTTCAAGGATAATATATTACCTTTGAAGTACTGCTTTCCTTCTTCAATTACCTAGTTTCAAGATACTAATTTTACGTGGTTTTTCAAAATTATTAACAACAAGCATTTATCATCTTTTAGGATGAAATCATGTTACCTGAATTTAGGCCTATACTGAGAAGTAATGTCTAGTTGAGATATATTTCAAAATTGGGTTTAAAAAAGTTTCAGAATGTTTAAAAAATATTTACCTGGGCTATTCATTAAATTATATTGTTTAAATTAGATTACTTATTAAAGACTATGAGTATGTTTGAAGGCAAACTGTTAGTTTAGACTATTATCACCTACCAAGGAAAGGCTTAATGAATACGTAAATCCTTTTAACCAGGGCTGTTGAGAAAATTCGTGGCTGTGTAAAGTGTGTTATATATCTCAGATAGGTGTCTCCCTAGATACACCTGTCTGAGATAAGTGAGACAGTTTATTCCCTGACTTGGTCATGTGGAGATATCTACCAGCTCACCCTCTGTGGGAGAGGGGAAGACATGTGGAATACATTATAGGTAGGGCTATTGGATTTGATCCTTAGTTGTAGAGAAACATGTGAACCCTGATTTCCCTATAACCCAGAAAAGAGAATTGTCACCCATTCGATGGCCTTGCGGCCTCCGAGGGCTACAACCGTCACTAGCGAATAGTGTTAGTATCATGAAGGAAGTATCAATACAGTCATTCAGACGAGGCGATTTAGTGAACCATTGTGAAGGATTGAGCGCACGCGCGCAAGACTGCGGGTAGAAATATAGAACCGGGATTTTTGGTACATGGCTTGCTAATAAGGGACGTTCGTGAAATAAGAGATAAAAGGAGTTTATATGCTAGGAGGCTGTTCTAATTAAAATTACTGAGAGAATTAGCATACTCATTTTTTTATACAAATGGACAATTAACAAAGACTGAATTAAACACTATGTAGATGGTACAGTTTAACTATAACTAAATGTAACAAAAAACTAACTATAATAAAATAAGCTCTAAAACGTTATTTGAGACTTTTTAAAACAAATGTTGACAAATAACGCATTTTCTACATTGTAACTAAAACTAATTTCAATCTTAGGCTAGGTTTGTGAGATGAGGGGGTTTGATAATTAAATAAAGTTCACTCCTTAAAGATTATAAAGTTACGTTTTAACCTTTTATAGGCTACAATATTACTTAAGGTTGGCCAGCTTTGTAACAAACTGAATAATAATTTCGAACTATCATAAGTAATATAATTTCAAGATAGTTTGCCTTTTAAATGATTTTTAAATATATGTTTGCCTTTAATATATTTTGCATTTAAAATCATATTTAGGAAATAAAACTTGGGAAGAAAGCTTAAATGGACAAGTTACAACGTATATTCATGAAAATATGTAACAAAGGAAGAAGTTGTTAACGAAATCTCATAGTCAATACTTCTTAGTAATGATTGCCTTTGTACTAGGCTAAAGTAACCCTGTTTGACCTAGGAAAATGGTCCAGAAAGAACGAGTTGTATTCGTTCTTTCTGGATAAATTTTTTATCTGATTATAACTTACTTTATTTTCCAAAAAAAAATAATTTCTTTACATATTCATGGGTAAACCGAGGAGTGGAATGTAACAGAACCCTAGTGTGCGGAATAAAAACACCTGCTAAGGTTAAGAAAAAAGCATCTATAGACAAAAGTAATGGCACAGTTACGTACAATGTGTTGCCAAGTTGTGCAGGTCCGTTTGGATTTTAAATCGTTGTTTTACTTTTCGTAATTACCAAAGGGATTTGTAAGCTGTTCATGCAATTGCTATACAGTTTCTTAAAATTGGCACTTTTCTGTGCTAATTCCTTGAGAACTTTCGTGAGGTCACCCCTTTCGATAGTTGATTCCATTTTAAACTTGGCCGTCTTTTTCATTGACCGCCCAAGTACAAAATTGAGACACATTTCCCGAAACGGCAGTCATATATAAAAACAATGGGTACTTTCGCATTATCTACCTGAATCTATCTATCTATCTATCTATCTACTGGGGATTTATCTACAGGCGAATATTTATATCACATTATTATAAAGATATGTTCATAATATACCTACAAATTATCCCGTTAGGCTGTATTTGGTAATAAAAAAAAGAAATAACCTTTAGCAACAAAAGGTAACTTATTAACAAGAAAAGTGACTTTTGGTATAGGCTACGTGTCTGCATCGCGGCACGCAACAAGAAGTTTCACGCAAGGCATGAATTTGCATCGTAGATTAATTAGCAATCAGTTTTTTTATTGAAAACCAAATTTATTTTAACCAGATAGTTTTTTAATAATATTTTTATATATATTTATAGTAATGTGATATAACATAGTGCAGTAATGTTTGAACAATTTATTCATACAAAAGTAGCCTATGTTGGACAAATGAGGTTATGTTTATGTACCAATAAAAAATTTTTAAAGAATATTTATCGAGGTTTTATTTACCGAGGTTTTAAATAATTTTTCCTTTAATAAGAAATAAAAGACTTACACAAACTCTCAAATTAATAATTTATTCACTCAGACGCGTTTCAATGACAAAGCCATCATTTCAGTGAGTATTGAAACTACAAACTCCAACTTGCAACTGTGAGTTGGCATTTGTAATATTAATACTCACTGAGGATAATGACCTTGTCATTGAAACGCATACAAGTAAATAAATTATTAATTTGCTAGTTTGTGTACGTCTTTTGTTTATTATTAGCATAAACTCACAAGCTAAACTCAACGAATAGCTGGTCATTTTTCCTTTGTTTAGAATGTATTTTCATCACTTCCCCGAGCTTTATAATATCTTAAAGTGATGAAAAAACATATTCTACATTATTTATAGCCTATTCTTCTGTCAATGGGAAAGTAGAAGACTATGTATGTGTTCTTTAAGAATGTTTTTTAGTCTATAATTTAGTATTTCAGGTTCAATATGGAAATAAAACTTTTAAAAATATCAAATACTGGCCAAAATTACAGTACGTTTAAGTGAACTGATATTAAATTCAATAATTTTCTTTTTGTACTTTCAAAAGCCCCTTTAGAAAATCAAACATCTTGTTCATTAGGATTTCTTATTTTGAAAAACAATACACATTTTTGCAACAATCATAAAGTATAAAACTGGGTCGAATACGATTACATAGAATCAAGAAAGGAATTTTCTTTGCTTTACTATTTTGCAAGTTGTGGTGATGATTCTATGATAATGTTTTCGGGTAGTTGAAAATATTAAATCTATTGGAAAATTCTCAGAAATGAAGCTTTTCTAGCTACATTTTTCAGCCCTCACAATACTTTTAGTAATATCATTGGTCGCTGGTCTTGGTTCTAAGTTAAATTTTCTTCTTACGTAAGTTCATGACACTGAGAAAATTAGGATTCGTGTGATGATGGCTATCACCAACGTGAAGATAGCCAAATATTTTCTCATGCATCGCGTGAGAATTATTCAAAAGCAAAACTACATACCATCCGTCATTTTGAGGATTTATGATATCTATTAGAGCAAGCAAACGTCAAATCCTGTGACTGTCTGGCTTTCTGTCGCTGCAAAAGCTGTTTTCATCAAACAAATACAAACGGATCAATGGAACTGTCTGACAGAAGTGTTTACTTCAATCAGCGAATATATTTATTAGAGCTTTAATAGAATCTAGTTAATGTAGTTAGTAAGAAAACAAAATGTAGTTGTAGAAAACCATTAATAGATGTAGATAAATTTACTGAATACAAAATTATTTAACGAATTAAAATGAAATCTGTTCTTAAAAAGTGCCACATCTAGAGAAGTTTTCATTTAAAAAATTGGGTTAAAATTATATAAATCAATATCATTAGATTGAACTTATCGTAGTTAAATTTATTTAGATTTAAATACTATAATATATTTATTAACTAATAAGTAAATAATATCATTCCGAATTGATTATGTACAATAAACAAGTAATATAATGTTTTAAAAGTCGAATCCTACTTAAATCAACAAGAAAAAAATGTATTTTAGTATTTTTTTATTTTATAATTACAATATATGTATATTCATATGTCAGAATAACAATATCAAGTGGTAAATTAGAAAGCGAATTTCCTTCTAATTTTCCGTTTCCTTTGCAATTTTCCGTTTCCCTTGCTATGTTTGGTGTTGTAATATTATTTTTGTTTGTTACAATTTATACGATTTCTTTTTCTTTTCGCTTCCCTTTCGCATTGTCCGTTTGTGAAGCAAGGTTCGATACCGTTAATCCAGTTTGTTTATTTTATTCTTCATTCATTTTTAATCCTCGAGCATTATTTATGATATTGTGTGGTAACCATGGCAACAATTTAAGGTTGTACAATGGAGGTTTCGACGGCTACCAGATGGCGTAAAAAGAAACATTCATATATATCTTTGAGAAATACACTTTTAGCAATGAGAAAGTTGGCTCACTGCCAAAGAAACCTCAGTTGGCTAGACTGCAAATATGAAGATAGTAAGTTCGAATCCTACTTAAGCCCTCCAAACTTTTATAATTTAATTATTGAATAAATGTTTTTTAAAACTGTATGAACATCAATTGTCATCCACTATAGGTCAAAATAAATGTATTTGAACTTGATTCGATGAATAAAAACGCATTTTATTAAACGATTGAAAATTTGTACAAGATATATATCAGGAGAGTGGCAACTAATAGAAGGAATTGAATAAAGTAACATAGCAAACGTGTTAAAACATTTGTTCAACAATATACCCTATAATATAAAATTAGCTGTTACGTGAAATCATATGTTTGCTTAATTTAAGCTAAAATTTGAAGCGTGCCCGTGACTCGTCTCGTGATGTATGAACAGTAACGGATGCCATGATTTTCCTCCCGTGAAAACGTGGTCTTACCCAGGGATAGGAAGTATTCACTTTAAAAAAATGCCATGTTGAAAATTTGAAGCGTCATGAAGAAATTAATATCTAGGATTGAAAATGGAGACAAAAGTTTCAAACAAAAACATTATCTGTGAAGGAAAATGTATGAACAAGCTGAAATGAAAACTGTTCAACATAACGCCATAAGCTGAAAGTATTATGAGTTTTAACATTGTGAATATACTGTTACTAGGTATTTGTTATTATTTTGTCATTGGATCCGAAAATTCATGGACACCTCTAAATGAAGACTTCAGTTGTTCCTTAGTTTAGCTAGACCCTGCCGCTTGTGCAGTTACTGTAAATCTTGTCTGGTTATCTTATAATAGGTGTAGCTTATAATTGTTCACATTTTAAGAATGTTTGACTTATAACTTTGTTCCCAATTCAAAAACATTTATGAAACACTAGACTATTTTAATCTTTTGACGCTTGACTGAAAGCTGGCTGTATAGCCTACTGTGTTTGCAGAAAGCAGCCGGAAATTACACGTTGGACTCTTCTGGATTTTAATAGAAAGTGGAATATTTACATTCAATGTGCAGGCTGTGGTGTGCAAACGGGAGTGGTTTCAACAGCTCGTTTGTCTTTTTAAAAAATTTAAATCCATCAGACATTCAAGTCATTATTTGTCTACACTTGTTAATAATTCTTGTAAACAGACAATTTTTCTCTCGTCTCAGACTCTACCGCCGCGTTTCACAACCTGGTAACCAATAATTTGAAACTATTAATGTTAAATGACAATTTTTAAAATAAACTATAAAGAGAGGAAAAAGAAATTAATACAGACAATTCTAAATTTATAAAAATACATTGAAAATAATTGCGTCACTGTATAAAATGATTTGAATATTTTAAAACATCTATGATTATCATCTGTTAACACAAACGTATAAAAAATACATTCACTTGATCAACGCGTTTTAATGACAAAGTAGTTATCCTCAATAAACACAATTATATTTTGGAAGGTGAATTGTTGTTACCGGTAAACGGTATTCAAATGCATTAAAATGTCCTTAGAGGAAAATCCATTAAAATATTATTAAATGGAGGAAAATAGAACTATCCGAATAATTGGATTTGATAACTTATGCATTTTAGCCAACACTGATATATACACAACTGTAATATTAATTGTTTTAATACCCCGAAACACATAAAACGTAAATAAAATGGCGTACCTAGTAATAGTATTCAAAGGAAGTTTTTTTATTGTATTTGTAAAGAAATTACTTTCTTTACAAGCAACAAATATAATTTTTTAAAGTCTATTTTAACTTAGGTCAACAGAAATTTTTTAAAAATTTTAGTGTCTTATTATTTTGTAATTACAACTAACATAAATATGTGTATACATATGTCAGAATAACAATATTAAGTGACAAAATAGAAAGCGGATTTCCTTGCAACTTCCCATTTTCCTGTCCATAGTGTTGGTCTATTATTTATGTTCTTACTATTTATACACTTTTTTTTCTCATCGCTCGCATTGTGTTGTAGGTTTTTTTCCTTTCCTTTCGTATTGTCCGTTTGTGAAGCAAGGTTCGGTACCGTTAATCCAGTTTGTTTGATTATTTTAATCTTTTAATTCAGTTTTAATCCTAGATCATTATTTATGATATTGTGTGGCAACCATGGCAACAAATTATGGTTGTACAATGGAGGTTTCGACGACAACCCGATGGGGTCAAAAAAAATTCATATACATGTTTGAGAAATACACTTTTAGCAATGGGAAAGTTAGCTCAGTACCAAAGCGCTAGATTTCAATCATGAGGATACTCAGTTCGAATCCGACCTAGACTCCCAACGTCTTTATAATTTAATTATTGAATAAATATTTGAAAAAATTGTATTTATTTAATTGTCATCCACTGAAGGTTTACAAAAATGTATTTGAACGTGATTGAATGAATACAAATGAGGCCTATTTTATTAGCGGTTGAAAATTTGTACAAGATATACATAAGGAGAGTGTGAGCTAATAAAAGGAATTGAATAAAAGCAATTATCAGAGATAGCTTTAATAGTAGCCTAAAATTGAAAATACAAGTAGTTGAAACGTTTTCTATATCAGAGCCCCATAGAGACAATTAGAGCGATCAAAAGATACAAAATGCACTCTCATCGTCGAGGAAAACATTTATAATATTTTATCTTACTTCCGATTCGGGGTTGGAAACGGTGAGAGCAGCAAAGGGAGACGGTGTTGTCAGATAGTGCAGTAACACTGAGGTTTCAAAACTGATGATCGTTGCTTAGGCAAAAACGTTTTGTCTTAGGTTTTTTAAATTATTTTATTACTGCATAAGTCCAGTCTGAGTATTTTTCCATTTTAGTCTTAAGGCTGTTATAAATATTATCAAATGAATCAACTTGTTCAGGGATAAAAATATTGGAAAAAATAATAAAAAATAACAAATAAAACAAGTTACTTAAGATTAAACCCTTATGTACATTTCGATGACCATGTTATCATCCTCAGAGGGTCTTATTACAAAATACAATCTAGCACACAAGAAGTTACAAACTAGAATGATGACTTGAATGTACGAACTAGAATGTAACTTCTTGTGTGCTAGATTGTATTTTGTAATAAGACCCTCTGAGGATGATGACATGGTCATCGAAATGTACATACGGGTTTAATCTTAAGTAACTTGTTTTATTTGTTATTTTTGATTATTTTTGTGGTATTGGGGTTCTTTCCAATATTTTTATTGTAATATATTGTACCACTGTGCTCTTGATATTGTGTATTGTTCAGGGATTTCGAGATGTAAATTGAAGCTTCTTTATAAATATAATTTTTTTCCGAACGTTAAACATTTTTGGACGTTTTAAACGTGCTGTACAAAGTTCAGTAGGGTATTTACACGCATTGAAAATGCATGCAGCATTCATTAGGCTATGTTAAACGCAACTGTGTGATCTTACTTTGTCTATCAAACTTACTATCTGAAAAAAAAAAATTGGATCGACGAGCGAGACCAATGATACCCAATATTCGTGTAGAATATGAGATTTAACTGAATCAATTGAAAATAAAAATGATTTTGACAGTTTATCAGACATTTCAAAGTATATTTAAAACTTGCAGATAAACCTTGTCGATGTGAAACATTACCTATTTATAACGTTATTTTTAAATAATATAGTCTACGCTCTAATGATAACGTGATCTTTCATTTTCAAGCAATTCAATTTGACAAACTCTATTCTATGTATAATATTTTCTACATAAAATACTGTAACTAATTACAATGTTCAATTCTACCTTTACATCTATTTAACCATTTTCAACTCGATCCATATCAAATATTTAGATCCAGTTTGTATAAGGTATGTTTTATATCAAGTGGAGCAAATTACTAGTTATTTTACCGTACAAATATCTATTACATACCCATCTACAAAAATGAAAGATTTTGTCAAGTCATTGTTGACTTCTAGCTTTAAAAAATACATTTGGTATATTTAAATACAAAAAGCACAAACTTAAATTATATCAAGCCATTTTTATAACTTCTTTTATTCAGTTTGATAGGTAAATCATATTTTGGCTAGCAAAATACCTTTGTAATTTTACTTTTCCTGCAGCTACAGTACTTCTGCTTATGTGCCACGCTGTTAAATGCGATGGGTCTTTACAAGTACCAAATTAACGAATTTCTACTGTATATTAATGTATTAAGGTTTAGATGTTTCAAAAAATCCTTTGTATTTGTAAAATTATGTAAAACGTTATTTTTTTGTCTTAAGAGAACGACAAAACTATTATTCTGTCAAAACTACAGTAAACTCCCGATTATCCGTGGAATAACGCCGGATAACGAATTCACCGGATAATCCGCTATGAACAAAGAATACGCAAAACGATCGATAATCGATTATTATACCATAAGTTACAAAATAATGACCCCGGTTAATGCAATTCACAAATAATCTTCAGAGGACAAAATAAATACAGAAAATAATTTAAAATGTCGATGTATTTGACGGATTATAACATGTACATTTATATGCCTAACTATTTACAACACGTACATAAGTATATGTCAAAAGTAAGTATGTATGTACATATGTAATTTCCTTTACAAATAATACTTTCACTTTTTAACCAAAAAATCTGTCACGTTCATCTGTTTTTTTTGTGAACATTGATTTAGCTTTAATGTGCGAAGTTTCTTGAGAACCATTTTGTCGCACAGTGTCTTTTTGTGTCACGTGTGTCACAAAGCCATAAAGATCGATAATGTATATGACAGACATGGATAATGCATATGTCACGTCCTAGAATATTTATAGCCGAGGTTAGCTGACATTTTCTTTACAATCTTATGATACACATTAGGTTTTCGGGCGTCCAAGCATTTTGTCATTGTCTCTTATATACAGTAGTCTGCTCGCTCCTTTTATTTCGCTGGCCCGGGTCGTGATGCTTCCCTTTCAATGTAAAAATTAGTACGTACATATTTACATATCTATTCCCTTCATCTTAACCTCTATTAAGCCTTATATGTATTTACGTCGTAATTCACCGTTTGAAAATTTAAACACATGAATCTGATTGAAATAAAAATTGGATATTTTTTAAACAATGGCAGACCGCGGATAATCCGCAAACCGGTTAATCCGCCCACGGATAATCGGGAGTTTACTGTATATCTGTCTGTCTTTCTTCCGGGTGGAATTTGCAATCGAGTTTAAACCAACTTCCCGATGAGCTAGAGGCCTGAAATTTTTAAACATAGGTCGGAATTAGACAACAATGCAGTATTCACTCGGTTTCTTGTCTCTACATTTGTTTAAACAATAGTCGTTTGAACAAATCGAATTTATTTGATGAGCTAGCTTACATGTTAAAACAGCTGCTCTACAACATTCACTCGCTTTAAGTTTTTTTAAACATTATTTGTTTAAACAAATTAGATTTGCTTGAGGAGCTAGAGACTTTCACGGGCGTTATATTCAAAAAATAATTGTAGTATGTTTATTGAAGTATAAACTAACATATTTATCAACTGATGAAAAATATTGAATAATAACACTTTAACCTAACGACATACAACTATTAAAGTAATATAACTTACGTTTTAAAACAGCCGTTCTACAATAAAATCTATGACCTAAAATCAGCTGTTATAGAAATTATGTTACAAAATTGATTGAAAATTTTCACCCGGACATAAAACTAAAAAACATAAAATAATAAATTTAATAATTTTTTGCAATATCCACGTTTTTAAAACAACAAATGGGTTTAAGTGTAATTTAATTAGTTTACTCCTCCTTAACTATAATCAATATATAAGTTGCTTGTTGTAGTCATCTTGAATTCACTGATTAAACTATAATTAAATAATACTTAACTAAGTGAATACTTGATAGCTTACTTGCGTTTCGAAACAATCGTTCCTTTTACAAAGCAAAGCCTCTACTCGGTAGAGGTTGATTACTGATGACCGTTGGTCGCTATTAAAGTTGAGTAGAGGTTTTCCTTCGTAAAAGGAACCTTTGTTTTGGAACACGTCAGCAATTAAGCTCTTAAGTATTCATTTAGTAAGTATTATTAAATTATAGTATCATGAATAACCGGCGCCCCACGTTTTTCTCCTCAAGTATTACAAATATATGCATAGCCACTAACTATTGTACCTCAAAATTGTAGAAGAGCTATCAAAAAAGATTTTGTACTTTTTAGTCCGTTTTAAAAACTGAGTATAATAAAATTTTATTTTATTTATATTTAAGGTTTTCGAGCAGAAAGCGACTACCCAGCGTTGGGAAGAGCATGATAAAGTCACCTTGCAACGTGATACGATGCTTGTTTACAAAGCCTAAAGTTCACGGGTTAAGCAAAGGTCACGTCGAGCCCGTCCCAAATGGAGCCATGGCAGGATAATTGTACAAAGTATTGCGCAACACGTCAGTCCATTAAATCATCTCTTCCCGGATCCATGCGTCAAATAATTGTATAATGATCAGATCGTGAAGAAAAAATAAATATATATTGTTTTTTGCCACTTCTTCTTATTCAGGAAATGTTTCATTGATTCATCTCTCCGCCTACCACGGCCGTTTGTATTGGACTGTGCTGAGTGCTACTAGCAGTTCAGAATACATTGTGTACTAACAAATTCTTCATGACTCAAAGTTATTTTGGATATTTTGAATTTTTGTAAACAATAAAACTTAAAATGTGGGACAAATGGACCTCAATTTTGTATAAGTACGAGTATAAGTCAATCTCCAAGATAATCCAATTTGTTTGTACAAAAAGATGTGTTTAAATGTAGTTTTTGTAAGAGATATTTTTATCTTTATATATAAAATACAAAATCCTGATTGACTGACTGATTACCGCACTGCCGAAACTATTTCACATGGAAACTTGACATTTTAGGGTACATCCTTTCTTAGTAGGCTATAGAGAAACACTGAGAAATTATTTGAAAAATTTTAATTTTAACGGATAAAAAGTAAAAAAATAAGAAATAAAAATAAGTAAAAAATAAATTCTCAAAAATACTTTTACAAATATATACTTATAGTCTATAGTCAACCTTACACCGAAAGCTACAAGGAGACCTGTTGTAACAGGAGACTGTCTTATTTATAGGTAAGTAAAAAATTGTTAAACCTTATCCGACAATGTAAAAAAACCCTGTTTACTTTAATATCTCGAAAACTGTAAGCATGTGATTTAAGGACTTTGCTCTCTGATACCACAACAGGGATATTAAGAAAGAGCTAAGGACGAATTTAGCAACATTTAAATTTTAAAGAGTAAAAAAGACAATTTTGTGAATTTGTTTTACGTGTTCAATGATTGTTTACTATTATCGTCCTTGAAAATATTGAAAACTATTGTGGATATAGAGGATTAAGTTAAAAAGCCCTATCTGAATATAAAAAGGTATAATGACTCATGTGTATGGGTAATGTCACTAAACTCTAATTCCGTATTGGTTACTAGTCCTACTCTGTAACCTAACCTAACCCACTCAGTAACCTAACCTAGCCTAAACCACTCTTTAACCTAACCTAGCCTAAACAGCTTTCTAAACTAAACAAATCTAACAAACTCAATAACGGAGTCCTAAGAAAATATCTAAAACTCAAATTCTGTATAGGTAATTGCTTCGACTCTGTAACCTAACCTAACCCACTCAGTAACCTAACCTAGCCTAATCCACTCTATAATCTAGCATAACTAACGTTCTAAACTAAACAAACCTAACAAACTCTATACCGGAATCTTAAGAAGATATCTAAAACTCCAATTCTGTATCGATTACTGCTTCTAATCTGTAACCTAACCTAGCCTAATCCACTCTATAACCTAACCTTACGAACTTTCTAAACTAAATAAACCTAACAAACTCTATACCGGAGTCCTAAGAAGATATCTATTAGTTACATACAAGTGTAGGAAGAAGTATAAGGAAAGAGATGAAACAATTTATGGGGCTAGGAAAGGTAGGATACATGTTACTATTAGTAAGAGACAGTTGTCTGGACTGGACAAAGCCGCTACCATGCAGGACATTCTAACTTCTCAAAGCGAAATCAATTGTATATGAATTTGCCCGCTCGATCTGCAAATAGGTTCGCTTTGCGCATTAGAATGGGCATAGTTAGATTCAAATATAGATTGAAAAGTCACGTATTAAAGTGGTAGCGACCTTTTGGTCCTAACTAAAACGTGGCCTTGTGCTACTAGCTCAAGGATAAACAGTTAGAGGCAGTACGATTGTTTCTTCCAATTATACCAGAAATTGCCTAGTAATAAGTAAGCTTGGATTGTCTAACTTAAAAACAACGATCACATTATCAGATCTCTAGAAAACTGTACATTACTATTTCAATGTCGTCTGTTTTTAATATTATCATTGAACACGTAATGGCTAAGGTAATATTTTCACCAAATACATTCCCTGATGAAATTTTTGTCAAACGTCTATAGCCGTATCATTCACTGTCTTAGAGGGGTAAACTGAGAGTTCGCCTCACTTATATCTAGAATCTATAATCTGTTTCTTCGATTAGCTTATATTCTTAACTTATCAAACATATGATTTCATACAATAGTTTATTTAGAGGTTATGTTTATATCATGTTCAAATGCATTTGTAACTTCGCATACTCTGTAAAATTTATTCTACTCACTATAGTACACTATAACTTACATTTATTAGTTAATCAAATTTTAAATTATGATGAATAATAAATTATTGCTAATTTTTTAATCATCCTAGTGTTTTTTTTTGCTGAAGAAATATTAGGCATAATCTTATTTCCCAGGAATAGATAGGCCTAATGCTGATGTCACTAAAGTTATTAGTTTGAATAATATAAGCAATTAGAAATAAATATAACAATCTAATTATAATAATTATATCTAATTACATTAGATGTATAAATTATTTTATAAAATTATTAGAATTGAAATTATTTTAAAAATTATGTTTCTTTTAAAATATTTTTTTACATAATTATATTTATTATTGAATTAAACTAAATCCAATGTAATGCATGCAGAAGTAATTAATTAGCACAATACAGTACTTGCAAAACTAAACAACTTAGTTTAATATTTCTGTAGACGTTTTAGCCATTTACTTCTTATTACCATTATTGCACTTTTTTGTGCAATTACCACTCTTTTGCAGGTCTGATTATACATTTAAATTATTATAGAAAACAATTATATAATATTATTCAATTAATTATAGTTGTATTTAAGATTAATAATATTATTACCATATATAATTGTTATTTTTTTCTAATTGTTTTCACCAAACCGAAAATCCACTAAGCCTACTTACGGATATTTTTCAGCAGACGCGTTCTGCACTAGTCCATTACATTGTTCAATGCTGTAAGTTACGGACGAGACATTTTTAAAAAGCCTCAAGATGTCCAACAAAAACTGCAAATTATTATTAACAATATATTTTGTGGTTTCTGATAGGTCAATATTGTTATTTTCTCAATAATTTCATCAGCTCAATAAATATTAACTTTATCCTAAAAAATAAACTATATGGTTTATGGTAACTTGAATAATAATTATAAAGACTTTTGATTCAAATCTCTTTTTCGTTCAACTAAATTTCTCCCATCCTTCATAGGCCACAGGATTTTACATTGGAACGTTTTCTGATGTCTTGGTTTTACTCCGCCTTGAAGAATCCGGTATCTCTTATACAACCGATACTTCTGTCTCTTATTCAATCCACATTCATTATATGGAATGCTTTATCTTTCTTTCGTTCTATCACCTTTACTTGAGCTAATTTTGAATTTTATGTGTGAAAAACTTTATACATAAGAATGTAAAATTTGGTTGTGCGCGCCTGAAAAACTCAAAATGTTCTTCATCGATTGAGCTAAAATTTTAACACGACATACGACCCTGTTCAACAATTGCTTCTTTTTATTTTTTGCATCAGTAACACACCTGGTTCTGCGATAAAACAGCTTTTTTTTAAAGAGCAGCTATGTACCAGAATCTGAACAATCTGCCGAAAGCGAGCTCACTCGCCATACTAGCTTACGGCAACCACTGTCACATGCGAAACATTACCTGTTCCCAATTACATTATTTATTAACAAAAACAAAGGTATCCACTTGCACCCCATTCAGATTATTATAAAATTTGAATGAAATATTCAACTTAATCGAGGTACCTTGGTGTGATAATGTTGTGATTGAGCTGCACTGCTCGTCAAATCGTAAGTAGAAGTTACTGTATTTGGAAATGCCAGCTGCGACTGCTTCATTTGATGTAGATTTACGCCGTGAATAGTTACACCACCGGTGATAGCCACTCATATGTGCAATCAAGCATTTTCAAGTTGACGCGTGAACATAAGGGCATTTATGATCGCATAATGCAAGTAGTAAATGACGTAGTTGGGGGGGGGCGGGGGGTTTCTTCTTGCATGAGACAAGAGACAGTAGGAACTAGGATTGATTCTGAAACGGTTCGATTAAAAAATAACAAAGCCTTGGCTCTGTATTGCCTCAGCTTCTGTATGAAAAATTGTGAGACGTATGCTTTTTTTGTTCCTCATTTCTCATCCATGCAACCACAATGTGGCACAGCAAAGCATGGCAGACTAGTATTTGATAGGCTAGTACATGATAAAGTCTGCATCAAATAATACTTTTGCCTTTTATAAATATGTGAATTAAAACACATTATAAACAATAAATAAGGGGTTTCAGATATCGGAAATCATAAATAGTGGTTAGTACCTAAATTAGTTATTCTGATACAAAGATAATCTCTCTTTACAAAAAAACCCTAAATAAAGTAATTATTGTATTCAGGAATAACATTCATAAATTTCATTGCATTACAGTTATATAGTTATATTAAAATATAGCTACAAAGTATTAGGGATGGTCAATATTTCTGTCCCGGTGATTTCGTCACTGGTATTCGTTTGTCGCTGGTGGTATCAGTGACAAAATATGGAAAATGCCAGCTCCAGTGACAATGGATCGATCGGAGGCAAAACGTCGTCGTCATTGGCTGGAAAGTTACCGATATTTTAACGCAGGTGTCATTGGTTTATTTGTCGCTGTCGCTGGATCTGCTCTAACCGCTCGGCTCACGGCGCTGATCATCGTGCAGTGTCGTTGACTGAATGGGGAGGGGGTTTTCTCTGTTGTGATTGGGCAAAATGTTGCCATCACTGAATGTATAATTACTGATATTTTACCGAAACCGTCATTGTTTGATTTGTCACTGTCACTGGTTCTACTCATTTACGTTGGATGTGAGTGGGCTATTTGTGTTAGATTTTAGGACAGAGGCAGTGTTATGTGCCGTAGAAGCTTTAGTTTTTTCTTAATTCCGTATGAGTTTATTTTTAAATAAAATGAGCTTTCCGAAAAAGAAAAAACTGTGTAATAACTTCACTACTGTTGATGGGGAATTCGCGAAGTGTGATATTTGTCACACAAAATTATCGTATAAAACAACTAACAGTAATTTGAAGAAACACATGGTGAGAAAACACCCGTTAGTGAAGCTGCAACCAACAACAAACTTTTTACCTTCGTCATCAAATTTAGAGGTAAATAAATTATTATATTTATGTATTATGCATAATTAAATACCGAATTCTGATAATCTTCTGCTATAACCTAGGCTGTTATAGTAGGTTTGAAGTTGATGAACTGTCACCATAGTGCTCTGTAGACAAAATATTGTTAACCGCTCCGAAAGTCAACCCTACATCCAGGGGCCTTGTTGCAGTGAGTCGCTACTTAGAGGAACCTACTCTATGATAGAAAGGAAGATCCACTGAAATGGTGGGCTAAGATCTCCTATAATTTTTCTAATTTATGCAAACTAGTGAAACAACATTTTTGTGGAGTGGCCACATCCGTACGACTTGTTGCGAGCGACTATTCTCTAAGGGAGGATACATCTTAAATGACAGATCTCGGTTAAGTCTTGATAAGGTCAGAAAAATCATTTTTGTTAACACAAACATCCAATACTGTAAAAAAACTGTAGCCTATTTTGTAATTAAACCATATGTTGTAAATAAACTGTTATTTTGTAGTTTCATATAAGATTATATAATTTATTGCCCCAGTGTATGTGTTGCAATAACTTCCTAGTAATAATGACACCGGCACTGTCTTTCATAACTAGTGTGTTATTGGCACATACAGAGTTGTCTCAGTTTTCCTTGTCACCGGTAAAATTCACTGATCCAAGCCTGGCGCTGTCACTAAAATTACCGATCCGTTAAAGTCACTGGATCGACCATCTATATAAAGTATCCAGCTAAGTTAGTCCATATAAATATCTGTGTGCGTGAGTGAGTGAGATTAATACGCGACACTTTTCCTGATAAACATTTATTTATTAAAGCAGAATCATTTAAATAATAAGGATATTGGAAAACAATGTGCTGAAGGCTTTTCATCAATTTCATACGTATATCAGGAGCTTCGAACACCGTCAACAGGTAAAACAGACTGGATACAGTTTGCTTTAGCTGCTGACTGTGAAATAAACTCCTGATGATATCAATATACAGTACTAAATTGAAGAAAAGCTTCGAGTGTGTTATTTTGGGAATTTTCTTCTTGTTGAAATATTAGCCTTCATACACACACAAACGCGCGCGCGCACACAAACACACACTGCGACGGCCTACCGTACCCAGCGCACACAGACTCTTCCTCTTGACCGTTGTTTACCTCTGGATCCACACTTGCCTGTAGACCGCCGATGCAGGTAAAATTTGAAACAAGCAAATCTGACACGAGCCAGCACCTGCACCACTGCTTGCCAAATTCTGCTAGAGAACCAGTCACTGGACTTTGATTTTGAAAACCTAACTTACTGATATTTAACCCTTTATATCAGGTAAATATCTTATACAAGGCATCACACAGCTTAATGACCATATTGTAGACTTATTTAAGATATTTGTTTGTTGAAAAATAAATTTAACTCTTAGTCGTAAGTTTTTAAAAGCCATTGATTTTTATTTGTATAAAATGTTAACTAGTACAGGAATTTTACTTATTATTTAATTATATATATATATATATATATATATATATATATATATATATATACATATATATATATATATATATATATATATATATATGTGTGTATATATATATATATATGTGTGTATATATATATATATATATATATATATATATATATATATATATATATATATATATATAGGGTCTATATATAAATATTTTAAAATTTAAAATTACATTTAAAATTCTCAAATTATTGAAAATATTTACTTAACGTTTATAATACCATAATACCGTGTTAACGTATTTAATAATTTAACGTTATTTATTTTCATTTAACCTGTAATATATTTAACAACTCAATAATCCATCCAGTAACGATTTATCATGAACAAAATATATAATAACCTCCAAAAATATGCAACATTGAACAAAAGATTTTTAAAATTTCCTCCTTTTTACTTATGTAGTGCTATTTATCTTTCATTAATTTTCAATAATTATTCCTATATTTGATTTCAAAATTATAATCGAATCTCCCACTTAATTTCATAAAATTTTTAATTAAATTTATTTTCAAAAATCATTATCTTTAATTTACATTTTAATATTTTACATTTAATTGAAAAGTGTTTCCAAACATTCCCAAATTATTTACTCTTGTGTTACTACAAAACATAATTTAATCTACTTTTATCTTCTTTGAATATATTTATTTAAATCAAAATTAAATTTTTAAATTTTTTACCCAAGTTCTTTTTTATAAATTTATCTACTTTCAAATTTAAATTACTGAATTAATTTCTATTTATCTTATCTTGTCAACAAAACATTTCGCATAAACAAAAGTCCTTTGTAAAAAAAACAAATTTTGTATAAAAGACATGAAAAATTAACAATTGTTAAAACTAACAGACTTATAAATTTTAACATGTTCATATATCATCTGAAAAATTATTTTATTGTTATAAATTTCAACTGATTTACTTTAATAAAACCAGTTAAAGATCATAAATTCATGTACTATGCAAATCTCGGATTATTGGAGTTATTAAAAAGTTTTAAAATCGATTTATATTTTCTTATCTTTTAGACTACCTCTTATTTAATTTAAATTTACTTTGAAAATGATAAAAATATGAATTTAAAAGTGTTTTCTTAAAATTGATTTAAAAATTTTTTAATCTCAAATTTAATTAATGAAAATTTAAAAATTTAAAGAACCAAAGATAGTGCTAACTTGTTTGTCAGTCCTGTCCACAGTAATCCTTTTTGAATAGACCTCTGTCCGGTGTTTTGGTCATAGATCCGGCCTGTCCTTCGTCCAGGGTAAAACCTTGGCTCCTCGTTCGGCTCCTCACTCTCGCTCGGCGTAGGTCCTTTCGGTTTGGCTTTACAGTGTAACACACTTTAGATGATGTTACATATTAAATTGGCAAGGTTCAGAAAACAAACGAGAATGTAATCAAAAATTTGTAATAATGTACAACTGTATAAAAAAAAAAAATTGTAATGTATGAGAAATATTTTAATGAGATCTCTGGTTGTTAGTGACATCTAACGGAGAATTTTAAAACGTGTATTAAAATCGGGATGCGCCCCCCGGATGCGCGGTAGGTAGGAAGGTTGCTCGCAAATACAATATAAGGGCTCTTTTAGCCAAGATGTAAAGGGCAACGGACGTGTCCGAGAGCAAGAAAAATTTTTATTTTGTTTTCGAAGTTTAATTTAAACCTCCTTTTTAAAACATGTTATAATCATGAGATAGAAGACAGCGTACGCAACCAAGTACAAGATGGGACGCTGAAGTTACCGAGGACATTTCCTGAAACTTTCCACGAGGAGGACGCGAGGTTACCAGATGTGAATGCAGCTAAGTGAACGATTTAAGACTTTAAAGATTTATTTCAAAATTTAAAACGTTATACAGCATAACTCAAACTAAAGAACCTTGAACGTTTCAATTCATTTACATAACAGTAATTTACGCACACTTTGGTGCAATTGTGTTCACCTTGAATTATGAAATTTGATTATAAAAAAAAGGGGGAAGTAAACTCGAGTGTAGATTCATTTACAGCCATTGATTGATTAATTGTTTGTTAGAATGTTATCCTTAAAAATTCATAAATTAAACATTAAATGTCCGTAACTGAATGTCAAGAAATTTGTATCATGATTGTAACTTACCTTTTGTTTGCTGAATAAAAAGAGTATAATTTGCTTAATTGCATTTAATCGAGTAATTATTTAACCAGCACACAATTCTTGCATTTCAAGTTAATAAGCCTTAAGATTTAATTTAATGAGACTCTGCTAATTTAAATGATTTAATCTTGTATTTTAAAGTATTACAATGTAACGGAGTTCTACCATCAAAGGCGTTACAGATAGACGATTATTATCGCCTAAACTGTAAGCTAGAACTAAAAATTAAAGCTTAAACTAAAAGAATTTAAATTTAATATTAACGTTACAACAGGTTGTCTTCTTTTTCTTGATAGTTTGGTTTTAATTAAATTGTATTTTATATAATTTTTAAAATATGTTGTTTAATGCTCGTTATTCTCGCCTAATTTTGATCTAATAAATTTTTACAGTTTGTTTTGCTAAGCTTTATTAAACTTTTAATCTTGATTTAACTATTCTTGATATTTATTTCGGTGTTACAAAACCACATTAAGCCTACTTATTTTCAGTTCATTTTGCGTTCAAACGTATTTTTATAATTTAGTGTTCACGTAACAATGCGCGACGCGTAATATTAAAATTTTGAAAACAGAAAGCACTTTGAACACCGACGTTAAATGTTCAGTTTTAGGGGGTAAACCCCTAAAACTTACTCGGTGAAAACACGTATTCTACATTTCGGTGTCACCATTTGCCTTTAGCCGTACATCATGTCTATCACTCACAGTTCAAAAACAATTCCGAGCCCGACATCGTACCTTCTTCCGTGTTGTTTCCAGACTACCTTCTCCTGGAAAGCGTTCCCTCAGCTAGTGGCTTTTGACTCTACACTTGCAACGGCTGGTATTCCACATCTTTCTCCATTCATACTTATAAACAAATAATCTGTTTTCACTTCAATGTCTCTAACTTTGTTTTGGTGCGATTTAATGATTTTTTCTTATCTTTAAATTCTCTCAGATTTCTTCCGCTGATCAAAATGAAATGTCGATGGTGTTTCTACGTGAAAATTTGCGTTTGAGCTACTTAAACACGGTCCTTATCGCTGGGAAATTACATCGCGTCTCTTTAAAAATGACTTTACTCTTAGGTTTTTAAGTTGAGAAAAAACATTTCAAACTATATTTTTATAATCATAACAGTTTTTTAATTTTTCTTATTATACGTTTCCACTTGTTTGAACCGTTATAACGCACACTCGCACGCACACTCACACGCGCGCACACACACAGACACACACACAACACAGAAACAAACACACACACACAAATATATATATATATATATATATATGTGTGTGTGTGTGTGTGTGTGTGTGTGTGTGTGTGTGTGTATGTGTGTGTGTGTGTGTGTGTGTGTGTGTGTGTGTGTGTGTGTGTGTGTGTGTGTGTGTGTGTGTGTGTGTGTGTGTGTGTGTGTGTGTGTGTGTGTGTGTGTGTGTGTGTGTGTGTGTGTGTGTGTGTGTGTGTGTGTGTGTGTGTGTGTGTGTGTGTTCTGTTGCTACTACGCGTCCAAAAACGTAGTCTCAACGAAAATATGAAAAAAATTAATATTCCGGAGTAATAAAAATTTTTTAAACAATAACGTAAATATTGTTCAATGCATTTTGCTAGTTAGGTCACTGTGAAGGGGGTGGGGTGGAATAGTTTTTTTTTAATTGTAATTATTTGGGACGCCAGCAAAAGTTTTTATGTATTTCTGTATTCGTTATGAGTTTTTGTATCGCCCGGTAAAATTTTTCGTTCGAAATCGCTTACCTGGCAAAAGTAAACAATTACCCTTTTATTATACATATTTCAGTCTATGTTTAATTTTATTTATCTTAATTTTGAAAAATTGGAAATCTTATTTCGCACATAACTGAGAAATTTTAAACTTGACCTGCTTTATTAAAACTGTTGCAAACAAACTAACTGAAATAAAGCTACAAGTAGGCCTATTTAGGATTCAGGAAATAGAGTTTATTTGTCTTTTTACAAAACAAAATCAGAATGGGTTGTCTTTAATATCAGATTGCATTCTTAAAATAACCAATACATTAAAAATGTTGTAGAAACTATGGAAGCTCAGCATATATAAAATAATAAATGGTCGTGTATCTACTAGTGTTCCTTTTCGTGTTTGAAATTTCAGGGGGGCTGAAGCCTCTTTAGCCCCTCCTTATATTTGCGCTTAACTCTAACAGAATTATTTGTGGTAATTTCAACTATTCCAATACGCCACATTGAGAAGACCCTGTAGGAAGGGAGATTTGCAAAACAAATGACTCTTAGTTCACCTTAATAACAATATAAAAAGAAAGGTTCTATAACCAGGAAAAGAAAAGGAATGCCCTAAACAAACGCTAATTTCAAGGTCATAACGTAGGCGGGGACCTTGTATAGAGCTTTGACTGATCTGCGATTAATTGTAGTTAGGACATGTAACAGAACAATAAATATGTTGGATTGCAAAGAAAGAAAACTGCGTAGGCTTCATAACTTCAAAGCAACAAAAATATATGCAGTGGAAAGAGTGAGATTTCATATCTCAAGGAAAATCATATCCTGTTTAAAAATTTGTGCAATCATATTTTTTTAAATGTTTTTATTTCTTTAAAAACCTATATAGTTAGATGGGTTTATCTCAAAATATTTCCAGGTCCACTGAAATTTTCTTAAAAAATACTACTTTTTATAGTAAATTACAAACACATTAATTTTGTTCCTGAGCATAATGACTGTAAAATCGTAATAAAAAATATTTCTTGAATCAAAAGAGAAAAGATCGTTAATCCATAAAAGGAAAGGTGTCTTGAACTATTAAAGATAATTATTTCTTGACCCATAAAGAGAAAAGGTTTCTTGAGCCTTAAGGGGAAAAGGTTTCTTGAGATATAAAAATCGGAAAATATTTCTTCACCCATAAAACGTAAAGCAATAAGCGAAAAATATTTCCTAAACTATAAAAAGGAAAACGTTTTTGAGCAAAAAAATTGCCAAAAAGATAACAGATTTCTTGAGCCATAAAAGTAAACGCTTTTTTGATCCATTAAAGCAAAACATTTCTTGACATTTTAAAGGAAAATATTAAAACAAATGTTGAGGCATAAGGGGGAAAGATCAGTTGAGATAAATGAATAACCTTTCTTTAGCCACAAAAAAAATATATATTAGGCACAAAGAGAAAATGTTTGACCTTACAAAGAAAAGGTTTTCTAAACCATAATGCTCAAAAAGGGCAAGAAAAGATTGCATGAGCTATAAACGGAAAATATTTGTTGAGCCATAAAAAAAATATCTCTTGATCCTTAAAGTGTAAAGGTTACTTGAGTCTTAATGAATAAAGAGAGAAGATTTCTTGAGTCTTAAAGGCAAAGATTTTGCTGATCCATAAGGTAAAACAGGAATATTATTATTTGTAACCTGACCAAAATCATTTATTCAGATGTTATTGGAAAAAATGAGAATGCTGTCGTTAACAGACAAAAGAACTCTATCACTAAGAAATGATTCAACAAATTTTGCTTAAACCTTTTAAGATGGGTTTTAATACCTCAAATAGAGAATTTAATTTCAAAAGTATAGTCAGTATAAATTACAGTACTGCCAGTCAAATTGCGTCTGCCAGGAAAACTACAAAATAAGAAATACAACCAAACCATATTGATTAGATCATACAATTTTCCATTTTTTTGGCGATTTAGAACTAAGATTCAACTATGTTGAATGCTTGCACTGCTTGTCGGAAGTTATTTGTTACAAATAAAGTTTAGTAAAAGGCAGTTTTTTAAAATTATCTAAAAAATGTGTATATTTACATCACTTATAATTTTATAATTTGTAAATTAAAATGACATTAGTTCTGTGTAGATTAGTTTAGCAATAAATTTTTACTAAGCAAAACCTAAAATTTTTTCTATCAGTAATTGTATGTATGCAATCCACATTTCCTTAGTAGAGAATGCGTCTATTTTGAAGGGGACAATTGGAAGTATCTTTTGTTAGACAATGTACCAAATATTGGTAACAATTTAAAAAATCATATATACATATATTTTTAATAATTTTGCATAGCAAACATTTTCCCCTGTTCCATTAAAGTGAGGTCACGCCAATATCTTAGGTTATAGATTGAGAGGAAAATGTTTTGGTTTCATATGATTATCCCTCTTATTTCGCTAAAATATATGTATCTTATTAAATAAAAGCTGTTTGGTTTTACTTTCCACATTATATATTTACATACTGTATGACATAAAACAGTAATGTATATATGTATTTAAATTTCATATTCTTTTAGTAATATTTAAATTTAGAATGCATTTAATTAAGAACAAATTTCATTGACTCATCTTACCAATTTGTAGTATATCTCACTGTAAGACTTTGAGTGGCGTAAAATATAGTTTAATTTTCAAAACTATTTCTTCAGGTATAAATTATATTCGTCCCCCAGATATTTAAAATTCGTTCCCTGGCTTCCAAACTTCACCCAGTTACCAAAACCTACCTCAGAAGGAATATCTGTCTACTTACTTTTATTATAATATACTTGTTATAATATATTACTTATATTTATAATAATATAAAACCTTTTATAACATTGTAATCAGTTACTTCTCACAGTTATCTTTTGATTCTGCATAACTAAATTCAAAGATGCAAAGAGACTGGCTAAAATGGTTGACAGTGGAAAACCATCTTATTTCCTACAAACAACTGTACCTAGCTTTTTTTAGCCATGGACCTTTGAGCTATTTATAATATTGTTTGAGCTATTTATAATGCATAATTCATGTATTTTATGCAACAGGCTAATATTATATATGAAGAAACATTGGTCAAGCATCAGACTGATGCTTCAATTAGAACTCAAGTTATGTTTCAGTGATAAGCTTTTAAAACATATAAGACAAGATTTCAGTATTTGATAGTTTCTTCAACCTGAGCTTCTAGTTTTCACTTTTTCACTCTAACATATATCAGTATGTAAATACTTCCCTATAGAAAGCCTAGCATTTGAGTTACAGTTTTAGTTATAGTAAAAAGTAAGTGCTAATACAGATAAGTGTTTACGCAATTATATATATATATACACACACACACTATGTAAGATAAACTTATTTTGTAATACAAATTTAAAATAATTTTAAAAATACTTAACTAAGTGAAAATGTAATTGCTTACTTGCTGACGCATTTCAAAACATTCCTTCCTTTTACGTAGCTAACCCTCTAATGGCGGCATCGGGAGTAATGGCTCTGACGTGAATGGATGTATGGCTGTGGAATGAGGTGGGTTGTTTGAGTTGTGTGTCGTATAATAGAAAAGACTGTTGGCTTCAAAGTGTGTGTGATCTTTTAATACGTTTTCTTTATCCGTTGTGTAGTGTTTGTAGATTTCATATTTTTCTAAGGTTGTTAGTTTTTTACTTTGTTTTAATGTGTGTAGAACATTTAAATTAGTGTGTATGTCGGTGTGTGTGTGTGTGTGTGTGTGTGTGTGTGTGTGTGTGTGTGTGTGTGAATGTGTGTTGGGCGTTTTTTAGGTGTTTTGCGTAGCTGGCTTTAGGGTTTGTTTGTTTTTTTGGGGTAATGTGTTCTTTGAAGCTTGTATAGAATGACCTGCCGGTTTGGCCGATGTAATAGTTGGGACAATCGTTACAAGTTAATTTGTAAATACCTGAGAGTTTGTATTTGTCAGTTTCTTTTTGAAAAGGCTGTATGTGCTGTCTTAAAGCGTTTGTTGTTTTGTAGGATATTTGGTAATGGAGTTTTTTGAATGTGGAGGCTAATTTGTGTGTGTTTTTGTTGTGGTAGGTGAGGGATATGTATTTGTTGTTTTTTGTGTGGTTTGTTTCCATGGCCTTTTGAGAGTGTTTATGTTTAATTTTCCTGAGTATGTTGTCTGTGAGTGTGTGTTGGTAGCCATTTAATACAATTACATATCCACTTAGTTAAGTATTTTTAAAATTAGTTTAATCAGTGACTTCAAGATGATAACATCAAACAGCTTCAAATTTAAAATGTTTCTTTTTCAGTGAAACAAGAAAAAGTACACACTGTAACATTTATAGAATGGGCTATATAATATTATTTAAGAATTGGAGAAATAGATTAAAAATAACTCACACAAAATTTAAAAAGAAATTCATTAAAAGATTGGTTAGATTAAATTGAAACTAAATTTAGGTAAAAGCCTAGAAATGTAAACAAGGTATTTGAACAGTAAAATGCATTAGGAAATTTGTTATATCAAATAACCTAACAAATGAATTAAAATAAGATAATCTAATAATAGTTATGTGTAAACAAATTTGTAAACTGTAGTAACATATGACATAAACAATTGCTGGAGAGATGTAAGGTAAAAAAAAACGCGATTGTAAACAAAAAAATTGAAAGGTTATGTTTGGAAAAGTCCAGTCAAAACACACACATTTCGGAATTATTACAAAAGTAAAACACAAAGACACTTCACACACTAATAATAGTAATTAAATAAACACTGGTTAAGGATCGGAAAGTTGAAACAGTAAATGTTAACCAAATTAAAACGCCATTGTGAACAATCTCGTTGTTATAACAGCTGTGAAAGCAAGAAGTAGGTCAAGTTGCAGTCGACTCTAGTGAGAAGAAATCGAACTAAATTATAGCAACATGTGTTTTAGAAGAAGGAGAAGCCGGCATATTTTAAACATTGTTAAAAATCTAAAGACGCATTAGTTTTAGTATAGCGTGGGGGACGCTACGAGATCGGACCTGCCATGACCAGTCAAAATTTTCCATTGGAACGAATTTGTCAAAATTATACCGTTTTGTGAAGAAACTTGGCAAGATTAAACAGGGATAAATGAATTGAAAGAGTTAATACAGTGAATAAAATTTGATGTATCTAAAAAGAAAATATAAGTGTGTTAAAAGTAAAATTTAAAGAGAACGGAATCTTACATAAGCGACCAGCAGAACTTCGATATTTATTAAGTTGAGTATATAGCGCTATAAAAAATAAACTTTAGTGGACTCTTAGGATAATAGGGAAGTTTAAATTTGTACATTAGAATATCTTGGAATTAATTAATAGATAGTAGTAAGAATCATAATCCAGTTCAAATAGTTTCGCCTTTTTTGCTTATTCCAAATTAAAGTTTTTCCATCAGGAAAATATTTATTAAAAATAATTTTAAAATTTAATATTGTTTTTCAAAATTTATTTAATTAACAAAAGAGTTAAAAATATAGCCCATGCCTATAAACCCCGAGATGTTAAGAGATCTTAAAAATAGCCTAGGGTATAAAAAATTGTAATTAAAACCAAAGGAAATGAGTTTAGTATATTGTGTTAAAATTTGTTAGGTTTATTTTTGTTCTGTTTATTGTTTAAATGTTGAAATAAAAATTGTTATAATAAAGAATTATGAAATGTTCCTGAGTAGTTTTTTGTTTTAAATAGAAATTAAATATCATTCAATAAAATAATAATAATAAACCCCGTTGCGGTTTTTTTATAATTATGTTATAATTGGCGCGACAACGTGGGAGCTCGATATAATAAAAGATAAAGTTTATTTAGAGAAATTTTGAAATAAAATTAATTTAGAACTTTTTATATGAAAAACATTTGAACTGGAAATAGATTTTTAAAAAATTTTGTAAAATTAAACACTGAGTTGAATAGTCAAGGCTAGGTTGTTTTGTAAAATAAGTTTACTAATAGCTAAAAAAAAAAGAAAAAATATATCTGATGAAAGGGAATCGTACAATTTGCGGGGAGATAAAGCATAAAAAACAGGAAAAAGGGACAAGTTTGGAAATGCAAGAAATAGAAATGGAAGGCACAGATATGCGAATAGGAAACATTGAGGTAGAAGAAGCTAGGGGACTACCACCTATGCAAACCCAACAAGAAAAACGGGGAAATGATGAGAATGAAGATTTGAGGGAAATGATGAGAACTCTAATAAAAATTAATGCAAACTTCTTAAAAGAAATGAAGGAGGAGTAGAAATCCATAAAAGAGGAAATTAGGGAGGAAAATAGGAAAATGATAGAGGATATGAGGCGACAGTGGAGGACAGAGAATAATACTGTAATAGAGGATGTGAGAAGAGACTTAGAGGAGAAAGAAAGAGAATTAGAGGAGAAGATTAAGACAAATTTTGAGGAGACAAAAGAAATAATAGCTGATGAAATAGAAATTAATAAGAAAGAGGTAGAGAAAGTAGAAATTATAACAAAGAAGAACACAGAAGAGCTAGGAGAGTTAAAATTAAAGGTGACGGGGAAAAGAAAGATAACAGAAGAGCGTTTTAGGAAAGTTGAAGATGATAGGGAGAAAATATTAGGAGAGCAGGAAAGGTTAGAAGATAAAAATAAAATAGGAAAAATAGAAATATGACAAATAAAAAATGTAACAATTCAAACCGCAACTAATAGGAAGACTGAAAAGGTTAGTAAAATGATAATGGTAATAGGAGAAATGGGAGGAGTTAAATATCCATTTCAAGGCTTAGTGGTACAAGGCTTATTGAGAAAATTTATCAGAGGTACGGATATGTTAATGAATGTGGAGGCACAACTCGAGTTTGGAAAATGGGAGATGGTATTTAAATATGAGAATAACAGAGAAAATAGAACTTATGAAGCAGATGAGAGATACAATGGAGATGTAAACGGTGTTAAGGCATGGGGACAAGAAAAGAGCATGGTGCCCACAGTCAGTCGGAAAACTAAGACAATAAGAAACCCAAAAATAGAAATTAAATAGAGGAAACAAGTTTACAGGCATTAATAGACACAGGCAATAATATGACATGTATCCAGGAGAACTGGATATTGGAAAATAAAAATAAAATAGGAAGGGAGATATTAAATATAGGTAAAGGAAGCAATATGAATAAACTCTAGGTGACTATGTGTATAAGAAAACGTTAGCAGGAGATAGGTTTTAAGGGTTGGTAACTATATCTACGATAATTTATTAATAACTTCGTCGAATAATGAATAAAGATAAATATGAATCTATGATAATAAATATTGAAGCATCGTTGTAATAAAAATATGGTAATTGTGTATTTAAACTTCGTCGTATTGTAAGGGAGAATCTGCGTTGATAAATAATGGAACTTCGTCGTATATATTATATATTATAAAAGAAATATGAATCTATGATAATAAATATTAAAGCATCGTTGTAATAAAAATATGGTAATTGTGTATTTAAACTTCGTCGTATTGTAAGGGAGAATCTGCGTTGATATATATAAGTATTAAAACAAAATTTATATTCGTTGATATAAGGACAGTGTAATCGAAGGAGCTATAGATATGATCAAATAGAGGATATGGGATTGCAACCTTTAAAAATATTAGATGTTAAACTTCATACAAAATAAACTGAAATGATATAAGAAAATAATTGAACTGGATGTGAGATTGGAAGGGGAGATAAAATACTAACTTAGAACTGAGAGTCAGATGAAGCTAAAAACAAAATAAATATGAGATAAATAATAAACAGGAATATAGCAAATACCAAAAGTAAGAAAAATTAAAAATAGATAGCAGAAATAAAACGGAATGAGTACAAGTAGGGTGCACTGCAAAGATAAAGATATGTATATTCTGGATGAGCATAACAATATAAAAAAGGGGAAATATAATTTGGAAAAAGGGGAAGTTTGAATAAAATAAAATATATAAATAACGTCGAGAAATATAACTATAAAGTAATCAAGTAATATAAAATAAATGTCTACGTGAATAAGGGTGTTAATGTGTTGATGTCATCGATAATATGTTGAAATAAAATAAATGTCTGCGTGAATAAGGGTGTTAAAGTGTTGATGTCGTCGATAATATGTTAAAATAAAATAAATGTCTACGTGAATAAGTGAAGGTAAGGTGAATTACCGTCATATATATGTAACAAAGTATATAAATATAATAGAGTTTTAAAAAAATTAAAAAATAAGAATAATATGAAAGTGGGGTTAAATTTAATATAGTTGTGTTCAGATAGAGTTGATAGATTTATAACTGAAGTGAGGTTGAGGCAAGGTTAAGAAAAATTATTTTTAATTGAAAAAATTTAAGATGAATAGTTGGGAGGACGCGAAAAAAGGGATAGTAAATAGAATAATAAATAACAACATATAAAATTAATGAAATAGTATTATGCGAGTTTTAAACTAGTATAAACCATGTACGACAAGTAGCTTGAAGTTTCAGCTCAGTAGTTAATTGTTAAAGAGTTAAGATAAAATTGTATCATAGAATGAAGTATAAATTGAAGAAAGTGGACAAATGAATGTATAAATGACTTTTAAGTGGACAATTATAAAAGTAGTAAAGACAATGGACGGTAACTTAGCCAAAGTGTTAAGGGACTTACTCAATAAAAAATGTGTTCAATTAGTTTTTAAATAAAATGTACAATTAGGAAATAAATGTTAATTTAAATTTAATTTTAAAAAAAATATGTATATTTAATCAAGCTTGTAAAATGTAAAGAATGTGTAATGTAGATAGTAGGAATATTTTTTTTATTTAAATTAAATTAGGGGACATTGTAACATTTATAGAATGGGCTATATAATATTATTTAAGAATTGGAAAAATAGATTAAAAATAACTCACACAAAATTTAAAAAGAAATTCATTAAAAGATTGGTTAGATTAAATTGAAACTAAATTTAGGTAAAAGCCTGGAAATGTAAACAAGGTATTTGAACAGTAAAATGCATTAGGAAATTTGTTATATCAAATAACCTAACAAATGAATTAAAACAAGATAATCTAATAATAGTTATGTGTAAACAAATTTGTAAACTATAGTAGCATAGGATATAAACAATTGCTGGAGAGATGTAAGGTAAAAAAAAACGCGATTGTAAACAAAAAAATTGAAAGGTTATGTTTGGAAAAGTCCAGTCAAAACACACACATTTCGGAATTATTACAAAAGAAAAACATAAAGAAACCACTAATAATAGTAATTAAATAAACACTGGAAGGTTTGTTAAGGATCGGAAAGTTGAAACAGTAAATGTTAACCAAATTAAAACGCCACTGTGACCAATCTCGTTGTTATAACAACTGTGAAAGCAAGAAGTAGGTCAAGTTGCAGTCGACTCTAGTGAGAAGAAATCGAACTAAATTATAGCAACATGTGTTTTAGAAGAAGGAGAAGCCGGCATATTTTAAACATTGTTAAAAATCTAAAGACGCGTTAGTTTTAGTATAGCGTGGGGACGCTACGAGATCCATGACCAGTCAAAATTTTCCATTGGAAGGAATTCGTCAAAATTATACGGTTTTGTGAAGAAACTTGGCAAGATTAAACAGGGATAAATGAATTGAAAGAGTTAATACAGTGAATAAAATTTGATGTATCTAAAAAGAAAATATAAGTGTGTTAAAAGTAAAATTTAAAGAGAACGGAATCTTACATAAGCGACCAGCAGAACTTCGATATTTATTAAGTTGAGTATATAGCGCTATAAAAAATAAACTTTAGTGGACTCTTAGGATAATAGGGGAGTTTAAATTTGTACATTAGAATATCTTGGAATTAATTAATAGATAGTAGTAAGAATCATAATCCAGTTCAAATAGTTTCGCCTTTTTTTGCTTATTCCAAATTAAAGTTTTTCCATCAGGAAAATATTTATTAAAAATAATTTCAAAATTTAATATTGTTTTTCAAAATTTATTTAATTAACAAAAGAGTTAAAAATATAGCCCATGCCTATAAACCCCGAGATATTAAGAGATCTTAAAAATAGCCTAGGGTATAAAAAATTGTAACTAAAACCAAAGGAAATGAGTTTAGTATATTGTGTTAAAATTTGTTAAGTTTATTTTTGTTCTGTTTATTGTTTAAATGTTGAAATAAAAATTGTTATAATAAAGAATTATGAAATATTCCTGAGTAGTTTTTTGTTTTAAATAGAAATTAAATATCATTCAATAAAATAATAATAATAAACCCTGTTGCGTTTTTTTTTATAATTATGTTATAACACGTTAAATTAGACACTGTTTGACAAGGAAGTAATTATTTCCTTCCTTGTCTAAATTGATATTGGTAAAAAATTATGTTTGGTGATACAGAAAGTCTTCATCAGGTGCCGATGCAATAATAATTAAATTAAAGAAAATATATTTAAAAAATAACTAAAAAAAGACACAAAACCTTTTAAAATCGTGTTTTTTTTTATAAAACATATACAGAACAGTTTTTCACAGCTATAAAAATTCTGGTAGGTAAAGATAGATTTAGTTATAAAAGAGTTATCCATTTTGGTATAAATTTTAACACTGTCTCGCGAAACAAGAAGGCATTTTTCCTAGTGCATTAGTAACATTTTCTTTGGACATAAAAATCTTTACTGTATACTTTGTAGATATATTCTAATATAGTATAACAAAGAACTCTGTTTAATAAAAACATGCGATTTTAAAAAGTTTTGTATGCATGTTATAGTGATTGAACCTTAATACCAAACACATATTTTTCATTCCTATTTGAACATTCTTCTGAAAGGTATTTTATGTAGTAGCATTTTAAAAATATATTTGTCCAGAGTCTTGTTTGTTTATGTAATTATACTTTTTTTTTCTTCTAAGGTTCTTTCTTTGCAAATTGAGAATCCGTATCCAAATATTATAGATATATATAATTTAATTTTTTTTTTAATTCTCTTGTTAGATGTTTTTTTATAGAGGACTTATTATTTGGTTAAATCTTCTTTCAAAATCTGAAATAATTTAAAATTGAAATTCATTACGAACCAGCAAATTTTTTTATCAGTGTAATCATTTAAGTAAAGCTAATAATGACTGGAATTAATACTTATATAATAATGGTACCCAAATAAAAAATTAAGTCTGTGAGTTGACTCAAATACTACTACAGAGTAAAGCCTCCTTATAGTAGACATCGTCTATCTTTCACGAAATATCTATTGTTAAAAATAAATAAACCGATAAATAATGTTAAAAAATATAGCTTTATATTGTGTGTGAAAAAGGTATGAATTGTAACCCTTTATTGAAACTTATTCTCAAAAACATTTATTGTAAAGTAAATACTATACTTAGACAATTTAGTTATTCAAAATGTGTTACAAATTCAATGTGTATGTTATTTAGGTATGAGGATTTTGAGTTTTAACAAGTTTACTGCTGATCCCCCAAAACTACAGTATTGCCAAGGAGCTGATACACAAATTTGTATTTTATCACACATATTAATCGCAAAGGATTCAGGAAAAACATGCAATGAGAGACAAAAACATGTTTGATTTTAATTACCCTTAGATTGAGAGTAAAATACAAGCAGTGTGATAAGGTTTATCAAAATTCTTTGTTAGAGATTGATAATGAAATTGAAATTGATAAACAAAGAACAGTTATTTTATACTTTTGGAATCAACTTGGCAAAAAAACCACTACTTACTGATATTTTTCAACAGACAAGTTTCAAACTAGGCCAGGGCATTGTTTAATGCTGTGAGTCAAGGACAAGACTGAGTTGATACCAAAAGTGTAATCATAGAAAAACATCAAGATGTACAACACAAAAACTGTGAGCTATTTAACAACACTATACTCAACTTAAAATGGTAATTAAAACATACCCATGTATTTATTTAAGTATATTTTTAAGTGTTATGAAAAACCTATTGAGACATAATATTCTTTATTGTATTAATTGATCCTAATTCGATCTACATTGGTTGCTGGAAAGCATTGTTGAGATATGGGGCAAAAGTATTAAAGGCAGGTTTTTTATAACGTAAGTTGTAGTTGAAATCTGTTGGCCCAAGTAGAATTAATCAGTATATACAGTTTGCTGTGTATATACCTGGTGCATACAGTTTTTGTTTTGTGTTGTATTGTATGTTTTGGTGTAGCCATCTTACGTTTTGGAATTTTTTAGCAATCTCATTTGATGTTTCGTTTATCTGTGTAAGATGATAAGTTTCTTTTTCCCTCTGTTGTATTATTTTTATTTGTTTGGTGTACCTTAGTTTATCAATAATTGAGTTACTGTATATATTTCTGTAATTATATATATTTAATTTTTTTCATTCAGTAACTACAATTTTAGTCTATGGTGCATGATCCTGAACCAACATCTTTATGAACAAAAATGTTATGATACAGTAAATTCTTCAGAAATTCAATTACATTACAATAAACTCTCACTAATCTGGCAGAATACTGGATGGCCAATTAAAACACAATGTACATTGAACAATATTTATGTTTATCGCCAAAAAATAAAGAAAACTCAGTAAAACATCCAGTATTGTATTTGAATAACTGTACTGGTATTTACTTTACAATAAAAGGTTACCTTAATGGTAAAAACAAAAATGTTAATATGTTTCTGTTTACACTGCAACTGCATTGTTCCCTTGCACTTCCCAAGTTACTGTTCATTGTTCCTAACTACTGCAACAACGTATGGCTTGGAAATGTTTACATATCATGAGCTACACAACTATAAACGGGTGGTGTAAAGTCACTCGGTCATTAAACGGGTGGTGTAAAAGTCACTCGGTCACTGATATCAACATGTAGTGAAAAATATACAGATTATGTTTACATCTTCTGACCTTGACGAAAATGCTGGATTACTGGATGGACCGGATAGGTGAAATGCTGGATTATAGAAAGTTAACCATATAAGTTTGACAAGTCAATTATTTTTTAAATTCAAATGTGAAGGTTTCACAGTACATCATGAACATCTTCCAAATTACTTTTTATATTTAATACAGCGGTTTTATCAGCAAAAATTTGAATTTTTAATTTATAGTGGTAATTTTAGTAAAAAACATACCTAAACATTATTCCTTAACGATCCATTTATACCTTTTATATCCGTGTAATTTGCAAAATAAATCAATGTTATGAAGGAAAACAAAGGTTAATTAGTAAGATCCTAAATGCATCATAGGATCTTTAGGATTAAATCTAACTGAGAATTAATATTGCAATAGCTTTTGAACTATTGAACCATTATAATTATCTAATTTCTAAATAATCATTACCTCTTCAACATAGTGATATCTTTGAACAACTCTAGGATACACGTGTGGTGCTAAAGTATATTCCAATGTTCTAAGAAGTTCTTCTGGTATTCGACACATTGCTACAGCATTGCCCATGTGTATAACTCCATTTTCAATATCTCCTTTTCCTAAATACTCTTCTGCTTTTTCAACCTTTTTAGGCAAATTTTACTATTAAATTAAATTGAGAATTAACAATATTATACCTTAAATTTAATTTTATATTAAAGTAAATTAATTTAAAAAATAATTCTTTAATTTTGTAAGTTCATTCCGTTTGGTGAATCTTAATTAATCCTTTTAACATTGTGATTTTGTTAAAGTGATTAATTAAAAATAATTACAAGAAATATTATAAAAAAACTCTAAATACAAATATATTGTAAACTATCTAAATCAGCAGCTGTATTGATTTTGTTGTGACATTTGTTTTATTATAAATAAATAATATTACGTATAATAAATTTTAAGTATCAGACTCTTTTCACAATAAATTTTTATATAAACTGAAGTTTTTTACGCACATTTAAAACCGTATGTAATCATAAATTGATTATATACTACAGTTGGTTGTTGATTATTTGAACATGCAAAACCAGCTGAAGAAAATATTATTTGAATCGTGGAGCACTTGATGTAAGGTACATAGAGAGTATGGTATATGTTTTTAAATGGAACATTTCCTAAGATATGTGTTATCAATTATTTCTTGTTATTTTTTTGCAATGGCAATACAACTGTACATATATACTGTAGTACATGTATTGTATTTGTAAGTTTTAAAGTTGGTATATACATTTATAAAATACTTACAGTCCTAAACACTACACATTATTATACATAGGTCTTTGTAATTGTATAGCAGAATTTGTGTCTTCACGTTTTCTTAATTTTTTATGTCCTTAATATTAATTTTATTTATGATACAGTAGTACAATAAGCCTAGTCATTAGAATAACTAATTGGTTGTTGTACTAATGGTTTATAGTAATTGTATTTTTTTTTAATGAAGCTGTACTAATTTGAATAATAAACTGACATTGATGTTCTATCACGAAAACATTTGGTTCATTCACTTTCTTTCTTGGAGAATAAATAGTTGGTTAGAAAGTTATAACCATCATTATACAATAAAAATCATTCTTTGTTTTTTTTTCATGAGGGCATAGTATAGTAAAAAAAATTAAACTGTTACCATTTAAATATGTTATAATAATATCTCATTTTAAAAATTGTAAACTATTTGACCTATTCTAATGTATTTAGAAAACACATATATTTTATGTGTAATTTACCGTAATTAGTATGCGGTACCGTATGTTAGAGCTTTAGAGTCAGGACAACTTATTTTGTATGCTGCATTAACCATAATTGTACTTTCTATATCTGTATTTATACAAGAAATTTTATATTAGGACCCTTAAGATTTGTTAAGAAACTATTTTTTCTCTTTTTTTGTGAATAAATAATTTTTTAAAATTTAAGTACCAGACTAAAACCGTTCACTGATATTAGTTGAATCCATCTTCACGAAAGCTACTAGTTTCCACTAAAACACTGTTAATATTTTACACTTGCCTATATCAGCACTTACTTATATTTGTTGAGAGCAGCCATTTTGGGAGATGTGTCCCATTGTCAACTCAGACAGTAACTGATCTCAAGGTTTTTGTAGGTTAGGGTGACATGGGATATTATAGTTGGGGTCTGGGTATGTTTCGTGGTTAATAGTAGTTATGATGTTGAAAAGTGTGTGTGACTTATAATGTAATTGGGTGTTGAGTATGTGTGTAGGGTGTAGTTTGAAATGTTTACTTACACCAACAGCTTACAATGGAACTGCACTATATCGAACTTCAGGAAGTAGTAAATTTCACCAACACACTAATTATGACAGAAGAAACAATTTTAAATAAAAAACATAACAAAAAAAATACATAACCTCAAAAACACACAACACCCAAAACGTTATTAATACCACACACTCTTTTCACCCCAGAACAGTAAACCTCACCAATACATTTTCAGCTAAGGAATTAAAACTACTAGACAAAGGCTTAAAACACAACATCACACACAATTACAGTCAACAAACTGTCACCAAAACTATAATATTAGACCTTGAAAACACAATCCAACATAACACACCATAAGAACAAGATGAAAATCAGACAACAAATAAAACCCAAAATAACCCCAATTAACCCCCCAAAAATAAACACCCAAGAATTAAAAATAGCCAAATCCATCAATAACAAAATTAAAAAAACAAAACCTAACCATAACCAAAGCTGATAAAGGCTACATAATAGTAATTATTAACAATAGTATCAACAAAAAAGTACACGGCTTCATTCATAATAACAATATCACTGTACTAGAAAATGATCCAACAAAAAAATACAACACCCAAATCAAAGAAGCAATCCACAAAACAAAACTCATATTCCCACTATACACCAAAAAGCACTTAAAATAAATTAAACCAATAGGCCATAGACTAAACTCCCTGCCCAAACTTCACAAAACTGACATCCCTATATGTCCACTAATCAACCACTTAAGTGCCCCTTCTCATCTTCTAGCTAAATTTCTCGTTAAAACCATCTGTAACCTTATAAAATTTACTAATCATTGCAGCATAAAAAAATAGCCTAAATCTAATCAACCAAATAAAAAACGGAAATATCCCACACCACTCCACTTCAGTCTCCTTCGATATATCAAATCTCACTAACATCCCCATTCCAGAAACTATCAATATCCTCAAAATCATGCTTATATACACAAATACACCACATACTCACATTGACAAAACCATCCACCTAACACATCTCAAATATACTTACCTACAACAACACTTTCTACACCCAAAAAGACGGCCTACCAATCGGATCCCCCAAAGCTAGCATCTTGGCAGGAATATTCTAACACCACATTGAACAAACCCACATTTTACACATTAATAAATATTCAGATAACATCATTTATTGGTATAGATATGTCGACGATATTATCACATACAAAGGCAACACACGCCGAGCACACATATTTTTAAAACATCCTAATTCCATACACCCAGAACTAACATATACCCTCAAAACGGAACAAAACAACTCTCTTAACTTTCTGGATCTCAAAATTAAATGTACAGACAAACAATTAAACCGTTAGACTACCAAGAATTAAACACCATAAATAATATAGCAGAAATGAATGGATACAACACAACAATGATTGACAAATTATACAACTGCCTAAAAAACAAACCCAATAACCCAAATACAAATACACAACATGAAAAACCCTTAAAATACTTAACAATATCATACAGATCATCCAAAATCGACAATCTAATCAACACACTACGAAAATACAATTACAAAATAGCCTACTCTACAAACAATACTTTTAATAAACAATTTAAATCCAACATAAACAAAATAAACGACATTTACAACGCTGCTGGAGGTTACAAACTAACTTCCAGTTCGTGCCCCAGTTTTTCCATAGGCCAGACTGGAAGGTTATTTTACACACTCTACCAAGAACATATAAACGCACTAACAAACAATAACTACCAATCAAACTTCGCCAAACATCTCACATCCACAAAACATGACCACATAGACATAACTGCCAACCTACAAAATTTTCATAAACAAAACAAAAATAACCAACTTTACACAACCGAACAATACGAAATATATAAACATTCACCCTACATCAAATCCATCAAACTACACCCTACACACATACTCAACATCCAACTACATTATAACTCACACACACTTTTCGACATCATAACTCCTAATACCCACCAAACACACCCACACCCCTACTATAATATCCCACCCCACCCTAACCTACGAAAACCTTGCGATCAGTTATGGTCTGAGTTGACAATGGGATTATTCTCCCAAAACAGCTGCCCTTAACAACTATAAGTAAGTGCTACTATAGGCAAGTGTAAAATATTTACAAGTGTTTTTTCACTGATATTTCTCAGCAAATATATTTTTCTCTAGTTCAATGCATGTCAGTTTCAGTGCATCCATTCTTCTGAGAAAAATAAGTAAATCAGTGTATTTAATCAGGTATTCAAATCACAAAATCTTATTATTTTACTTTGTAAAAATAGGATGATTGGTTTCTATTTAGAAAAGATTTTATGCCTACATTTCGTATAAATGTCCCACTGAAGTGTCAACTGTCTTGATCTGTGAATAAAGATTTATATTACATATATTTATGTAATTTTTTTTTTTCTTAGAACGCCTAAATATCAATTTTGTAGTAAATATTGGTCTATCACTTAGTGGAGTAATAGTTGCATCTAGATTTCATTCTCTTAAACTAGCTACTCTGTAACAATCCTTGGTCAGATTGAGTCAGGTTTATTTTCCATTGTGGATTCAATTCCCTTTAAAATTCTGCTTATGTATTTCTAAGTAAACAACTTTTCCAACAGAAAGTAAGATTAGTAAAACAAATCTAAGATTATACTTCATATAAATCACAAAAAATTAATTACAGTGAAACTGAATTTGTCAACGTGTACTAAATTTAAATTGGTTAAAGCTAAAAAGAAAGACTCTTCTTTATTTTGATAGAATTTAGAAAGGAATAAAACATATTTTCTTTTTATGCATACAGAATTATTAATGTGCAACATAACTATCTTGGTGATGTTTAAATAAATTGTATTCTTGAATTATGTAGTCCATTATATTCAGTAAAACTTAATCACTTTTACAATGTAAACGTGATTAATAAATTTGTATTACCTTAATTTATTATTTTTTTTATGTTTGTTGATTCCATCTTGATCTGAGCTACTAATTTTCACTAAACACTTGTAAATATTTACAAACTTGCCTATAGTAGCACTTACTTATATTTGTTGAGGACGACCGTTTCGGGAGATGTGTCCCATTGTCAACTCACACCGTAACTCAATGAGTTATGTAACCGTAACTCAGAGTTACGGTCTGAGTTGACAATGGGAGACATCTCCCAAAACGGCCGACCTCATAAAATATAAGTATGTAAGTGCTACTATAGGCAAGTTTGTAAATATTTACAAATGTTTAGTATTATTTTTTTGCACATTTCTTGCAAAAACTGGAAATTTTATAATTTTCCAGTTGGTTGTTTAAATATTGATAACATGGTTAATTATGTTTAAAATTTACAAGTGCTACTCTATATGAGTCTGTTATTTACCCTGTGGTTATGTTAACACAAGGTTGAAAAACAAAATTCAGAAATAATATTTTTAGGTTTAATAAAAACACAGAATTAATCTTACAGGAGATCATTTATAATCAAACCATTATGATTACCTTTTTGTAACAACATAGTTGAAAACATACAGCTAGGACAAATAATCAATAAAATAGCTATAAATCTAGGTATCTTTGGCCATATCCTAAAAAAACACATTTATAGAATACATTAGTTGTATAGTTCATACATAACTTTATTTTTGAAAACTTTAACATGTTTTACATTGAATGTAATAAAGTTGCTTGTTGTAATAATCTAGAATTCACTAATTAAATTATAAGTAATTATTACATAATTGAGTGAATAATTTTGAACTTACTTATTGATTCGTTTTATTGACAAATCCAACCCGTTACTCAGGTGTAGCAGGTCGAGTATTTCAAAACACATCAGCAGTTAACTTCAAAAGTATTCACTCAGTTACCAAATAATTACTCATAATTGAATATAATACTCGAAATTATGCATTAAAATTTTAAGTATTTTTAACTTACTTCATTCAGAAAAAATATCTTAACTTCTGTAAGGTTATTAACATCTGGAAATTTTAGCCGCTCTTTTCGTCTTGCTTCTTTCTCAGCTTCTTGAGTTCTCTTTCTTTCTATTGAGAAAATCATTATACAAAAATAGCATGGTAAAATTTTATTTAAAAATTATAAAGTAATATTTCTAAAACCAGCTTTGGATAAAAGACTTTATGTAAAAAATAGGTCAGCATCTGACAGAACAATATAAGCCCTAATCACTGTATTATAAAATATCTTCCCTTAAAAAATTCTGAAATGTCATGCGCTGTAGCTACATCAATTATTTTATGTGATATAATGAACATTTATTAATAAATGACTTTTATTTTCATTAAAAATTGCTTATGTATTTTAATGTAACTGCTACATTAATAAAAGCATTATTAATTTTGTTTAGAAATCTAAATTTATATTAAAAATTTCTCAAATCCTCTCATCAACCTTTTGGAAAAAAATACCTAAAATAAACATTTTAGAGAGAGATATCTAAATTTCATCTCAGACAGTACGTCAATTCCAGCAAATTGATTTATAATTTTTAAAATTTGCTGATGTAAATATAATTTGAGAAAAATTTTAAAAGTGTATACAATTTTACATGGAAGTGAAATTTCAATTTCACACTTGAAACATTTATCTTACACTCTTGACCACTCTATTGAAATGTGCATTTAAAAACTGCTGCTTCCTATGTCAACCTAGGTCACATTGTATTGTAGCAGCCAACTCATCAATTAGTATGGTTAAAAAAATTTTTTTCAACTAGTCTCTAAGTCAATTTATAAGTTTGAGTTATAATTATAAGTTTGACAAATTATTAAATTACTAAGTTTAAATACCCTGTATTAATATTTTTATTGATATCACTTGAGACATCGCTATTGATGTCACTAATAACATTGAACAATGCACTGATCTAGTGTGAAACGTGTCTGCCAAAAATTATCAGTAAATAGTGCTTTTTTTTGCCAAATAATATTAATAAACAAAATTGTTAAAAACCCTGAAGACGTACAACACAAATACTACTAGTTTTACCCTGTATTATGTTACACTGTAATAACAGAATACTTTTATCATCCAAACGATTTAAGCAAAATACACAGAGTGATATATGGTGAATACTAATGTCAACCCTAATTTACTTTTCAATGTAATTATGTATTTGTATTATTATTAGCTAGTATCCTTAAATTTTTAAATAAATACAAGTGATGTCTTTTATTAATGTAGTAGATCATAAATATGATGGTTAAAAATGCTGGAATTTGTTTTATTCATAATATATATTATTTAAACTGTCACTGAAAACAACACAAAATTATAATTACTCTATTCCTAGATTTTAGAAAAATTACTTACTTTCTGCTAATTTTTTTTTGTAACCTGGAGAGTTTCTTCTCTTATGATCAAAGACAATACAAATTATAATTGCTAATGATGCAACACAACTACCAGCTATTAATGAATTTTGAGTGATCATGTTTTGCTTATGTTAATGTTAGACCTTGAATTTACTCATGTTTATAACAGCTAGGTTTAGCCTAGTCTGATACTGTTAATATTTCAATGTAAAAAAGACCACCAACACCAAACCATGTATCCTAAGCTTAATGAACATATGTTTAACCAAATTTTTAAAATATGATTTACCTAGATTTTGATTATTTTGGTTGGTACAAAAGATTTTGTTTACAAATTATTAGGAACTTTGTTTTTGTTAATTTAAAACAATCGCCAAAAGTTAAGAGGAAACTGTAGTAGATATAGATTTTGCTTAAAAAATGACATTCGTATTAACATGTGCTCATAGAATTATACAATGTATTGCGTACTTTACATGAATATACATTTTTAATGTTTTGTACTCAGTCCAATGTTAATAGTTTTTTGAGAAATATAAGATAATTAAACATAAAACTAGAACATATAACTAGAAAAAAATCATATCGGAAATTAGAAATTGGGTAATAATTATTCATACTCTTTACACACATTTTAAAGACAAAGATCCTAAACAAATATCAGTACTTTTGGTTTATCCACTTTTATTTGCTCTTACAAATTAAACTAACATACATATAATATATATGCGCCCGTTTTTTCCAGTCTTCAGTATGCAAAATTATATTGAGTAATTTTCTTATTTTGTTCTTTTATAGCAATTATCTATCACATGCATCAGTTTTTTCCGATGCCCTTCAGTGTGCAAAATTATATTGGATAAATTTTTCATTTTATTCTTATGTGACAATTAGTGCAAACAGCTAGTTTCTGTTTGTTTTGTTTTTCTTTTATAATAAGTAATTCATCAAGAATCCACTGTATGAACACATGTACATACATGTGGTAATGAGGTAATCTGTGGAGGATGCATTTAATCGATAGAGTGAAGATTCAAAGATTCACAAACTCACTGTATATTATAGAACATGGTGACACTTATGGACATTTAATTTTGTATTCAACATAAATTGTTTTTGAATTTTGTTAATTTACAGGAATGTTGAACTTAACGAAAATAAGTAACTAAAGTGTACAAGAATTTGCTATAGACGTTATGACTTTAGAAGGATTTTTCTTTGCGTTTTGCTTAATTGACACTGGAGCTGTATTATTTTTGCTTGTGTATTTGGTATCCTTAAAGTGCAGTGTTTTGTTTACCTTTGAAAGTTATAATTTTGAAATAGAATTTGGTTTTCAATATTTAGTATTGTAATACCAATTTTAAATATGACTATAATAAAACTAAGAGATAATCAGTATAAAAATTATAGTAAATAATAACCGGTGAAACTTGCTAAGAATCTGGACTAGTTTTGTTTACTTTTTGGTATTTGGTAGCAAAGTTATATTCTTACAATGTTGAATGGAACTGAAATGAGTTGAATTGTATTTTATGGTATTATATATTCTTGTAGATATATCAGGCCACTAAATTTTAGTAAATATGCTATTAAAATTTAATATTCGAAAGTGATTACATTGCTTCATAGATTGGCTACTTTTATATTAAATGAATGGCTATATAGGTTCACTCTATTTCACTTGTTTTAGTGATGAATGACGTTTTACTGCTACGTTTTATTTCCCTACTTTTAATTTTAAAAAAGTAACTTTCCTCGAAGACAAAAAAAATTACTTGTGGATATCGTCCTTTTTCGTGGTTTTGAACAATTATCCAAAATATCGTAGGTGTCCGCGATTGTAAACATTTACCGTTATAATTTTATACAACATTAGTATATACCTACATTAAAATATACCTATGGAGTATCCAGTCAGGATGGATTTGGTTATAATTTTATTCAGCATTACTATCTACCTATATTAAAATATACCAATGAAGTATCCAGTCAGGATAGATTTGGTCAGTGGCGGACTTCCAATTAGGCACACTAGGCACGTGCCTATGGGCGCAGCCTCTAGGGGGCGGCAGGCAGCAGCCGTTTTTTTTTTTGTACCGATTAGTTTTAGTGACAATAGTAATAGTACTTAGTTAAATGTGGTGAGTGTCATAATGTGAACCTCAATTAAATCAGTGGCGGATCCAGCAGGGGGGGGGGCGCCCCCCCTGAGAATAGAAAACTTCCTTTTATTTTATTGTTTTTTAATTTTATTGATGGAACCAAAATAAATTTTTAAATTTATTTTTATAAAAAGCCTTTAAGTAATATCTTATATATATCTCTTTGAACAGGCATGAAAACGGATTCGTATGGTGAAAAATTAAAAGTATTATATTACGTTGGGACGTTTCCAATAAATTCGCGAACACGGCGCAAAGGGGCGGCTGGCCGAATTGTGCCTAGGGGTGGCACCATGGCAAAGTCCGCCACTGGATTTGGTTGTAATTTTCTGCATCGGCAATAAGTCTAAATATTTGCCAATATTAAAACCAAATCTATCCTGACTGGATACTTCATAGGTATATTTTAATTTAAAGGTATATAGTAATGTATAAAATTACAACCAAATCTAGACGTAGTGCAGTGCGCTGTAGCTAATGCATGCCCGGTTCACGCTATAGGCTTGCATGTCGTTAGAGACTAACATTTAAAATATGAAAAGAGTAGTATTATTCGCATATTTTCTGCGAAGTAGATATTTGTGTTCTACCCATTTAATCAAGTAATTTTAAACAAATTTTTTTTAAAGAAAACAAACATCATTAATACTATATTTTTAACCGAAAGTTTTTATTTAACTAGGTTAGTTATCCACATCACCAATATTACAAAATATAAATCTGGTGATGTGAATGTCCTTAGGAACATGAAAGAAAAAATTAAAGCTGTTGTTGATACTTCAACATTTTGACAAAGACAAAGAATATGTCACTTGGAAAACTTATTAAAGTGCAATAATTTTATGAATGTTTTCAGTCCAGGCACTGACAAATCTTTCCAGTTATTTATTCTTGACAATGGCGTAAGATTTGGTTTAGCATACACATCCCATGCACAACTATTAGTAGCTTTCACAATATTCTCCAAAAACATGTCATCTGGAAGTAGTTTAACCAGTCATATGGTTGATTTTCTCTACCCGTCTCCAATCAGAGACGGCCACCACAAACGTGTTAATTGGACAAAAACCATTGTTTTTATGATATTTGCAGTCGCAAGTAGTACCTGGTACTACTTTGCTTCCATGCACTCAGTAGTCAGTCTTAGTCTCTCTCCAACAGTACTACTGGCCATGACAACTACTATTATATGGGCCTAACAGCTGTTTAGTGAACTCATATGCTATTTAAACAGATGCAGTTATTCTATATATCAAACCTCCACAGTAATGTTAAATACAATTTTTGTTTATTCCTCTGGGCCTTTGGAAGAGTTTTATCACTCTTTTAGTTATGCCACTGCATATATATATATATATATATATATATATATATATATATATATATATATATATATATATATATATATATATATATTAATTCACTAGGAAATTACCATGATAAAACTAAAATTCAAATGTTTTAAACCTATCAAAAAATTTATCTGATTATGTACATTTTTATCCCTATTAAAAAAAAAGACTATTACCTCATTACAACACTTTCTTGAAGTAAACTAATATTAATTTGATAATATTGTTATTTAAATATATAAATTAAATGTTTGTGTTCCTTAATAGTTTCTTCAGGTAATTACACTGTCTGACTTAGAATGTGACTATCTTAATGCCCAACAATGTTGTTCCAAATTAAATACTGTAAGTTGAAGATTTAAGATAGTAATATTTATAAACTACAAAATAATCTATTTTTATTACATATGTGTTTATCTATTTATTGACATATGTGTGCCAACCAGTAAGTGATTTAATTGTTGTTTGCATTATTCATTAAAACCTTAGAGAAAACCATTTGTGAAAACCATATGCTGAAGTAATATTATTTTGTTTGGCAAACAGCTGAAACCAGAGTAAACTACTGCTTTAGGTTTGAAAAAAACAAATTTAATTATGCTATAAAGAAAAATGAGATGGGAGTTGATATTTTGTAATAATTTGAAATGAGTTTTTCCACAAATATAAACATTTTGTCTATTACTTTCAAATTAAATTTTGTTTCATGAATATAGCTATTGCACACAGATGTAGCGGCATTACACAGTGAATAAAAATGAGTTTATTGAAGGTGATGTTTACATTTCATCATAGAAATCAAATATTTGAACAAGATGTTCAAATTTTTTTTAAAACAAAATGTTTTGAACTATAGCAGAAAATGTGCATTTTGTTACCAAATATAGAATTATTTTAATGTTAGAAAATCCCTAAATAAATTACCTAAATATTACTTAAGTCATCCCAAAAGAAGGTTACTCTATATTTTTAATAAAAAGGGGAAATTTAAAAAAATATATTTTGGAAAGTTCTTATAAAACTTATTTTATACATTTATCTGTTAGTGGAGCAGTGGCTGAAGACAACACATAATCTTTAAAATTATGTCGTACTTTCTAAAGTGTTTTTTTAATTTCTATGTGTGATTTATTAAATAAATTGTGAAAAATTAACTTCACAATTAAAAATGTATCACTTTGTCTTTTGTTATTGTTGTGATTACCTCTCCAATTGTTTAACCTTGCTAAAATGAGACATCATTGTTCTAGATTGAGTCTAAATATAAAATTTTAAAAAAAACTCCTTTTCAAATCAATAAAAATTAGTATGATAACTTTACCTAAGTGTTAAATTTAAGAAAACCTGATATTCTCTAAACTGTTTTATTACAACCTTTCTTACATTAATGCTTATGTCTTTTTTACAGTGGGTAATACCAAAGCTTGCAGCCAATGCAGTCCTCTTATTGATCTTCATCCTTTATGGGTTTTGGTTTCTAGCGCTTTTGAATTTTCCAGTTGTTGCATGGTTGATATATGAGTGAGTACATTATCAATAGGTCTATAGCTCAATAAATCAAAAATAAAAAACATACAAAATAAAAATAATTCTAAAAGTCAGATCAACAGAAACGATAGAAATAATTCATGTAAAGCGGACTGATGGGATAAAATAAACCCTCTTATATGTAAACAAAACCAATTACCTGTAAACTTGAGTAAAATTATGCCTATAGAAACAAATAAAAATTATACCTTTTTGGCAAATATATCTTCAGTTTTTGCTTTAACTAAACTAAAAATAAGATATTGTTTTTTCTGCATGTTAATAATCTTGCAAAAAATTACATTTAATCATAAATAAATTGAAATTTTATCATAACGTTATAAGGAAATTTGAGGATCTGAAAAATATTTGTGATAGAATGATTTGGAACGGACGTTTGTTGGTAAAAACACTATAGTGGAAAAAATTGTTAGATTAAAAATAGAGTAATATTCAAAATATACATATGTAGAAATAATTAAAAACAGTATTTTAGAAGAAATGTCAGCAAGAAATAAGGAAAATATATGGTAGGATGAAGTAAAATAGAGCATTATAGTTACTTTGTTTGGATGGCTGGTCCAGTGAAAAGTTGTATTTAGTAGAAAGAAAAAGCTTAAATTATTGCAATTTCTTGATGGTGGGACATTCTCAAGACAAAGTGTGAAGATAGTCATGCTAATGAAGATCAGTAATATTTATCTAAGAATATTTGTTGAGGAAGATAATAATAAATCATAATAAGAGTAAGGTTATTGTAATTAAAGCTAAATAATTAAAATTTACAATATTTGGGATTCAGAAAATGAAACAATGTTTAGATAAGCTGTATGTAAATAGTAACATGACTGATAAAGATAGCAAAGAAGCATTTAATGGAGGAAGAATTATTTTTCGTTAATCTTTGCTACAGAACTTTAGAAGATTCTTACAGTAAAATTCTTTGTGAGGAGTTTTACAATATTCGATAGCATTGAAAATTAATTAATGATAATTTCTGTCTAGATAATTTGCTTAATTAATGGTATAATGTAGCATGATAGCAAAATGCTCTTTAATTAGAGCTATGCAATTACTAAAAATTACCTTTACAAATTTAAGTATTCAAAAGTAAACCCCTATAATTCATGTTGAGTAATTTTTAGGTTGGGCCTCAAATCCTAGATTACCACCTGCAAGCTAGTGCCATGTGTCCATCTAGTTTAGTGTCTAGTTTAATTTAGTTTTAAAAAAATTAAAAAAGAAATAACACCTTAAACCGACCCTAAATAAATACTTTGACATTCTTTTTAACCAACTTCAAAAAAAGGAGGAGGTTCTGTATTCAGTCCGTTTTTTTCTGTTTGTTCCATTATAACTTTGGAGATATTTAACCGATCAAAGTGATTTTTCCCATTATAGTTACATCTCAATCCACCTGATTTGGAGACAATAATATGCTATTTAAATTTTAAAAAAAAATTTTTTGAGGGAAAATTAAAAAAAGTTTTTATAAGGATTATGAATTATAAGATAATTAATAAGCAAAATAAACAATTACAACCGACTTTAAATAAAGAGGAAGTTCTGTATTCCATCTGTATGTTTTGTTTCTGTTTTTTTTTCTATAATAACTTTGGAAGTATCTAGCCGATCAAAGTGATTGTTCTTGCAAACGAAAAATTAAACCTTCCTGGTGGTCCCATTATAGTTACATTCCAATCTATCTGATTTGGAGACAATATTACACTATTTTAAATTAAAAGAACAATTGTTTTGAATGGAAATTTTTTAATATTTTTTTTTCAATAAGGATTATGAATTATAAGATAATTAATAAGCAAAATAAACAATCAGCATTTATTTATGTAGTATACTACAACACATAAAAATAACAGAAAAAATAAGTATAAAATGAAAAGGTTATTTTTATTTTTTGCATGATGAAGCTGCTTAGAACGAGCATCATCGGATACTATTTAATGAATTTTCCTCATTAAAAAGCGTCTTCTTCAATTGATATATAACTCGAATGAGATAAGCCAAATAAATACATTGAAAATCTGATTTAGTTCATTTACCATAATTAATATTCAATAATCTTCAGATCAGAACCTCATTACTTCACTAAATATGAAGAAATACATTCATTAAATATAACTTTACTATGCATTTTCACTTTATTTTTTTATTAAAATTTTATGAGCATAAAATGTTTTTCCTAATAATTATTAGAGATAGCATTATTAAATATTTACCGGATATATTGGATTACATGATTATTAACACATTTTTAAACTGAAAGGGAAAAGAATAATTGCAAGATAACAAATAATATGTAGGATTTTAGGAAAATTCGTCAAGGGAATTTACAACATAAATGACTCTATGTATTCGTCTGACAATCTGATATGTTTATAGTATTCTTCAATGGCATGTCAATTATTTGAAGAACGAACAAGCAATATGGTTAGAGGGATATACACACCAGAAATTTGTGTGAATACATATTGGCAACTTTGCCAACATAATCAACAGCATGAAACGAAATTTGATTATAATGTAAATAGAAATTAAAGATCATATCTCTAAAAGTGCCTGCTATTTGCTAATCCATCAAATCTGTTCCAAACATTTCCGAAACAATCAACTTTTTGATTGCTTGATTTTCCATGACTAATTATAGCAAACCATAGAGTCTTCTCATGAAATAAAAATTTCTTGTATTTGATATTATGATAATATGCAAGGTGATAATTGATCTTTGTTCTCGGCAAAGATCATACAATATGTGATTGCATATTTTTCATTCAGATATACAGATTGTTGAAAATCAACTTTCTTTGAATGATTTACACTGAATGTGATTACCGTAGATGTTTATAAAAGTAAGAGATCATATCTACTTAATCCTTTTGTATCATAAATTTAATAAATTTCTTATACTGTATCTATAAAGTAAGTGTATAGAAGAAATGATTGAATAGCCTGTGTGTATATCGTAATTTTTTAATTTACATACCAAGGAACTTCAACATCATGTAAAATCCCATTATTTGTTACTTTCAGTATGTTAAATATGAGTCCAAGTATGAAATTCAGCGCCAACTTCAAAATTTTGTGGGTAATGAGCTTATGATAAATTATGATTTTGTTAGTGGAAAATTATTTTTTACTTTTTAGTAAATAAAAATTATATTTCAGGTCCTTTTTTTGAAAACAGTTCAGTTTTTTTAAAAAATTTATTTTACAACTATCATAAAGAATAGCCTTATTGTGCTCTTTACCTTAAAACAACAAAATAATAACTTAAAAGACGATAGCAGCATGTGATGTCTACTAAATAGTTTGCTATTTTGTTTAGATATGTCTCTGTTCCTACTGGTAACACTGGTGTGTATGATCCTACAGAAATTCACAACAGAGGACAGCTGAAGAAACATATGCGAGACTGTATGATATACATAGGCTTCTACCTTATAACATTTTTTATTTATTTATATTGGTAAGTTAGCTGTTTTAAAACGAATGTAAATGATTTTTAGTAGTTTAAATAAAAAGGCTGAATAGTACCTGCAAATACAACAGAATAAAAATAATATAAAAAAAGAGTCTAGGTAATTTAAACCTGTAGATTGAGAAGGTAGTAGTTTGAGCTAAAAACGTTATAAACACCTAGAATATTGTAGGTAGTAAAAATGGGCTCTGTATTAATATAATTTACACAAAAAATTTAAATATCTCATAAACACTTAGAGTGTATAAGGTAAAAGTCATAAGTAAAACAACAACAGACAATCAATTTTCTTGAGATAACAACAAAACAGAAATAAACGTAGATTCAAAATATAAAAGGAATTAACAACAGTAAAGTTATCCCATGTTTAATCTGTTGTAAAACCCACTTTAATTGATACAACATAAACATGACAGTGCAACTCTGCATGTCACCAACTAATTAACACAGTTATGGACAGTAATAACAAAATAAATGTGCACAAAAAACTATTACAAACACTTGTAAATATATTACAAACTTGCCTATAGTAGTAGTTACTTACATCTGTAAGTAAGTATAGTAGCCTATAGTGGAGTTACGGATTGAGTTGACAATAAAACACATGTCCCGAAACGGCCGTCCTCAACAAATAAAGTAAGTGCTGCTATAGGCAAGTTTGAATTATATTTACAAGTATTTTAGAGAAAACTAGTAGCTCACGTGAAGATAAAATCAAGAAATATTACAAACACGCTAATAGTCAACACGCCTGTTCTATTTTTAATTAAAAAAAAGAATTAACTGAACCTACACGTTAATCATTAGCAATAAAAATACAACTAAAAACATGTAATCCTAACCTTTCATGATTAAAAATAGCACCACTTTTTCATAAATTTAAATACAATGTAACTTTAAAAACCTGACTACAACAATTAAACACAAGAGAACCAACTAACTATAACTCAGGAGTACATAAAATTACTTGTAACCATTTCTACAGCCTCTGCTTGAGGCAAATGGGCAGAAACTTGATCATTTGATATCACGAACTTATCTGATACACTAAAAACATTTAACCAAAACCAGGCTTCATCTTAGATTTATAAGACACCTGTACTATTATACAAACAAAAAGTTATAAGATCTACACAATTAATAAAAACAACAATAATTGAACACAGCAGGAAATTGTAAAATGAGTAAACCCACAAAACCCAATCTCAGAATATTTTTAAAACTTTTCCAATCTAACACTTTTTCAATACAAATTTGACTAACATAGTACATAAGTAATCTATGATTATAGATAACACATCTACTTCGATACACAAATCACAACTACCTAGTGCAATTAAATGATGAAGTATTACACAATATATTGAACCGTTATGAAATGCATTTGTTGAGAAATTGCAGAAAGTCAGGTGGTTAAGTTAGGTTTTTAATAAATTGAAAAATTTTCTCAGAAAATCCTTTTCCTACAGTGTATACAGTTAACATTTTTATATTGATTTTAAAAACAATATTAAATTCTTAAATTTGTATTTTTTTACTGTTAGTTATTGGCCTGTCTAAAATAATGCACACCTTTTAAACAGCATACAGTTGGTGAAATACTAACAATATTTACTGTTTATATGACTAAAATCGCTGTTGGTATGAAGGTGGGAAGGTATTATCAGCATTTAAATTGTCAAATAGGACTTGATCTCCATACTATAACTTGACAGCTCGTGTGAACTCTGGTTCTATAATTGTAAAATTAGTATAAAAGGCCAAATTTGCATAGGTTATTGTTTGTCTTTGTATTAAGTGTATAAATGATACCTTTATATTTAGTTATTTATAATTTCTATCTTTTTCATGTTCCAGTTTGATTATTTCATTATTAAAAGAAGACCCACTAGCACATTATGATGCATCCATTGGCACTGGTAGTGGGTTCAATACACGTTATCATCCCTAGTCATTTGGCGGGATCATGGTTTTGCTCATTGGATACCTCATGTGATTGTTTTCCGTACTTCTATACATGCAAATTAGATTAGCAATATATGTTTAGAATCTGTGACTGAATAGGTAAATATTTGCAAATTGTATTTAATGTTATGTTAAAATACTAATACTTTATTTCTAGAACTGGTTTTACATTTGTGTAATTTTGATTTCATAATGTTATAAACCATAATGGCTAGGACATTACATAGAAATTTTTTTAGAAATATAAATGTTTTGAATTTTCATAATCTACCTGAGATTTTCCCCTTGAACACTCAAATTGTAATCTAGGGTTTTATAAAGTTTTACAATTTTTTTATTTTTAAAAATATAATGAATAAAGAACTAACCTAATGAAAAGTTACTCTGTGCTTTATTAATATGAATCACCACAAGAGTAACTTAATTAGGTCAGATAAAATAAGAAACCTTTAAATTTATTTTATCTGACCAAACTAGGTTGGTCTTGTGGTGATTCATATAATTTATTTGTAAAAATAACGTATTACCTTATCAAATTCTCTGAAATTATTTTTCTTATAGAAAAAATTCTTATTTCAATACAAAGTCATATTAAATCAGTGATTTTAAAAACAAAGGTTAGAATTATTACCTTTTTAGATTAGTTTTTTTTCATAATATTTATTAATACTATTTTTTTGAGGCATTGTATAAATTTAGCTATGTAAATTAATTAGATGCTTATTTATACTGAGAAAAAGTAACTTCCAGTTCTAGAAATAAAGCTTGATTTATACTTATGGTAGTTTAAGGTTGTAATGCAGTTATAATATACTCACAAGACGAAAATTGTACTAATTATCTTCTTTTAAATTAAATATCAGATAGGTAACAATTCAAAACGTATTTTGAACAATAGCTGACAGAAATATAGAGGATTTCAATTCCAGTTTTCGAACCATTACCCTGTATTCCACACACTTCTTCTTCCATTGATAAACAGTTTTGTAGTTCTCTTAGGATTAATCCTAAATTCATTCATCCAACAAATTTTATTTACTTATTCCTTTTCAAAGTCTATCGTGATATCCACTAATATTTAGTGTAGCAATTACACTAAATATTGAAAAAACTACATTTATCGTTAACAACTCACACCTAAAAGGTAAAATTATACATAGTTATATTTATATTTTATTAGTTACATATATTCAGCAGATGTGTTTACCACTGACTCAGCACATTATTCAATGCTGTGAATCACTGACAAGACTGTTCCTCAGGTGTGTTGTGTTATATATATTGAAGTGACTTAATGTTTTTGCGGGTATGCTGGGTTTACAGAACACTCTAGTGTTAAGGAAAATGGAAAATAAACCATTGCACTAGAAGTTATGCACACACTTGAGCTGTTTATGTTTCAGCAGATCGGTTACTTACTATACATTGGTCAAGATAAATTTTGAATAATAAACCCATACTGTAGTTATCACAAAAATCACCCAACTGCGGTAATCTATACACATCGTAGAAGAAGTTGAAGGTCAATCAGGTTCAGTCCTAGCCCCTATTCGCCTGTATTATACAGTGCTAGTGTTTTTTGTTAAAAAAAAATCTGTAACTATATAATTATTTTTCTGAAATTTGCAACTTAAAGTGTTGCAAAGATGCATAATGTAAATTAGGTTTCTTGTATAGTATTTAACAAAATAATGTACTAAATAATGTACAAAAATAACATCAAGCATGAAAACAAAACTATATTTAAAAAGTACTTAACTAAGTGAATATGTAATGGCTTACTTGCTGATGAGTTTCAAAACATTCGTTCCTTTTACGAAGCTAAGTAAAAGCTTTGTAAAAGGATCTAATATTTTGTAACCCATCAGAAAGTAAGCCATTACGTATTCACTTAGTTAAGTACTTTTTAAATATAGTTTAATCAGTGAATTCAAGATGATTACATCAAGCAATTATGAATACATAAGTTAAAAGAACTTCTACAAGCAAAAACTCTTATTCACACCTTGATTAGTATTTGTCCTAACTACTAAACCATGCTATTGGAAAAAGCCCAATGTGCTATATGAAACAGTCCTTCCTATAACGATAGAAATTTAATAAGAGTATTCTCAGTATATATTTTTTTCAAAAACTGTTGGCCTTGCAAAATAAAAACTGCCATCATTGAGATCATGTGTGATCTTTGAGCTATAAAACACATAGTCTGTATGAATAAGCTTACAGAAACCAATAATAGAATCTTTAAATAAAGTAGTTACAGTTACTTGATTCTGTTAAATTTGTTCAGTGTGATTTGTTTTGTGTCACAATCTGTGATAGAAATTGGTCAGTCATGCATGTGTTATGCAGGTCTTTTTTCAGACTTAATTTTTTTTTGTTAGACAATGTATTATGTAAGTACATCATCATAATAAATACACAAAAACCTCTTAACCACAAACTTTCTTTATTTTACCCTTATGTACATTTCAGTTACAAAGTAACCATCCTCAGAGGGATAACATACAAAGACTGTCTTTGTATGTTATCCCTCTGAGGATGGTTACTTTGTAACTGAAATGTACATAAGGGTAAAATAAAGAAAGTTTGTGGTTAAGAGGTTTTTGTGTATTTATTATTAAATTCAACCACAGTATATTCCTAATAAATAGTAAGTACATCATCAGAAAATAATAAGTAAATTACTACAGCTTGAGATGGTAAAATTGAAATCTGGGTACAGAAAATAATATCACCTAATTTTCGTATTGAGAGAATAATATAAGGATCAATTTCTTAGCATAGATTAAAACTCTTAAGATAGGAAAAAATGTTACACATCAAATGATTGTTGTTTAATTTTAAGATTACATTAGTATATGTATGTAAACTGAAATAGTTAAACTAACCCTCTCCTACCAGATGCATTAATCTATCTATTTAATTCCATCATCATGCGTATCAGTACAAATCATTCATATAATTTTGTTTGTTTTGTGTTAATAATCATCAAGCAACTGTAGAACAGACATGTATATCTTTTTCTAGGTAACAAGAAAATTACAGCATGTTTCTTATTTGTCTGCAGTATGTTCCCAGTTTGGAACAGCTTTGTTACATTCCCAGTTACTGTGGCATATAAATAAATAGCCTGTCTATGATTTTTATTATTGTAATTACGTTGGCTTTATACCCCAATGTGTTCATGTTTCTCTCTAATCGTACACATTTTGACAAGTCATTCAGTCTCAGTCTTGATGAACAAGCAACTGTAAGAACATTAAATATCTCTCATTCAAATTCAATAAATTTCAATCTCATAATGTTTCAACGATGACACTAAGGAAGAATTTAGGTATATAATTACAGATTTAATAATAAATATTTAAACCTAAATACAAAAAAAGTAAAACAATTAAGATACATATTACAGTACTTTTTATACTTATTAAACACACTACACCAGCTTTGATGATGTAATCATTCAACACCTTACTGTTCTGTGATGGAGTATTAAGAGGAATATTGCTGTATAAAAGTATTCATTTTTAAAAAAATTATTATAGGTTTTACACCAATATAAATAAACTTCAATAACCAAGGCGCTAAATGACAGCCATTGTAGCATTTTTCACCTCTAATTACCTACTTCTATTGAAACATGTTAAGCAAATGCTTTCAACATTAGTTTTACTTGTCTCAAAATAGATAAAAATTTTATCAACATCCAAAATTCTTAAACAACTTTCAGACTATTTTTAAATTCCTTTTATTAACTGACACTCTCCTAATATGGATCTTGTACAAAATTTCAATCGTTAATAAAATATGTTTTTATTCATTCAATCAAGTTCAAATACATTTTTATTAATCTATAGTGAATGACAATTGATGTTGATCGAGATTTTTCAAATACTTATTCAATAATTAAATTATACAAATTTGTGGTTCTATCCTAATTTGAACTGAGAATCTTCATGTTCGAAGTTTAGCGCACTTTGGCACTGCTCCAACTTTCCAATACCTAGAAATTTGTTTCTCAAAAACGTATATGAATATTTTTCCTCGATCTGATTGTTTAGAAACACAGTTTCCAGTAAAATCTGAAAATTCATGAATTGCAATTAAAAATGAACATTTACGTTGGAGAGGGTTAATTACTACTAGTTCTACTTTGCAGGTAACATTTTACCTGGAAAGTTATGTAGTAGTTGCTGTTACATAGTTTTATAAGTGTTAAAAGTTATTCATATATTGGGATTTATTTTACTTGTTTAAATAAAACAAGAAATAAAATATTTTTCCCCTGTGGTTGTGTTTTAATGATGGTAAGATTTTTCCCATAAGTTTTGTTAGTAATTAATAGTATTTTTATATATCTGGATTTTTTTTCTTGAACTAATATAATATTAGATTTTAATAAACGGGAAAATGACTTACTTGGCTGAGTCACCACGACTGATGGTATATTTTTGTTACTTTTAATTTTGAATACTGACACTGGAAATAAAAAATTGTGTGATTCTGTGTATCTTTTCTTTCCTTAAATTCATTGATTGATGTGAGTTTTAGTAATTGAGTAAAATACCTTTGTAAAGAAAATATGGCTTTTGCAATTCTCGATTCTTAAGTTGATTCTCAATTCTTCTAAGTTATATATGGCTAGATAATATTCTCTATTAATGAAATTAGTTAACATCTTGGTCATATGGTGAAGCCTTTTAAAATTTCCGTTTTAATGTAATAGGCTACACAAAACGTTCATCCTTGATTTATTAATAGGAATTTCTGAAAGGATGACAAACATATTTGATAAAAGTAATGATTTATTTAAAGTTACAAATGTGAACCTTATTTACACTATTTTATAAACATTGAAAAAAATACTTGAGCCCATTTTAATTTGAACCTCTCAAAACAAAACAAAAATTAAAAACATAAAAAGTGAAACACTAAAAATAATGGAAGGAATTGAAAATAAGATCATTTTCAATGTTCACTAGTTTAAAAGTCAGGCAGGTAACACAGTTTCTGTTAAAAAGTACAAGCATCTGAACATGCTATGGGTCAAGCCGGTTTCACTGGTTATCCCATATAACACCTGAAATTGAGAAAATAATCTTTTAAAATATGTATAAATATGTTAAAACTAACATTTGACCGATAGCTGGCAACAACATAACCTCAAAACAGTTGTAACTACACAAACTCAAGCCCCTTAAAACTGCTAGCCGATTGTCAAAACATAACCACAACAATAAAAAGTACCGAACTAGTATTTGACATCAATATCATCGAACTACAAGAATATGAGTACATCTTTACTCTCTGTGTATTACGGAATTAATTAACAAACAAGACAGACAATGCTGCGATATAAGGTTTTATGTATTCGTAACATCCACCCTATCCGTTGATAAAAAATATATCAAAATGCCAATGGAATGAAATATGGTAAACCATATTTTTATTAGTCTAAATTGAAATGACTAATTTGGGTGTATTTTAGTAAAATGTAAGAAAGACCTAGACCCTCAAACGTTCAAAAGCAATAAACTTATTAGAATTTCATCATAGTCACATATTACAATACAAATTATATACTGTACTTAAAGTAGCCTATTTCTGTTTCTCAGTAAAATTTCTTAGAGTTAACAGTATCTGTTAGGCTTATTTATTTGTTCAAATTTTTAATTTGGTAGAAGCAAATAAATCGCAATTTACTGTATTGGAATATTGCCGACCTGTGCGCTGAACAAATGTAACAAATATATTCTTACAAAAATGCACTAGAAATCAGAACAAATATATTATTTTATCAAACTCAACTTTAAAAATCAGGACTGTTTGGATTTTTCTGGGATGCTTAGTCACCGAGAAGACGATGTGTATATCACTCTGCTATTAGGAATGACGAGCTATTTTTATTACGGGATAAATAAGTTTGCCACCTAGAGAAAGTTTGAAATTACGGAGGGATATTGAATCAATATAATTTCAGTAATAGCCATTTCAGTTTGTATAACTGGAGAAATTAGAGCTACCTTTTCTTTGTGTTTTATTTAGACATCTATGAAGCAGTGACGACCAGAGATGGGGAGAGAGAGAGTCGAGTTCGTCAGAGTGAGAGTGAGACAACAGAGCCAAATGTGCGGTGACAAACAAACGGACCAGAAATGATTCTGATGGTCTTTATTGTAGTGTTAGAAATAAAAATATTTTTGTTATCTCGAATCAGCATTTGCTTAAATTTTTTAATTCATTCAGAGCAACTAATAGAAAATAAGTCATACTTGATAATTAATTATTTTTCCAATAAGTTACATCGCACACATATTTTAACAGTATTTAACAAATGAAGATATTAATCTGTAAAGGTTTAAACAAATGATCCTGTGGTAATTAGGATTAAAGGAAAATTATGGTTCGTTTTGGCAAGTATGCTTTCTAAAAAGTAAACCTAGTGCCTACGGCAGTTAAAGAGAACCCCGACCATAACCTGGGGTAGCTTTTATATGAGAAATATAATGTATTAAAAATATATGCTATATTAGTGTTATTTCAGTATTGTTAATGTGAGTCCCTTGTATTCTTTAATGGGTATTACATGAATTTTGTATAACTCTCTTAGTATGTGCAGACATCACACATGTAGAGGAAAAAACTATTGTTAAACTTCTTAAAAATTGTTAGTTCCGAAAATTACAGTCATGTTATACAAAATTGTAAAAATATTTCTAATATATTGGTAATAGCTGAGAGGTTTGCATTATTTATTTTAAACACTTAGTTTATTTATTTCATATAGATTGTTTTTGTATAGTGCTGTTACTGCCAAGATAACTAAATATAAAATTCCAGAACTTTGGTTGACTTTTAGTTTGTAAATTGTGTCCAAGAAAACGTATTTCTTAGCCAAACAAGCAAAAGTTTTCATTTTAACCTTTACTGTACGAACAAACAAACAAAATCACCACTATTCCTCATAGCTTTTTACTTTGAAAATTATATAATGTTAAATATAGAGTTATTATATGTTATTGTAAACAATTATTCCACCATTAAGTACTACTCATTGTTACCCTATGATGAGGCACCTTTTGGTCATTTGACCATCCTCGAATCACTGAATTATTATTCTACTGTTGTTTTTGGTCTGTGATGTTGACATCATATGCATTTTGTTGTGTATTCTATTTAAGATGTTTTTGAAAAGTGTGTCGTTTGTATATGTTGTCTGTTGGTTAATTAGGTTATTGTTTTTATAAATGTTGTGTTTTTCTAATGAGATTTGTTTTTTGGGGTTACAACATATACATCGACACACTTTTGAAAAACATCTTAAATAGAACACTTGACGAAATGCATATGACGTCAACAAGTACCAACATCACATACCGAAAAGCAACAGTAGAATAATAATTTAGTGATTCGACAATGGTGAAGTGACTGAAAGGTGCCTCATCATAATGTGAAAAATTAATTGCACTTAATGGTGGAATAATTGCTTACAATAACATATAATAACTCTATAAAGTCGGTGCAAGAGAATAATGGACAGTGTTAAATATCAAAAAATGTTATAGATATATCAGAAAAAAATGAAATTTTGTACAAATCAAGATATCTAGCTTTAAAGAGGCAGCAAGTGTTTGGATTTTATACCATAGGTATAAATCACAGAGACGAAGACAAAGGAAGTTATGGCTACATCCGATATTATATAACTGAGTGCCTTATGGCTCTTTCATAACACTTTACCCCAATCTTAGAAAGTATGAGCCAAATTTTTTTAATTACTTACAAATGTTGATTTCATTGTTGGACGAGTTCTAAATGTCGGTTTAAAACTTGCAAACAGTATCATATTACATGTTGTTTATTGCATAACTATGTATAACAACGAAATGGGTACATTTTCTTTATAAAGCAACATTAATTGACTTGTCTGTAGAAACTGTACCACGGCCAAACGTGTGCAAGAGTGAGAGACAGATTTACACGTTACTTCATCAAAGAAGGAAAACTACCACGGCAGGATAAAATGGTGTGAACAGGAGTATAATTCAGGAAATTCATGAGTGAAAAAGTGTGTTACTTAAAATAGTGGTAAACAACCTCACGAGTACAATATTTTTGTAATTAATTAGTAATAAATAATTCCTGTATTGGATTTAACAATAAGTATATGCCTAAAATAAATCTTACAACCATAATTGTCTGTAGCACCGGTATTTTTTACTTCTTTAATGAAGAGCTCAATATCAAATAATGCCATATTTTCTTGCATGACTGTGGGTGTAAATTGTACTAAAGTACTACCTAGACTGAATCATGCGAACGGTCTAATTTAGGTCTTCGGAACTCAAAATGGGCTGCACTTGCATGTACCACGACTAAACTATGAGACACATCTCCAGTTGAAAACACCCATCGCATGTGTAAACAGACATTTCTTTGGTAGTAGTTCAAAACGAGCATTGCGTCGGTCTCATGTGTACATAGCCTAAGTGTTTCTGGAAACATATCTGTATACGAATTTGCTGCATAGATATATTGTTTTTCACACAAATTCTATTCACTAGATGATTTCCAAATATGTACTAACAAAATGATTTATTAAGTTGTTACTAAATTTAAATTTTATAAGACCATTAATTACTGGTAATATTCACCAGTATAGTTATCAGAATATTTACCAATAAAATGGTTTTTTTTTTCTTAATCATAGTTTAAAACTTCAACTATTATTTATGAAATAATATAATTCTAAAAAATAGGTAAAATAATTGTTATATTGTAGGTAAATTTGTTTTTATTTAAAATGTGTTATGGTTTATGCAATAATTTATCTAATATTCTGTAGTATAGTCTATAAATACACTTTTGAATTCATGAACCAGTCTAAAATAGTATAGGGTTTTTCTTCACAACATGACTTTTCCTATAAAATGATATTAAATGAAAAAATAACCAAGATTTTTCAAAGGAACGTTTTTAATTTGTAATACAAAGTATATGGTAAACTGACAATAGTATTTTTATATAATTGATGTAAAATCTTTCAAGTGTTTTAAAAGTATTCAAATTTCTTGAAAAGAGAAGTTTGCATTGATTTATAAATTAACATTCCTAAATCTATAATTTTGTTATAACTTTATTAGTGTGTTATACCATTTTAATTTATAAATCATCATATATATATGTAATAAATTATTATATGTTTTATACATGTATGATAAAATTATTTTATAGTACAAGAATAACTTGTAGTAAATTATTAAAGGTTTTATACGTGTCTAATAAAATTATTTTCTAGTACAAAAATTTTCTGGTAATTTAGAATCCTGTCCTTTATGATAAGTAATTGTTCAGTATAATTCTCAGAGTATGTGTACTAATTTGTTAGATATCAACTAATTATATAATTAGTAAAATAGGCTTATTTAAATAGAAGTTAATTATGTTAGGTTTGTATAAAATTATGTTTGGAATTAGAAATTATGAAATTAAACATCATACCGAATGAAGATTTTATGTCCAAATTGGCAGATTCAGGGACTTGAAAAAATTGCTATTTAAAGTCCACACTATTTAGGCTACTATAAAAAAATTTCTATTTAAAGTCCACACTATTTAGGCTACTATAAAAAATTTGCTATTTAAAGTCCACACTATTTAGGCTACTATAAAAAAATTGCTATTTAAAGCCCACACTATTTAGGCTACTAAATTAAATTTAAAAAAAATTTTAATCGTCTCGATCTTAATTGAGTTTATCTACAATGTGCTTAAACTCATCATTTTTTTAGAGAATGCTCAAGACTCACAAAAAATTAATATGAATACCTTTAAAATTTCACAACAAATGAAAAATTAGTGTGACTGGTGGGCTTTAGTGTTGTGTTTTATCATAAGAATGAGTAAATTTACACAAACAAAACTGAGGGAGATGATAATCTTTTGTGAAAAATGCTGTAATTGCTGCTATTTGAATTCTAAGAATAGCTTAAGAAATACTAATATAAATTGCTAACAAATTACTACTACAGCAGAGTAGTTGTTTAAAAAAGCGTATGAAATTATAAAAAAATTGAATACAGTTTGGAGTCATAATTCGCTTAAGCAAAATTATAAATCTAAATGTTCTCATTTTGAGATAAATTGTAGCTTGTAATTTTTGAACTGCAGAATTGAAATAAAATTCCAGTCATGAAGACTAGAGGTAGGTTAAAGGATAGTAAGGACTCGGAAGGCCTGCTTAACTTAGTTGGCGATTAGATAAACCAGACATATGCTCTACTGCTATTGGTGATAACATAATGATTCACTTAAGCAATAGTTTATGACTATCCGAACTTTAATTTTTGTAAATAACAAAGTGAAAATATTTAAAAATCGGATAGTCATAAACTATTGTTTAAGTGATTAATTAAGATTTACCGAACGTATTAAACTACACAATTCAAGAATAATAATTAAAATTTAACTAAGGTTCATCTTGATTTCACTCTAATGATTACCTTGAGTTGTTACTAAATAATAATGATTATTTTTATTTTATAGAATAGTGTGTCTATACTAAGTAAGTATAAATTTTCTCATTTGTACATATTTTCGTGTAATAATTATAAAAAATTATATTAATATTCTTTTGATTGTAGGTGGACGTTTATGATATTTTTAAAAATGTAATAATTTTGCTTATTTATATCTGAGTTTATAGATTAGTATTTTTTTAGCATAAACAAATGAATAAATGTCTCCTAGTTTAAATATATAATTTCTTGACAAAATCAATTTCTTGACAAAATCAATTTCTAGTTATACTTGATTTATTGTATGAACTTACTTGAATTACATTTGAAATGTAAGACACAATTGGGCTTTAATTTGGCCACACTTGGGACTTTAAAATTGTATTTGTATTTTGTACGTAATATTCTTATCTATTTAAATATCATCTTTAAAAATATAAAATACTCGCGTATTGTATACTACAATTGACCAAATATGAACAAATCAACAAGCATCATACAATGTTCTCTGAGTTTCAGTTGTTATGCCAGTAGATAATAGTGATACCCAGATGACATGAATTTAAATAAATTCACAGAGAGCCTTCAGGAATTGTACAATTAAAAAAAAAATTATTTTAGTTGTTTCATAATAAATATTTAACTTTAAGATATGTTCAACAATGAAACAATTATTTTAGCACGCTTCCCCTGACATTAACAGGTAAAAGGTAACAAAATTTTTAAAAGTGAACCATTCAGTTCAAATATATTTTACCCAAGTTTATAAATAATAAAAAAATATTGGGAAAATAAAGAAAAATATTAACATTTTATATAATACACCTGAGTAAAGGTGTGTACAATAACAACCCCTATTTTAACAAAATCTGAACATACGTCAGAATGATAGGTTTTATTCTATACACATAGAACTGATAAAACTGGTAGTTTTTATCAAAATATTAGATTTTTTAATTTCACAATTTTTTGTAAGCCGTGGATGTTCATTTACAGTGCAAAAAACACAAGTATGGTTTATAGCTTGACACATTTTGTAGGCATTTACTTGGTCTGTTGCATCAGCATTTATTCTAGGTTTTTTTACAAAACTTATCACAATAAAGTTTTTAGTAATGCGTTCTTTATACTAGTTTATTTATTGTAATTTCAATAGTGGTAGAATTATATTTGTGTTATTCACGTCTGTAAACAAGTAAAAGAGGAAACTTATTTATAATGTTCATTCTAATTCTTATTCCATTTTCAAAGAGCTATGTAATTTCTCTTAGTAGACTAAGTTATATGATAGAGTAAATTTTCTAAAAGCTCAATTTGTCCCTTTTATAATTAGACAGTTTCTTTTTTTTTTTTAATAATAATTACACAAAGGTAAAAGTCAAAATAGTTAAATAAAAATCTCACAAACAAGTAGTTTTTAATAAACAAGCACACGATTTTACAACAGATTAGTTTCGGCAATGAAGCGCTAAGGAAGGCGACATCGTTGCCGAAACTATTTTGTTGTGAACTAGTTATTTTTGGTGAGATTTTTGAGTTAACTATTTTTACTTTTACCTTTGTAAATAGTTCTCACTAACTAAGCTCTAAATAATTACACAAGTTATGAGTTTTAATAAAAACCGTGAAAATGTTCAATAATTTGCTGGCATCTTTCATTTTGACTCAGTGTACAAAGTGTTAATACATTTTATTGAATCAGTATGTCCACCACCATATTTACTAAATTTTTACCATAATATCATATTATTCATACATAAAATTGAATAAAAGTGGTTTTTATAAAGTGTGTTTCAAAATGAATATTCTTATAAGCCTTGTAGTTTAATCCATTGGACTTATAATTGTAATATTTACATTAATGAAAGAGTAACTCCTATAGTTGTGTGTATGTACACTTGTATATATGCACATGCTTTGTTTCCTCTATTTTCCACTAAAATGTGCTAATAGTTAAGATAAGGACTAGTGAAAGTCTCCAGGAAAACTCCTGTATCAGACACCATAACCAACACAATGCTGAAACACCTCACAGAGATATTGATCACTAATCTCTTAAACATTTATAATACTATACTCTGGACACAACACTTCCCGGAGGCAAAGATCTTGATTTTCCCCAAACTGGGAAAAGACCATAGCAGACTGGACTCATATAGACTGATAAGCGTGTTAAATAGGATGGATAAGGTATTTGAAAAAATCCTGCTCAAATGTATCAACATGCTTATCCCCTCGCACAACACACTGAGCCTAATTGAGAGTGGTGCAGCCTGCAACCAAGGGGTTCAACAACTACTGTTCGACTGGGGTAGTCTTCCTGGACATTAAAAAAAAACCTTTGACTGACTGGTACAGTAGACTGTTAGTAAAACTACAACACTATGGTTTTCCATAGGGCTTATACACATAGCTCATAACTGCCCAATCGCAAGTTTAGGATTGATGTAGACCAAACTCAATATACACTACGGACTATACAGAATCTCTCAGGGCTCAATTATTGGGCTCGTATTGTTCAACATCTACATCAACGACATACTGACAACACTCAAGTGGCTATTTTTGCAGACAGCACGTTATCAATTCAGTCATGGCAACCACATCTCATAAGCTCCAATTTACAGGATCATCTTACAGTACTAGAACCATGGCTGAGCTACTGGAGATTTAAAGTGAACGTGGCATAACTCTGGTTCTCACCAAACGTAGGATACACAAACTCAACACACCACTAAAACTACTAGGCGAGAATATTTACCGAGGGAATCAGGTATGTAGGAGTCGTACGTGACAGAGGCCTGATTTGGAACCCTCACATTAACAAAATGTTAAGAAAAGCAACCATTAGATTAACACAACTTATATCCTATGTTTAACAGAACAAAAAAAACCTTTTTGGAGGGCTAGTTGTGAATTTGTGATTCTTGTCAGGCTGTATGAAGGAGTTGCATACTTCGTCTCTATCGTTTACAGTTGATACAAGTTACATAGCCTATAGCTTACATGCCAACTTTGAAAATAGAATGTTTAGATGTGATAAAGATACAGGTTATTTTTTTTTATATTCAGTTATGAAATGCATTTCACCTAAGGAGAAATATGAACACTTGAAATGTACATAAGCATGAGGTGTAGTTCTGACAAGATCCCCCAAAATTGAATGTTTCTGGTGCCATTTCTCAATGTTTTTGAGCAATTCTTTTTTAAGTGAAACAAATTTAATTTATGTTTATTACTACAATTGTAGTTTTTCTCAGTTGTAGGAAGATGAACCAGAGAAAAGCATTTAGCAAGAGCATTGTCACTGGCATAACAAACTACATCATAGGTTAACAAATATTGTATCCCATTATTGGTGGGCAGAATGACTTAGTCATGTTTCTCATGACCCCTTTGTTCACCTGATTTGATGTTCATCTTCAAAATTAGAATTATAAATAGTTATTGCTATATAAATATTTGTTATATAAAAAATATATAGTTATAATTTTTATTTTTTTAAAAGTGGAATAAATCATTTTAGCTGTTTCCCAATTGAATATTTTATAACACAAAACTAAATTATGTTACAATAATTCAGTTGAATTTTTTTAATAAAAATTGAAATCTTTAATATTTATAATAGAAATTTTCAATTCTCCAGTTGTATAGGTAGCTGCTTCTACCTAGTAACGATTTTTCGAACTAATTTATAATTATATATAACAATCTCACTAAATGTAGTATAATATACATTTGCTTTTTTTCATATCTATTAATTTAGTTGAAATTAGTCACTAAACAATTATAAATATTTTAGTTTAGTGAAAACTAGTAGCTCACGTGCAGATGGAATCAACAAATATGAAATTAGTCCTTTACAATTCAGTTGCTACACCTTTCTCTTTTAAAATATTGATTATTAATAGTTTTTTTTTGTAAAATGTTTCCTTTTGAAGCAGTACAATTATTGATAGTTACATTTATGATATCAGTTTATTTAGCTTGATTGCAGGGCATAATTGTGCTTTCTATTTTCAAATCCTGTTCACATGCTGAATGACACTAGATTTTTGTTACTTTTTTTTAATGCCCTCAACTAAGCTAAAAAAGAAAGTAATATTAGTTGACTTGTGTCAATCACATTAAGTGGAGCCTTGGTATTGTCAGAAAAATCATTTTCCATACAATGAAGAAAATACTGAGATACACATTAATAGCCCTCGCAAACCATAACACTCAATCAAAGATTTCTCAATATCATATCATCACTACAGAAACACATCAACAACACATACAAATTTTACATAAATGAAATAACAATACAACCAAACAATACGGAATATACAACACATTTACAGTTACACCCTATGCACAAACTCAACATTCAACTGCATTATAATTCACATACACCGTTTGACATAATTACTACTAAATTCTTATTAACCAACCTAACACAGTTTTCTCATCCCCTCTAATCAATAAAAATTAAGAGTTTAGTTACTACCTTGATTAATGAACAACTGTCCTCATTTAACATCAAAAGGAAGTAGGTAAGTTTTTTTCATTTTTATTCAATATGTTAATGTTAATAAGTGATCAGTATCAAGAACAAACAATGTAACAATAATGTTGAAAAATTTGTATGTCAAATATCTCATTATTATTAAGATGTTTTAAAGCATAATAAAAGAAATACAATAAAATGATACAATAAACATATCTGTTCACGACTAATATTTGTGTTATAATATAGAAGTAGACATGTAAACAAACCGGTATTAGTAAATAATATAAACATATCAAAATGAATTAATATTTGGAATACCGGTACCATAATATAATTTTGTATGAGAAATATTTGCTCTTAATCATAAAATAAATTTCCTCTATGTTCTAAAATATAGTCTCTTCTTAAAGCTATTCATTATTTTCAACTCCATCTTCAAGTATGATTTTCTGAGAAATTTACTTGATTAAAAATACAATGAAGTATATAACAATATTTAATGATGATCACAAAAACAAACTCCATACTATAGATTCATACATACATCTTATTTCTATCTATAATCAGCAATGGTGTTCATAAATTATATATTATTCAAGTCTAATACAAAATTCCAAATTATCTGTATTGTATTAAAATTTGATCACTTGTTGCTTTTCCCCTTTGTATATCTCGCGGCGACCTTGCGTTTGCGCATACTCAATGACGTCACGTTTACTTTAACGGAAGGTTGGTGATAATCGTTCCTACTCTGAAATAAACCAACATCCGTTGTCCGCTGTTTGGTGTCGAGCGAGCAGTTCGGTCGGTGGTTCCGAATGTGTCAGAGTTTGGGTTGGTGTTGTTTTCGTTTTGTCGAGAGAATGTATTGATTAGTTTTTACGTTAAGGCAAATATGTCGTACAAGTTTATTTATGTATATTTTTTTGAACTTTTGTTTATGTGTTAAGTTATTATTATGTGTAATGTAAAAGCAATAAGAATTAGTGTACTGAAGATATTAAGAATGACATGTAGGCCTGGATATATCAGGCCCCTTCGATAACCTATGAACCAATAGCGGAAATATAAGTTACTCCAAAACTTCTAATTTACTGTGATGGAGCTGTAATTTATTATTAAATTGTTTTGCAAAGCACTGATTTGCAATGTCTGGCACAAAATCTAGTCAATCTGCTTTGCAGATGAAAACTATAGATGTTCCAAAATCTATGCAAGATGGGGAGAAATTCATCAAATGGGATGAGGTAAGAATGCTGAGCTTTCTATAAATATATTTTATGCATTAGCTTGTATAATATTAATAGAAAATATGTTATTACTGTTTTTAATATACTACTGATGTTACTGTGTGCTAGCAAAAGCAAAATTTTAGTACTCCAAGCCTATCCCTGGGATAACCAACCTGTTGATGGTAGGCTTGCCAGTTTTGCTAAATAATTAGTTTGGATTATGAAAAACACATCAGTTATTAATATTAATTTTTTAATACTACTTATTGTTTGTTTCTATTGTTTGGAAAAATAAATTTAAAAGCTGGCTGCAGAGTGAAATAATTTTATGAATAAAAATAAAAGGTGTAATCTGTCCAATAAATATTTATAGAATGTCAATGAAAAAATAAAATACAGTCCATTAAATGAAAGTAGTACAATTCACACATACAGGTTTTTATGTTACTGTAATTGTTACTAAGATATATAGAAAATATAGGCTGTAATAAGAAGGCAATTTGAATATTTATTGACATTATTACACAAGAAATATTAGTATTTATATATTATCTATGCAGAAAAAATATGGTTATGTAAAACAAACAAGAGACTAATTTTTTTCTCTTGAAATTCCTACCTGTAGCTAATTTCTGTATTTAGTAAATTATTATTAGTAATGTTACAGTAATAACAAATTTAAATAGGCTACTATAGTGTGAAATATAATAGCAAATAAATAAACCATACATAGCTAAAACGCAAAAAAGGTCTTCATCAAGTTATTTTTTATAGAAATAACTTAGTAAATAATGATTTGTCTTGAATAAAAAGCACATCATACATTTGTAGCAATAAAATATGTTTTAAATAACATAACATGAATTTGCATTTGTTATATTTCAAATTTAACCTAACCCAACAAATATACATTAAAATGAAATACTGGAACTCTGGTGTGTTATTTTCTTTTTTGAACAGCTATCAGACATTATAAAATGGAAATGGTGAGCACAAAATGAATTAAACTCAGGTCAACAATTATTCTTTTTAAAAATATTCATTATGTCTCTACTCAAACAGCTCAGTTGGTTGTAACCGGCTATCAAATTATACATAAGGATATTTCAATAAAAATGGTTTGTTTCTAATTGTATTACAAGGTTTATTACTTGATAAATATAGTAAAACATTTATTGTGGTAAAAACACTTGTAAATATGTTACACTGGCCTGTAGTAGATCTTACTTTTGTAATTGTTGAAGACGGCTTTTGTAACTCAGTTGAGTCGAAGTTGACAATGGAAACCATCTCTCGAAACGGCTGTCCTCAACAATTATAAAAGTAAGTGCTACTATAGGCAAGTGTAACATATTTACAAGTCTTTTTAGTTGAAAACTAGTAGCTCATGTGAAGATGGAAACAATTAATTTTTATTGTACTATATCTACACACGTAATATTAACTTTAACCTTTAAAACGTATAACAAAGGTAAATTGGTAAGTTGCTAATCATATTTTACCTTATGGCACGGCTTGATAGCTATATAAATTAATTTTTCATTAATATTTGTAATAATTATTATTGAATAATGTTAATAATTAAAATATAATATGATTCCAAATAAAATAGACCTATATTTAAAAAACATCTATATATATAACAAATATTCACAGTTTAAATGTTTTGCAGGGTAAAGCGTTCTAAAGGTGGTTCTGTTAACTTGTAAAATGTGTCTATAAATATAACAAATTTAATCTTCTATTGTCTTAAAATATATTAGATACTACTTTTATAATGGTTATAAAATATTTTAATCATTATATTTGTATAAAAGATTTAATTTTTCAAACCTGTAAAAATTGTAACACTAACATGTTATCAAGATTTATAAATCATATTTGGAACGTAGTTCTTTGGGATCATTGTTAGTAAATACCTTAAAAAGATTTGGTATAATATTCTGTTAAAGATATTAGAAAGAAAAAAATTATATCATAACTATTCTCCATCACCAGGCTTAAAAATTTGTAAGAATATGTATAACAAAAATGATGATCAGTTATAATAGACTGATGTCGTAAATAATTTATACATGTTAACATATAAGTGTAAAACACTTACCAATAGTTTTTAGTGTAAAATTACAAAAAATCTGTTTTTGGTAAGTTAATAGAACATATAAAAATTCTCCTATTTTGGTGTAAATGAGGATTCCTGTTCCGGGAAATTAATCTCTCTGTCAACTTGGACTCAAGCACAGTGGAAACAATCTAAATAATTGTTAGATTTAATAAAGATAGCAACATAACACATGGGTCTCCATCTACTCAGGTGTAGAAAGTAGTTTAGGAAAGGGTGGGTGAAATTAAGGTAGGACTGAGGAATGATTCCCTGATAGGTTAAAGGAAATTATTTCGTGATTAGGCATGGTCACATTTCCGAGATATATCTACTCTCTATTGGGATCATGGAAAGGTATTCATCCTATAATCATGCCAGTTATGATCTAACTTGGTAAGCATCAATTACTGTCTGTGTTGAACATAGGACGCATATCATATCTCAAAACAGCTGTTGTCATGCAACAAAAAACAGCTAATGACATACAACAACCAGTGTATCATGGGCATACTTTTAGAAAGTGTATTATTTTTACAATTCATAATTAGTAGCTCAAGTCTAAGATGAAAACTTAAAGGAGTTGAAATAAACATTAGTTACCAGAAATCTGATACAGCACAAAATAAATAAATAAAGTAAGATTGAATATCTAAATACTTTGTTATCATTATCTTCCTTAATTATAAAACAGGATCATCAGTTAACATTAAATTTTCTCTATCTTAATTTATCTTTCATAATCTCTATTATAATAAATTTATAATCCTTATCACAGGTGATGGTTATCCAAATGCCGTTTTGTTATAAAACATTCAAAAAAATTAATAGTTGTTCCAGTAGTTTGTCTTAAAACCTAACTTGCATCTTAAATATTAATTTGAAAATTTTAAAATAGTCCTAAGACTCGAGAATAAAATTGTAACTGTTTTGAATGAGGTTAGCTTCAAGAAATTGTTCTTGCATAGTTCTCTGTTATCATTAACTGCAATTAATAGCCTATATTATTTTCACTTTAAATAAATAATAAAAAGCCATGAATATTGTCAACCACAACAGAAATATGAATTTAAAAAAAGAGTGGTTCTTAGTTTTATTTGCCAGTACTGTAGTGAATTAAATTTTGTAATTCAAAACATTTTTTTGAATTATGTAAAACATGACCTTCAACTTTTTCTTGTATGTGTAGATGCAAATTATACTTAAAATATCACAGCTAGTCTATGGGAATTGAAATGAATTGTTTTCCTAGGTTTGTTCAAGCAATAGCCCTCTTGACATTATCAGATTGAATTATTAGACATAAAACATTTAAAAGAGCATGTTGCCTTTTAATATCTGTTCCTCCCACCTAAAATCAATAGGAAGATTAGGCAAGAGAGGGTGGTGTAGGTAATGGGTTCTAAGTAGTCATTGATGAGACCCTTTATGATATACCAAAGAGGTTGCTTGAGGGAGTGCTTGCACTGTTGCATGTTAACAGGGAAGACGTTTTTTTTTATATCAGCCAAAGTAACATTTAATTTTCATATTTAATTAAATAGGCTTAAGGCAAACGTATTGGATAATCCAATTTTTGTATGTAATAAGGTTTTAATTACCAAATATGCATGTTGGCAGAATGCAGGAGCAAATTAGTAAAATGGTTAATGTCAATCACAAATTTCTTATTTAGTATATATAATAAAATTGTGTCATTCTTATAAATTTCTTGTGAAATATACAAATGCAATTGATTCTTTTTTATATTGAATATTACTGCAGACTTATTATATAATTTTTTTATTATGGTTAATTTCTTTACAGGTAAGCAAGTCTCCTTAAATTTGTTGTGGCATTTAAATGAATATTTAATATTCAGATTTCAGCAGAAATTATGAAGCAAATTTCAATTTTTTTTGCATGTTTTGTAACATATTAATTTAATATAATAGCCTAGTAATAACAAAAAAAAACATCGTTTGAAAAATTATCTATTAAAGAATAATGAATATATTAAAATTATGAACGTGGAACAATAATATTGTTATACTTGGTAGTAAATTATTGCCATTAGTAGATTTTAAAATATAAAATAAGTCCATAGATACAGCCAAATTGAAATTATTTGATTGTTTTTAAGAGTTATTAACTAATACATTTTTTTTTGGATCTGCAGGAGCTAAGTCAAATGTATTCAAAATGCTGGATATTTTGTTTATACGTTATCATTTTAAGTTTAAAGATAATTCCCAATTACATTTGGTTAGAAAAATTGGTAAATTGAGAGTTGATCTATGAATGATTAAGGTGAACAATAAATTTATGGGGATAGTAAAACTAGTATTATAATGGTACTGATTCTCCTGAAGAAGGAAAAATATACATAAATTGTTACAGAGTAAAATGAAGAAAAGAAGAGAATATTTTATCAGATATAAACCACAAGGCATAAACAGTATTTAATGCATTCACTGTTGTAGTAAAGGTGAATTCAAACAAAATTCAGAAATAGAGTAACTGTGCTTTGGAGAGCAGAGGAAAGTATTGTAAATGTACAAACTGCTATTCATATAAAAATGATATATTATTAATTAAAAGTATTAAGCATAAAAAGGACAATCTAATATTCAAAGTAGGTAAGACAACTTTGAGAATAAGATGTGAAGGTGTTAATATTGTTAAAAGTAATAATGAAAAAGATGTTTAAAATAATACTAAAATGTGATTATAAATCACAAGAAAAATAAACAAATAAAGAATCCAGCCATTTGCTTGAAGGAAGAGTAAATGCACTCCTAGACTAGAGGAGCAGATTTAAAGACACTGGGCATAGAATATACTAACTAAACCTGTTCATCCTGTTTTTGACTCACTACAAACACTTTTATTCAGTATTATTTACTGGTAAGTAAAAGTTAATTTTGTTTACAAAAGTTTTCATTCCAGGGTAAATCCTAATATAAAATAGTTGAATATTTTTAAAATTCATAAACAATTGCCATGTAAATTAAAGTGAAAATTATAGCAATTTATTCTGCTAATGTGTTTCACAACAGTCATTTCATTTTCAAAGCAAACCCCTTATTCAATTTTCAAAAATTTATAGAGGTCTTGAGGTCATTAATGATTTTTTCTGTTTCTTAATGTTAAGCCTCTTGGGATCTTGGACAGTAATGTCCTGATTAGATTAAGAAGTCCCAAAAGGGTAGACTCATAAACATCAATTTAATGTAGACATGCTTGTTAACACAGTGACTTAATATTATCAGAGAATCACAACAGCTGTATGAGTGATTAAATGTCTTAAAAGTAGTCTCAAGCCAGATCCATATTGAAAATACAAAACACTAACAATATAATCACCAAATGTCTTAAGAAGAGAATGAATACCTTTTGTTATACCTATTCTTTAATTTTCTTCCCACATGTACAGTATTATCACCAAGTGTATTAAGAAGAGAATGAATACCCTTTATTATACTTATTCTTTATTTTCTTCAAACATGTACAATATTATCATAAAGTGTCTATAGAAGAGAATGAATACCCTTTATTATACTTATTCTTTATTTTTCTCCCCACATGTACAATATTATAACCAAGTGTCTATAGAAGAGAATGAATACCCTTTATTATACTTATTCTTTATTTTTCTTCCCATATGTACAGTATTATCACCAAGTGTCTTTAGAAGAGAATGAATACCCTTTATTATACTTATTCTTTATTTTTCTTCCCATATGTACAGTATTATCACCAAGTGTCTTTAGAAGAGAATGAATACCCTTTATTATACTTATTCTTTATTTTTCTTCCCATATGTACAGTATTATCACCAAGTGTCTTTAGAAGAGAATGAATACCCTTTATTATACTTATTCTTTATTTTTCTTCCCATATGTACAGTATTATCACCAAGTGTCTTTAGAAGAGAATGAATACCCTTTATTATACTTATTCTTTATTTTTCTTCCCATATGTACAAAATTATCACCAAGTGTCTTTAGAAGAGAATGAATACACTTTATTATACCTATATATGATTTTTCTTCCCATGTGTACAATATTATTATTATGTGTCTTAATAAGAGAAGGAATACCCTTTATTAGACATAAATGAGCCTTTATTTTACCTTTACCAGTGGATCATTATGTTTCTTTTTTAATAACAGCTTTATTGTACTTATTCATTATAATTCTTCCAACATATAGGGGGTGTAATGGATAGACACATCTATATGATCACGATAGAGAGCAAGTCTACTTCACCTAAGTGACTGTCTAAATGACCCTTTATTTTACCTTTACTAGGTAGTAACAGCTTTATTGTACTTATTCATTATAATTCTTCCAACATATAGGGGGTGTAATGGATAGACACATCTATATGATCACGATAGAGAGCAAGTCTACTTCACCTAAGTGACTGTCTAAATGACCCTTTATTTTACCTTTACTAGCTAGTAACAGCTTGATTGTACTTATTCATTATAATTCTTCCAACATATAGGGGGTGTAATGGATAGACACATCTATATGATCACGATAGAGAGCAAGTCTACTTCACCTAAGTGACTGTCTAAATGACCCTTTATTTTACCTTTACTAGGTAATAACAGCTTGATTGTACTTATTCATTATAATTCTTCCAACATATAGGGGGTGTAATGGATAGATAAATCTATATGATCACGATAGAGAGCAAGTCTACTTCACCTAAGTGACTGTCCTAAATGACCCTTTATTTTACCTTTACTAGGTAGTAACAGCTTGATTGTATTTATTCATTATCATTCTTCCAACATATAAGGGTAGTAACGGATAGACACCTCTATATGATCATGATAGAAAGCAAGTCTACTTCACCAATGAGACTGTATTAAATGAGCTTTTATTTTACCTTTACCATTGGACTATTATGTTTCTTTTTTAGTGACAGTGTTATTGTACTTTTTCATTATCATTCTTCCCATATGTAGGAGGTGTAATGGATAGACACCTCTATATGATCATGATATAGAGCAACTCTATTTCACCTAAGTGAGTGTCCTGAATGAACCTTTATTTTACGTCTACTAGAGTATCGTTGTTTCTTTTCTAGTAAGAGCGTTATTGCACCTATTCAGTATCAGTCTTCTCATATGTAGGGGGTCTATTGGATAGACACATCTATTATAATAGAGAGCAAGTCTACTTCACCTATGTTACTGTTCTAAATGAGCCTTTATTTTACCTTTACTAGGCTATCATTGTTTCTATTTTAGTAACAGCCTTATTTTACCTATTCGTGATAATTCTTCCCATATGTAGAGGGTGTAATGGATAGACACATCTATATGATCAAGATAAAGAGCAAGTTTACTTCACCTATGTGACTGTCTTAAATGAGCTTTTATTTTACCTTTACCAGTGGATCAATATGTTTCTTTTTTTTGTAACAGAGTTATTGTACTTATTCATTATCATTCTTCCAACATTTAAGGGGTGTAATGGATAGACACATCTATATGATCATGATAGATTGCAACTCTACTTCATCTAAGTGACTCTTCTGAATGAGTCTTTATTTTTTCTCTACTAGAGTATTGTTGTTTCTTTTTTAATAACAGCTTTATTGTACCTATTCAGTATCATTCTTCCAATATGTAGGGGGTGTAATGGATAGACACCTTTTTACGAGCCTACCCACCGTCACAAAGATAAAAATTTTGAACAAGCATCGCTGACCGAAGTCGGCTCTGTGCTAACGCTTGTCAAAATTTGCCAGAGAACCAGTCACTGAACTTTATTTTAAAAAACAACTCGCGGAGATTTTAATCCTTTGGGTTCTGTTTCCAAAGGAATGTATTTTTATTAGGCATCTTAGCTTAATGACCTGGGTGTCGGAGTGTGTAAGAAAATTGTTTATCAAATAAATTTTAACTCAATTTACAAGTTAGTAAAAAACACTGTTTTTTATTTTATTTTAATTTTGCTTTAGCACAGATATATCACTTATAAAATTTAACTTCTTACAAAACTTTGAAAAAAATTTTTATAAATGAACTTAGTATTTATTTCTTAAATGGTTTTGCCCTAGCTTAGTTATTTGAATATTTTAATGTATTTTAACCCTTTGAACCATTTGGTTTCAAATGTAACCCTTTGAAAAATATACTTAATTCTAACATACATTTAAGTATTATCACCAAGTGTCTTTAGAAGAGAATGAATACCCTTTATTATACTTATTCTTTATTTTTTTCCCATATGTACAGTATTATCACCAAGTGTCTTTAGAAGAGAATGAATACCCTTTATTATACTTATTCTTTATTTTTCTTCCCATATGTACAGTATTATCACCAAGTGTCTTTAGAAGAGAATGAATACCCTTTATTATACTTATTCTTTATTTTTCTTCCCATATGTACAAAATTATCACCAAGTGTCTTTAGAAGAGAATGAATACCCTTTATTATACCTATATATGATTTTTCTTCCCATGTGTACAATATTATTATTAAGTGTCTTAATAAGAGAAGGAATACCCTTTATTAGACATAAATGAGCCTTTATTTTACCTTTACCAGTGGATCATTATGTTTCTTTTTTAATAACAGCTTTATTTTACTTATTAATTATCATTCTTCCAACATGTAGGGGGTGTAATGGATAGACACATTTATATGATCAAGATAGAGAACAAGTCTACTTCATCTAAGCCACTGTCCTAAATGAGCCTTTATTTTACCTTTACCAGTGGTCCTAAATGAGCCTTTATACTACCTTTACCAGTGGATCATTACGTTTCTTTTTTAATAACAGCTTTATTGTACTTATTCATTATAATTCTTCCAACATATAGGGGGTGTAATGGATAGACACATCTATATGATCACGATAGAGAGCAAGTCTACTTCACCTAAGTGACTGTCTAAATGACCCTTTATTTTACCTTTACTAGGTAGTAACAGCTTTATTGTACTTATTCATTATAATTCTTCCAACATATAGGGGGTGTAATGGATAGACACATCTATATGATCACGATAGAGAGCAAGTCTACTTCACCTAAGTGACTGTCTAAATGACCCTTTATTTTACCTTTACTAGGTAATAACAGCTTGATTATACTTATTCATTATAATTCTCCCAACATATAGGGGGCGTAATGGATAGATAAATCTATATGATCACGATAGAGAGCAAGTCTACTTCACCTAAGTGACTGTCTAAATGACCCTTTATTTTACCTTTACTAGGTAGTAACAGCTTGATTGTACTTATTCATTATAATTCTCCCAACATATAGGGGGCGTAATGGATAGATAAATCTATATTATCACGATAGAGAGCAAGTCTACTTCACCTAAGTGACTGTCCTAAATGACCCTTTATTTTACCTTTACTAGGTAGTAACAGCTTGATTGTACTTATTCATTATCATTCTTCCAACATATAAGGGTAGTAACGGATAGACACCTCTATATGATCATGATAGAAAGCAAGTCTACTTCACCAATGAGACTGTATTAAATGAGCTTTTATTTTACCTTTACCATTGGATTATTATGTTTCTTTTTTAGTGACAGTGTTATTGTACTTTTTCATTATCATTCTTCCCATATGTAGGAGGTGTAATGGATAGACACCTCTATATGATCATGATATAGAGCAACTCTATTTCACCTAAGTGAGTGTCCTGAATGAACCTTTATTTTACGTCTACTAGACTATCGTTGTTTCTTTTCTAGTAAGAGCGTTATTGCACCTATTCAGTATCAGTCTTCTCATATGTAGGGGGTCTATTGGATAGACACATCTATTATAATAGAGAGCAAGTCTACTTCACCTATGTTACTGTTCTAAATGAGCCTTTATTTTACCTTTACTAGGCTATCATTGTTTCTATTTTAGTAACAGCCTTATTTTACCTATTCGTTATAATTCTTCCCATATGTAGAGGGTGTAATGGATAGACACATCTATATGATCAAGATAAAGAGCAAGTCTACTTCACCTATGTGACTGTCTTAAATGAGCTTTTATTTTACCTTTACCAGTGGATCAATATGTTTCTTTTTTTTGTAACAGAGTTATTGTACTTATTCATTATCATTCTTCCAACATTTAAGGGGTGTAATGGATAGACACATCTATATGATCATGATAGATTGCAACTCTACTTCATCTAAGTGACTCTTCTTAATGAGTCTTTATTTTTTCTCTACTATAGTATTGTTGTTTCTTTTTTAATAACAGCTTTATTGTACCTATTCAGTATCATTCTTCCAATATGTAGGGGGTGTAATGGATAGAAACCTTTTTACGGCCCTACCCACCGTCACAAAGATAAAAATTTTGAACAAGCATCGCTGACCGAAGTCGGCTCTGTGCTAACGCTTGTCAAAATTTGCCAGAGAACCAGTCACTGAACTTTATTTTAAAAAACAACTCACGGAGATTTTAATCCTTTGGGTTCTGTTTCCAAAGGAATGTATTTTTATTAGGCATCTTAGCTTAATGACCTGGGTGTCGGAGTGTGTAAGAAAATTGTTTATCAAATAAATTTTAACTCAATTTGCAAGTTAGTAAAAAACACTGTTTTTTATTTTATTTTAATTTTGCTTTAGCACAGATATATCACTTATAAAATTTAACTTCTTACAAAACTTTGAAAAAAAATTTTATAAATGAACTTAGTATTTATTTCTTAAATGGTTTTGCCCTAGCTTAGTTATTTGAATATTTTAATGTATTTTAACCCTTTGAACCATTTGGTTTCAAATGTAACCCTTTGAAAAATATACTTAATTCTAACATACATTTATATTTGAAAACCTATGCTTTACTGTTAAATTTAATTTATAGAAAAATACACTAAATTTCATAAAAGAAAAAAATATTATCGTTTATAATTTCATAAGAAAAATCACCTATAGAATTATATCACATTTTATCAGAATGTTTTACCTATTCAGAAAAATAAAAAAAAATATATATAAAAACAATTTATGAAAAGAACCTCAAATATTAACATTCAACACTTTTATAAAGACAATTCACATGTTTAAAATCATTTGGTAAACCTCACCTATTTTGATCAACAAATCTTACTTAGAATTTAACCAGTGGCGGCTCCTGCCCAATTACATTGGTGGGGCTCATGACAAGGGGTCTCCCCAGATTTACAAGGTGCGGAGAAAATTTTGAAATTTGATACCCATTTAACTCGTTTTATATTCTAAGCACCTACAACTTTTATTAAGTTATACTTATTGATTAATATATTAACATTGCTATAACGAATAGACGTATTACAGTGTGATTTACGAAATGTTGTAAGGTTGGTAGTTAAGTGATCGCCTATTGGTTGCTAAAGCGTCGAGTACTCAACGAGTAGTGTGAATCATGTTTTACTTTTAAGAGTATACTAGGCCACTGTGTATGCGCATCAAAGGATCTATAAATGGAAACAATACTTGTCTAGTACATAAATATTATTCTTTAAAATGAGTTTAAAATAGTAGTTTCATAAACGCATATTATTATTAAATATAAAGTTTGATTTGTTTACTTAGAGTCAATGCACCAACATTTATTTGTGAGAACATTACAAATAAGCCTACAATGCTGCTTCTTAATCAGCAGCACTGATTAGTCATTTCTCAGCGCAAGACGACGGGACTCCATCCCAGGCCACCCATAACACGGGCATTGAGTGACGTCACCGCACGGTTTTGGCTGTTTCAGCTTATTCCATGCACACTCAATGCACTAGTCTGGGGCTCTGCTGTGAGCCCCGCGCTGAGCTTGCGGCTAATTTCGTGTGTCAACTGCTAAATATTTTATGGTTTTAACATTACTTAAATAATTCTAAGCTCTTCTTAACCTAATTTAAGATAAATGAGTATTAATTAAAAATTAATTTTTGTAATTGGGAGGGCTGCGCCCCAGAGCCCTTTTGGACAAACCGACACTGAATTTAACCCAAATTGATAACTAATGTCATCAGAACATTTATCTAATTTTAATCATATTTAGATCCTAATATTAAGACACTATTTGTAAAATCTTTATATATATATATAAACAGAAATCATACTTTTTTTTAAGTTTATCAATTAATATTTAAAAGATGCTTTTTGACTGTTTGTTTTCGAACAATATTTATTTACTTTCTGTAAATCTGAGAATTACTTCAACATAAATTATTTGTCTTCTGACATTTGTTTCCTATACCAATTTTGATTTGTTAATTCTTAACCAGTTCCACTTATAACCTGTTATGCTGGGTTAATTTTTATATCTTTTCTTATCGAAAACTAGCTAATGTTTTAATTATTATATTTTAGTATTCAAACAAATGTAACAGTTCCTTAATCATGAATACTATAACATATAAAAGCTTTAGGCAAATTTATACAAATTTTGACCCCTTTATTTGTTTGCAAAAAACATAATAGTTTATATATAAGTTTTATTTCAGTACACTTTATGAACAACCCTTTTAATACATTTTCTTTACCTCTAATATAAATAAAGTCATTATTTTTATAACATAGTTTACTCATTATGTTTTTTAAATTTAAAAGAATTACTTGAATTTTCATTTCTCCAAAGATAAATGAATTTATGAAATTTTAGATTTGAACAAGAAGAAAGCATCTACCTTTTAATTTGGGCCGATTCCTGGGTCTGTATTAAATTCCACAGTTTGGCTGGCCAGATTTAGTGCAGTGAAGATCTTCTCCATAGTCTGCTATTCTTCATGTTCCTTTGTTCTTCACGGGTCGTCATGAATTAAATTTTTTTAAAGTTTACAGTTCCTATCCCTGCTTTTCCAATTGAGTTTCACATTTTAAATTTATTTTAGCGAATTCTAATGTCACTATCTTCTAAAAGCAATCTACAGTTTATCAACTTTGTAAACCTCCGTTTTTTTATCGATTTGAAATGCATCACATTTTGATTGAATTTGTTCAATTTTAAAAACCGAAATCCCTAAAAAAAGGCTTGGGAATAGCACAGTTACATATAGCAGCCCCATGCACATCATGCTATTGACTGCATTTCCAGACTTATTGCCTTCTCTTCTTCTGTTTTCAGCCCCTTTACAAAACCGGATATCACCTGATGTCTCTGATCCAATCAGCAACCTTCTTAGAGAGTGATTCTTAAAATCGTCTGATCCCTACTTCACAATTTCCGGTGTTTGTAAATTTTATATTTTAGTATTAAAATTCAAATCTGGCCATAACTTTTTAAATATTGAGTTTTGGCGATTTTCTTATTCTAGATTTTCTTCTTAATTCTTCTTTCTGCTCATTTTCAAATGTCGATGTACTTTCTACATGAATTTTGACTTTTCTTTCCTTTCTCTCTGTTGCTTCATTTACCTCCTTCAAATCCAAAATAATAAAAAACTCCCACTTTAAGAATGGTTTTACTTTATAAAGTTTCTTTGAATAGCTTCTTATGGCACTGTATTTAATTTTATATTTGTTTATTTACAAAAATTAAAATTTTATATTTTTTAATTTTAAAATTTCCATTGTAACGCTTGAATCCTTAATTTAAGCCCGTTACAACCTTTATATGATCATAATAGAGAGCAAGTCTACTTCACTGTCCTAAATGAGCCTTTTTTTACCTTGCAGGGTATCATTGTGTATTTTTTAGTAACAGCATTAAACTATTCATTATCATTCTTCCAACTTGTAGGAGGTGTAATGGATAGAAACCTTTATATGATCATGATAGAGAGCAAGTCTACTTCACCTAAGTACTGCTCTAAATGAGCCTATATTTTACCGTTACTAGGGTATTGTGTATTTTATAGTAACAGCATTATTCTACCTATACATTATCATTCTTCCAACTTGTAGGGGGTGTAATGGATAGACACCTTTATATGATCATGAGAGAGAGCAAGTCTACTTCACCTAAGTGACTGTACTAAATATGCCTTTATTTTAACATTACTAGGGTATTGTTGTTTCTATTTTAGTAACAGCTTTATTCTACTTATTTATTATCATTCTTGTTATATGTAGTGGGTGTAATGGCTAGACACTTCTATATGATCATGATAGAGAGCATGTCACTTCACCTAAGTGACTGTCCTAATGAGTCTTTTTTTTACCTTACAGGGTATCATTGTGTATTTTTTAGTAACAGCATTAAACTATTCATTATCATTCTTCCAACTTGTAGGAGGTGTAATGGATAGACCTCTATATGATCATGATAGAGAGCACGTCTACTTCACCTATGTGATCACCCTAAATGAGCCATTATTTTACTTTTATTATGGTATCGTTGTTTCTTTTTTAGTAACAGCGTTATTGTACCTATTAATTACCACTCTCCCAACATTTAGTGGGTGTAATGGATTGACACCTCTATATGATCATGATAGAGACCAAGCCTACTTCACCTAAGTTAACTGTCCTAAATGAGACATTTTAACCTTTTCTAGGTTATCGTTTCTTTTTTAGTAACAGCATTATTCTACGTATTCATTATCATTCTTCCAACATGTAGGGGGATTGTAAAGGATACACACCTCCATATGTTTATGGTAGAGAGCAAATCTACTTCACCTAAGTATTTCTCCTAAATGAGCCTTAATTTTCCCTCTTTCAGGGTAATTAGTGCATTTCTCTTGTAGTATAAGCATTATTGTATTCATTTGTTATCTTCCTTCCCACATGGAAGTGCTATAATCAGTATTCACCTCTCTCTGGTGATCAAAAAGAGTTCTCTGAGGTATGTCGCTCTGGAGGATTGGATTCTTGTGCCTTCTCTATCTCTCTTTCAAGGGAATTTTACGTCTTTGATTAGGTTCAGTAGATAAATTATTTTATAGTTTATTTTGGTTTTGTATTGCGTTTAAATTAAAATCAGTATGTTTGTGTTACTTTTAAGTTAAAACTAGTAAGATCATAAGTTGGAATGAAATTACTGCTAAAGAAATAGACTCAAAACAAGTTTAATAATTATATTTTTGTAACAAAAAATAAATGTTTAAACTCAATTATTATCTCAAACACAATAATTTGTTTTTTTAAAGACCTACCATTTATTCAACTATTTATAAAGCGATCGAAATTAATTTCATAATTATTTGATTCCAAGAAATCTATCCTAATATTAGTTACAATAGTATGAACCTAATTTTCTACAAAATAAATAGCGAAGTGAGCAGTAGTGTAGTTGCAGTTAAATATTTCCTAATGACCTTGTTATATGATTTGTCTTGTACTTGTAAGGTGGTCACTCAGTATGACTAGCACCTATGAAGGATAACAAAGGATTGTGAATATAGGTTGAAATTGAACTGGGGACATAAGCCACCCTGGTACTGGTTATATGGGAGCTATAGTTGTGCACTTGAAGTAGACCCTCCTATTGGAGTCGTAGAGAAGTATTTACACATAACATACCATGCCTTATAACTTATATACTACATAACTTATACCACCTTTTTAATGCAGCTTTAAAGTCTGTTTCTTAATAATTAAATTCTTTCTCTAAAGTAGTCATGTAAATATTATGTGCAGAAAGTGAATTAACAATGTAAGGGTTTGAAGTACTTATTAGATTAGAGGATTTATCAAGAATCAAGTTAGTTTAGGTCATGCTAGTTTTAGGAGATATAACAGTTAATCATTTTTCAAGTCTAGTGAAACTGTTATTTTGAAGAAGATAAGTGAGAAAATTTATTGTAGTGTGTCATAATGGTAACTGTTCCAATCTTAGTTTCATTGTAATTATGAATACGTTTGTCTATTCTATATCATATCGCAGATTTGTATTTATCATATTTACATTTTATTTAATTTGTTTCATGATTATTTTGTATTTATGTTTGTAATTTAAACATCTTCTCAAATGAACAATTTCAAGTCGTTTTTACCTTTTTATAAACTGTGTATTTTCTATAGTTCACGAATGTGATGAATTTGTTTATTTTTAATATTTTGTTTTTATTCATGTTTTGTGGCACAGGTTATCTACTATTGCCTTACTATATCCTTTTCTGTGTGCTATGTATTTAATGCTGTTGATTGTGGTATTTAGTGGACATTGGTTCTGCTTTTAGCTTATGTAACATGTATCTAAAGGTAGATGTTAGTGTTGGAATGCATACAAGTGTTTTGGGTAAATGCGTTTATGTTATTGTTGATTTTCTATATATGGTGCTCTTGATGTCATGTTTTGTGTAGAGCTTTTCTTTATTGTGAGGGTCACAATGCTTTATTTGTTTTGAGTATTGTGAAGTGGAATTTTGGGCATATTTTGTTTATGTTTGATAGACATTTCTTGCATTTATGGTTATTGCTCTTATCAACATATCTGTACAAGTAAATAGTTTTGTGTGATAGTGTGTTGTTTCCGAGAATCTGTGTCTTTTCAATGTGTTGTATTAATATTTCACTAAGGATGCTCTTAATTGCCTTTCCATGGATTGGCCATGTGGTTAGAAGTTGAGTTTGGAGTTGAAGGTAAATTTAAATTTGTAATGGTTTGAAGTGTCGAAACCCGATTTTAGTCATATTTATTTGTGGTACATATTTCTGCATGAGTAAGAATTTAAAATGAATGAATCGGTGTTGAGATCAATGAGCAGTGTGATTATTTGTTACCTGGTTGTGCCAGGGCAAGCTTTATCTTATGATTAGTTAGTTGAAAATATTGCATTTTGGATTTGTGGAAGAGCTCAGTGGGTAGATGTTTTTAAATGGATTTGTTTTATGAAGCATTTTTCATCTATGTTTTTAATATGGTGTTTTATATAAATCTAGCTACAGTTCTGTTGACATATGTGTAATAAAATGAATGTAATATATACACATACATATATATGTATACACACATATAAATAATTAAAATTACAAAAAAAAATTGTTTACAAAATTTCGTGTACATCTTATAAAAACTCATCACACAGGGTTTTATATATGTTTGTGCAAAGAATGCAGCTTTAGTTTTCCCATACATGGGTATAATATAATTATAAATTTCAACCTATTTTCCTCTGTGGTTTACAAATTATACAGAGTGTTATAATTTGAACATTGTGCTTGAAAGGATAGTGACAATGGCACAAGCAGATGTTGCAGAAGTGTGTCTAACATATTAGTGTAGGTCTGATGATCAAAGGAGGTACTCCTTCACACATATACAACCCCTTTCATACCTCAATGGGCACATTGTGATACTAATTTTTAACCCTTTTATCTTTCAACATTGTTAATTCTTCCATTAAAGATTTCAACTTTAGATAGTTTTAGTAACAGTATTTGTATGAAATATTATAACTGATAAATATTCTTGAAAAATTTATTTAAAATCTCTTATGGTTTACTCACTTTTATACTGCTCTCCTCAAATAATTATCTAAATTGCTCAGCTTAGACTCAGAGTAAATATCAGCTCCCCTTGGTAATACTACGGATACCAAAAGAAATGATTATGACCAAGTAGCATGCCCGTGGGCTTTTACAATCACACCACATTGTGTGATAACATCACCTTCGTCTTATTGCCCTCTAATTTGCTCTGTTCAGAAATGATTTGCTTTTAGAATCAGAAAGAGAAATCCTGAAAATTGCTATGCAATTGACTTTAAATTACAGATGTAATTTTCTAATGGCAATATTTCTACTTCTGATAAGAAATGACTTCAGTTCTGCAGCGTTAATATTTTTGTATTGGAAATTTTAATTATTTGGTTACAGTTTATGTTTTTATTTCTGTGTTAATATTTTTGTGTTTAAAATTTAAATTATTTGATTACATTTTATTTTTTTATTTCTTTCTGCAAATTGTAATACATTTGTATTTATAGTTAAAAGTCTTTATTTAATATTAGAAATTTAATGAAATAGTACTGATTTTTGAATGAATAAGATTTAAAAGAGTTTCCTATGAATATTGCAGAGATTCAATTACACACAGATGTTTAAAATTAGTAATGATTAAAGGAAAAATATTGTATAACACTTTCTCAAATTGATTGAAGTGTGTTTAAACCACTCAATATAATTAAAATTTGTTGTTCGACATTTAAACTTCCTAATTATTATTGTTTATTATTCCTTATAACTAGATAACCGTAAAACAGTGTTTAAATGAAATTCTATGTATCTTACATTTTTTGGTACTAAAACACTTGTAAAATGTTACAAACTTGCCTACAGTACCACTTACTCATATTTGTTGAGGACGGCCATTTTGGTAGATGTGTCCCATTGTCAACTCAGACGTAACTCACAATAGGACGTCCTCAACAAATATAAGTAAGTGCTACTATAACCAAGTTTGTAAATACAGTCAAACCTCTGTATAACGAAGTCGATTATCCAGAGAAAAAATTCGTTGGAGAGAGGTATTCGTTATTGAGAGGTTGTGTTGTCAAGAATGCTCCCACCCCATCTTACTGATCTTACCACAATACGGTGATCCTTTCTTTGCTTCCTTGTCCTCCAAAACAAGAGTTGGTTTTAAAAGTGAATGTCTTGTTGGGCAAACATTTGAAAAACAGACCCGTCTCATCAGCATTGAAAATGTCTTTCGGTTCATAATCATTTAAAACTTTTTCCAACACATTTCCTTTCCAAAAGTTCACAACTGGGGATATCAACACTAGCACTTTCTCCCGAGATAACTTTTTGAACAATGTTATGGCGTTTTTTAAATTTTTCTATCCAACTTGCGTTAAAACCACTGTGTCCTAATGATACTGCAAATTCCAAAGCCTTTTCTTTAATAAGATTTCCTAACAATGGAAGATTTTTCTCGCGCATTACAGTAACCTATTTAATCATTTTTGCTATCGATATTGTCAAATGTAGTTTCATTTTCTTTCTTTGCAAATCATAAAAAACACTTTGTTTTGGAATTTGATCCAGGTTTTTTAGAATAGTGGATAGCAGATATTTTTCGCAACATCCAAATTGGTTTTGTTGACCTTCCTGCTGAAAATAAACAATTTACTGGAAATGACATTGTGAGGAAATGACATTCCTATACAACACTACATTTCTTCGTTTGAAGAGAAGAAAAAACTTCCTAATTGAGAGGTCCGAAATTCGTTACATAGAGGTAAATAAGCAGTATAACTTCTAAAATGTCATGGGACAAGTTAAAAATTCGTTGTATAGAGGATTTCGTTATCTGGAGGTTTGTTATATAGAGGTTCGACTGTATTTACAAGTGTTTTACTGAAAATAGTAGCTCACGTGAAGATGGAATCAACAAATATTTTTTTGGTAATTATTTGTTAAATATAATTTAGACAAACTTTGAGAATAACCTTGGCTTAGGGAAAGTTTTATTATTATAAGATTGTTAAGGAAATTTGAATACTGTAAATTAAATACTAGTGTGTTTAGTATGATTTTGTCTAAAGAAAAACTATATAATGTATTCAAGGGGCAAAAGAATTTGATAAATTTTTTGTGAAAAACCTGAAGAAAACTAATAAATTGTGGCTTTTTAAGGTTTTACTTGTGAAGGAAAAGATACTTACCAATATTACTTTTTTGTTTGTGTAGTTCCCTTGTTTGACCAACAGCACCATAAGTTTCAGATTAAGAACACTTATTTTTTTTCTGGAGCTTTTAAAAATTGCCCTAAAACATATTAATGACAAATATAAAGGATAATTGTTTAAAAGGGGTCTGAATGAAAACAAGGGAACATTTCATAGAATGATTTTTATGTAACCTATATAGAATTATATTTCTAAAGTTCGATGTCCAAGGCTGAAATATATATATATATATATATATATATATATATATATATATATATATATATATATATAAACAATAAAATTAGGAGAAAACATATTTTTCTGTGTATTTACTATGTAACAAATTAGCAACCAAGAGTGTCAATATAGCAGTTATCGAAAATAAAATCATAAGAATAGTTTTGGATCGAAGAAACAGTCAGCCCTGGTTTAGTAGTTCCTTTAGCAATTTTAAACTTCTTTTTAAAGCAATTAAAAAGTGTCAAATGTATTTAAGCTATAGCACCTCTGTAAATTAAATATTAGTGATTAACTCCCTTACTTTGCTTATACTTTTACAAAAACTTTTATGAGTATTGCATACAAATTTTATGAGTGTTTTGATTTTTCAACAGTTATATGCAGACAGTTTCTTTTAAGCCTGAAATTTAAATTTAGCCTCTTTCATGAACATCATTTCCTTAAAACTCTTTCTTATTTTCACTAACTAATTGTTCCAACTTGTATTTTGTATATAATAAGTATGGCTATATGAAACAAATAAATAACGGTTTTAAGTGGGTAGTTACTATATAAATTAATATGTGCAAAATGTACACGTTTTAACACAAGGTTTTTAAATTTGTATGCGAGAAACGTTCCATTTAATTTTCTAAGTATGTAGTTGTCCTTATGGACATTGAATACTGATTATGATTTCACTAGATGACACATGTCATCCTCTTGACATGTCTGAATAGGATTTATCTGCTTGGAAATCTAATAGGATTGTTATTTTATTTATCTGTACTTAAATTTCTTTCCCACTTTTGGCTTCAAGTATCCGTTAAATAAAAATCCTTGGATAAAGTAATAATTTTCAAATATCTTATTTTGTTTATACCTTTATATATATATATATATATATATATATATATATATATATATATATATATATATCCATTCTTTTGTTATATAATAGTTTCCGTAAGCTATAAGTATTTCCCTCTTGTCAATGGAATATAAAAATATTTTTGGATCTTTATCGATGATTACTTATTATAACTTTGTATTTTTATGAATTTGTTAAATTAAACATAAAAAAACATTTTCTTAAATATTAACAGTTGTACGTTTAAGCATAATATTTTTAATTATTGGTACATCCAATATTTTTGGATCAAGATGAGTATATTTTATGTCTCAGAAGGGCAATGGTGTGAGACTCATTTTAGTAAGATGACTATCATTAAGATTTTAAACAGAATAAAATAAGGCTATTTTACAACATATCTTTAAAGTGTCGGGTTAGGATAGGTATGGTTGATAAAAATATGGTTTCTCTAAAAGTTATTAGAGCAACATTAGACTCAGCAAACATGATATAGTTATACGCAGTACTGTATGAACTCAGTTTCTTAATAAAACTCGGCACTATATTGTACTACATTAAAATAAGCTTGTTTCAGAATATAACTACAAAGTTAGGATAGATTTGGTTATAAAACAAAAGTTTTTCATTTAAAGCAAGCCAGCTGGATTTAAGGTGTGATTACTTTGGTCTTGCGGCTTACCTATTTTGAAATATCTTGTGATTAGATAATTTGGTAATGTTGATAAACATATATTTTTTTGTAACTCTATCTTGACTAGATTCTTTGTAGCTGTGTTGTAATATTACTTTATACTAATGTAGTATAAAGCTCTGTTTTATCAGGAAATTCAGTTTATACTGAATTGTGTCCAAACTAATATGTTCTTGTACCACGTTCATTTGATTGTCTAATTCAGTGTTACTGTTGGTAAATTTATTTTTGTTATTAGTACCATAACTACTATAACTGGATACTTTGTAAATATGTTGTAAAGGAGCTATATTTTATTGTAGTGTAAATTTCAGCTGTTTTATATAGAAATATTTACTCCACACAATATTTAATGTTTTGGTATATTTACATTGTTTCAGTCTTTTCAAATCCCTATGCTAGCTAGGTTTGTGACACTTAAAAATCACGTATCTCTTGTATAGAACATAATTTCAAGTAACATTTGTGAATTCAAAAAGAAGCAGAGTATAACTGTCCTTTTACTACCTCTGTGTATAGGTTGTCGAACAGGACAACTTGCAAGGTGGCCAAGGAATAGGAGAAAGAACTAACTTAACTTAAATTCCTATTAACAAGGTTATAGAACAATTAAAATAACACTATAAATAAGAAGAAATGATAAATTATTCAAATTTAAGATTTGATGAATCTAAGATAAGAAGTAAATATGGATTAACGAATGTAAGAAAGAAGAATGAATTTTTTAGAATTTACTCATTTATTTCTCACAACTCAAAATTAATTGGATATTACTTCATAATGTATGAATAAGGCAAAACAATTGTCTCTATAAATTAGTAAATATTACAAATATTATAAAGTTTGTTTGAATTATATGTTTTATTTTCGTTGTTCATTCTAAAATATTTTGCCTTATATTTTGCTGTTGAATCCTTGTTGCTGAAGTTCTTGGGACGAGAAGAAGGAATCCCTTATCTCTACACCCCCATGCTTGATGAAAATAATGTTTTTATGTGCATCAGCTTTAGTTATCAAGAGGACTAGGAGTCGACAATTCACCCACAAAGTCAACAGACTTGCTGAGTCTATATCGCTTTTGCTGCTCTGCTACTTTCGTGCTTGAAGTTAATAAGGAATAGCCGTCAAAGACTATAGTACATTTCCTTCTGTGATAGTTCTTTGTGATAAAGTGGATGTAGCTCTCGCAGATTATCGATATCTTACACCTCTTTGCCAAAGAGGTGTATTTATGGGGGAGAAGCCCTCCGTCAAATACGATGTATAATTGTGCGACACGTAGATCCTTGGTAGTATTGTTGAATAGTTTGTACAGCGCTGACGTAGACGATTTCCTACTAAATGACTTACGGGAACGGAAAATTTCGTATTCAATTGCACAGCTTTAAATATTCGTCTGTTTTTTGCTGATGGATATACGTCGGGATAACAAGAATAAAGGAATCTTCTCATCGTTGTTTTTGATTGATGAGCTCACTGTCGACAGGGGAAAAGTCCAATGGAAGTACAGGGTCATGCGTCTCACACATTCAAGGTGAGCATTGAAGTCCACGGATCTCTGCATGTACGAGTATATATTCCTTCATGCGGCTTACCATTTTGAAGTACTGCATCCACAACTGTGAGGTAGATCTTTTGCTGCTTAGTAGCTCAATGGCGGGGAGTGAGTCCGTCGGAAGTTCAGTGAACTACGTGTACAAATCGGGATGCGGTCTCAGCCCGCCATATGCCGACTAAGCAATATGATTAGAGGGATATATACATCAGAAATTTGTTTGGATACATATTGACAATTTTGCCAACATAATCAACGGGATGAAGCGAAATTCAATTAAAATGTAGATAGAAATTAGAGATCATACCTTTAAAAATGAAGAAATAAATTTTAAAAAAACAACCGACTTAAAAAAAGGACCCGAACATATAACTTTTAAACTAAAATGTAAAAATAATTTTTCCAATAACGAAAACATAATTTATTGGTAATAAGATAACAATAAGACGGTATTCTATTAAACAAGTATTTTAAAAATAATTGTGAGTTTGGGGTTTTATTATTGGTGTTATTAACGAACCAGTTAAAAGACCACACACCTCTTAAAACAGCCTTTTTCATACATTATGTAAGGAAGTTATTTACCCATTTATGTAATGGATTAATTAATTCAGGTAATGTAATATTGATGTTTAAAGACACTAGTTTTTCAGAGAAGATAAAAACACGTTTGTTTTTCTCAGTTGATTTGTACAAAAGAATGTCTTTGCTGATCACATCAAAGAATATTCCTAAAAGTTTTTTTTTAATTCTCAAGTAAATTCTTTAACTAAAGAGAAATTTCATTACTCATTTTAAATGCTATTATGAAAGATGTTCACGTTCTGTGATTTTCTACACTGAACCGAAATTTTTCCAGAGGTGTTCCGTCAGTTTATCCAGAGAGGCTAAATTCATTTTAATTTCGTACAAAAATAAATTTTGTGTTACGTTATTGTAATTGCATTTTCATATTTCGTATCAGTAATTTTGGATGTAACGTCTTTTATTTAACAATATTGGCTCTCTCTATTTGAACTTACTTTGTTTATCGTTTCCAACATTATTATTCTGACAGTACCGATAGAACTTTACTGTATCAGTCTATGCCTTTTTCTGGCCAATAAGCTGGATGATATTTATGTCATTTCAACTATAATGCAATGGTGTTCAGGGACTTGGTTGTCGGTTGGGTGGCTAAAGTAAGATTGTTTTATTGTCAAAGAATATAGTGGGTAGGTTAAATTGGTTGAAACAGATGACAGTAATTTAGATTCACCCAATAACGTCCTAAAGCTCTGAAATATTGTTGAAACATTGCCTATATTTAGTAATATGTTACAGTTTTTCCAGACACATATTATTAATAATAATTTTGTATCAATGAAAAGTAAATTCTACTTTTTGAAAAAGAATTGACATTTTAAAAATATATGTGTGATTTTTTCATAATTGGGGTATCAGACCAGGTAGCACGTAGACTTCTTACCAGATGAGAGAAAATTTACTTCACTAAAATGTGGCTTCACACCAAAGCCGGACCGGGCGATGCCGAGCCGTGCGATAATCGCCTGGTCACTAAATACGCCGCAGTATTTATATGGGAGTTTTCAAATACAACACCGGGCCGTGCCGAGCGATGCCAAGCCGTTTTGTGCAGTCCTACCTTCCGTTAATTCAAGCGTTTTCTGTCAAGCGGTTTCTGCCTTCGTTCAGTCTATTTCAGTGTTCCAGCCCAGTGAGTTAAGAAACATTACGCAATATATTGTCTTTTATTGTTTCAAGTTGTTTTTTTTTCTTTATATATTGTTAATTCAAAAATAGTATTATAGGGAGTATTGATATTAATATACTAATTAGGTCGATCCAAGAAATATCTCCGTTGTGGGATGAATCTAACAAGAAGTACATGGATACAAATGTGCCGCTCGACAACATGTAATATAGTTTTTAACACTCTAATATCCATTACAGTTGCTAATGATATTATTTTTCGTTTCTTGTAGCAAAGAGTTTAGATATTGTAGAAAAAAATGGATACAGCAAAAAATTGAGGGACTTAAGTGTCCCTGACTTATTGAGTGAATTAAAAATTGAGAGTTTCTAGTATAGAGTTACGAACTGTTCACTAGTCTCGTGATCTTTATTGATTTTGTAAGTCCAGTAGGAGGACAAGTGAGGAACTATCCAATAACATCATCATCATCAAAGTTGATGACATTATTACACTATGTTGCAACTGAGACTGACAGGAAGGTAGGACATCTCACTACAATGCTAGGAAACTTACTACGTGCGAATCGGCTTCAGTGCGAACGCATAGCAGATCTTGGACAGCTTGGCATTGCATCGCATCGCCCAGGGTCGGCTCGGCTCGGCTTTGGTGTGTACGTGCCTAATTGTCCCTGCCCACATAATGTTATTTCATCCATAATCCTATGGCAGGACGTTTTATAGCCTTAATACTACCTATATTGACAATCCTTTCTTTTCCTTAGATAATTGTCTTACTCTCTAACTCCCAAAGCTGCAAAACAAAATCTAGTATCAGATTCCTACCATAAGGTATTATTTGCTTTTAAAATGTCTTAAATATATAAAACTATGTACATGCATATGCGCTCGCGCGCGCACTCACTCACACACACCCACACCTCCACTGCCCCTCCCACCCATCGCACCCATCTACTTACACCCCAACAATGCACTCATCCACCCTCTGTGTAGTGGATGCCCTGTGTATCCTTATCCAACTACATACCGTAACACTCTTCCAGCTGTTTATGCACTCACACACAGCTACCCACAACCTCACACAAGGCTGCCCGCACGCATATACACACCCATGGTGTATACCAAGGTGTAATACCAAACCTTACTTTAAAATAATTTTATGATTTAAAACATTTGTCAAGTTTTCTATTGTGCTTTATTTTAGAATAATTTAGTACAAATTTGAATAATTTTTGAAAGGTTTAGTTAAGTAAATTTGATTTTAATTTAGTTTTTATACTGAATTTAGCCTCGGTGCGTAAATTGTACGAGGTAAACGTCTCTGGTAATCAATTAATTGTTTACTAAAGCAGAATATTCTCTGCATAAACATATAGCTGTATAAACATATTCTAATTGTTCTGCATCTATAATTTGACTCGAATAAGAGTAGAAAAGATAAAACTTTACCAAAATATTAGCCCTTTTCCCTTGAATTAAGACTTTGTGGCTTTTATGTCTTTATATACAGCTTGCTAATTTACAATTCAAAGCGACCAAAGCATGTCTGCCCTTATCTTGTCAACAGATAAATTAACCACACACTAAGATAAGCACATTATTATCTTTGCATTGTGGAGCAACTTGGCATTCTAAAACTAGAGCTCTGGCATGTTAACTGTGACTTTACCCGGATAGAATCATTTGATACACAAATTTTGGTATGGTTAATTGCTCTCGAAGATGACCTATTGTCAGAGATCAACTGTACATTCATAACTGAATAGTTTCGATTGTGTGTGTTTTAAAATAAATTATTGATTTACAATTTAGGTAAACACAATTTGAGAAATAAATAAAGTTGATTTAATTCTGTATTTGTTGGGACAAGAAAATGCTTATTGAGCAAAGATAACAGCAAAAATTATCATTTTTTTGTAAAACGGGCATGGAAATTTATAAATAAATATTATAAAAATACAAAAAAATAATTATAATATTTAAAACATTAGCACAATAATAATTTTAAAAACATAAGGGTAAAAAGAGATTTGTTTGATACTTTTGTATTCATTTAAATTGTTTTCCTAGCGGAAATACAGTACTGATTTTCACCATTAAAATATACTTTTAAAGACTATTTTTTTTAGAATGAGGTATACATAATATATGTTAAGTTGTTAATTTAGTTTTATAAGTTATTTAGGGTTTGTAACTAGAAATTTCATTTCTTTTTATTCTAATAGTGTTAGTTACAGCTGTACAAATTCCTAATTTCCTCATAAGGAGCTCTATACAAAATGCACTCTATATATTCGACCTACTATTTTTCTCTTTTCCCTCTATGCAAAATTCAACTACTACTATCTTCCTTTAGGATATTTTCACTCTTTCTATCTCCTTTAGAATATTAAACGCTTTTTATGGGCGACATCATTCAAACCTAAAAATTGATCGACCTCTTGCTCAACTTTTATTGACTACCAAAAACTATTGGACAAAATTTCTGGGCCATTTCTTCGTATTAGAAATTCTCCTGCTTCGCCACCTCTTGTTGAAAACTCGTTTGCTAAGCTATCTACACCAGAAATTCTCGTACGGGTATAACTCATATTGGAAATTTTCTTGCTGGGCCATCTTACACTGGAAATTCTTTTCCTTGCCCACCTCATTCTAGACAACCACAAATCTCCGCCGCAACTAAGAAAGTTGTTGACTCACTAGGTTTACGAATCAGGAATTCCTTGATTGGCGTTACATCGAAACGCACTTCTATTAAACTATTCTTGTTTTAATTAAATTTTCTCTATACAATACAAACAATATTTAAAATCTTTTTCTGCTTATGACACTTTTCCTTCGCAAGCCTGTTTTCTTTGGAGTGGATAGCAGGTGGCACCGCTCTGCTCTTATCTATGATACAAATTATCCTCTGCTTCTACCCAACAAGGACCACTACACTAACCTCGTCTGCGACTACTTACTACATAATTTTTCTTCGCCCTATTCTTCGACTACGTATCCGCACATGTATGCACTTCTTAAGACTCTCTTCGAAACATTTCCAACACTATTAATGGGATCAAAACTGTATCTCTTTTTATTATTAAATTCCCTCTGTTAGATTACTTTCTCCTGATGTATATATATCTTGTACAAATTTTCAATCGTTAATAAAATACCTTTGCATTTATCTAATCAAGTTCCTATACATTTCTTTTAACCTATAGTTGATGACATTTGACGTTAATACAGTTTTCTCAAATATTTATTCTATAATTAAATGATCAAAAGTTTGCGAGGTCTAAATCGGATTCGAATTGAGTACAGTATCTTCATTCTCGAAGTCTAGCGCTTTGGCCCTGAGGCAACTCCCCCTTAGCTAGAAACTTACTTCTCAAAGATGTATATGAATTTTTTTCGCCCCCATCTGGTTGTCGTCGAAACCTCCACAATCTTAAATTGTTGTCATGGTTACCACACAATATAAATAATGCTGTAAGATTAAAAATGAATGAAAAGAATAAAATTATCAAACAAACAGCATTAACGGTATCGAACCTTCTTCACGAATGGACAATGTGAAAGAAAAAGCGAAAAGTAACACAATGCAAGCGTCGAAAAAAGATAGCATATAAATAGTAACAAACAAAAATAAAAGTCCAATAATTATACACTTTCTATTTTGAAGAAACTAAAATTTTTTTCTTTGTTGATTTAAGACTTTATATATATATATATATATATATATATATATATATATATATATATATATATATATATATATATATCTATATGTGTGTGTGTGTGTGTATGTATATATTACTTGTTACTGGCCAACTCGTCTTAATTTAAGGAGAACACTGACCATCTTTAATGGCCGATGAGGCGTTCCCCTTACCTGTATCCTTGCCCTAATGCATCATCAGGGTTGCCAATATTAATACCTCTTCTGGGATCAGTCACTCGTCTCGTCATCCTTTTCCAATACCTGTTTAATTTGTCCTTGCCCTCGTTGTCCTTATTTTCTGCTACATCTGTGATACATCCTTATTCTTCTATATCGTATTTTAAATTCTACTCTCTATGAAGTCAGCAAACCTGTTCTGCCTTCTAAGTGCTCTTCATGAAAAGGACCTTTGCTACACCCTCCTTTGCGATCGGGAACAGATTTTGAAAAGATGACTGCTCCTTGTTAAAAGGCTATCTTAGAATCGTTTCTCTACAACACCGTGCATACCTGTTTTTCTCTTTTCTCGCCTTTATGAAAAATTCAGCTGCTAATCTCTTCCTTTAATTATTTTCACTCATTCAATCCCCTTTAAATTATCAAGTGCTTTTTGTGGGCGAGTTAAGTTGCAAATTGAGAGAGTTAATAAAACTTGAGAGATTGATTTAGTATGCGTTTATCCTGAAAATACTCATATCTCTCTACCTATTGAGCTGTCCTGGTACAAGGACACCGCTACAAACGTCAACACGTTAGACAATTATTTTTCAAATTTTATTTATTTAATAAGTATTCGAAGAGTATAATTACTATACCCAGTTGGATTTTATTTATTTTATTTCTCAAGACGAAGCCCTAATATTTGATTTCTATAACAGCATTACACTCTAAAAAAAGACGTAGGTCAGATAAATAAAGAATAGTTTCAACCTGGTAATAGATGACAAAAGGAATTAATCCTTTCTGTAGGATAATTTGTTTACTTCACTCATATTAAATTTGTTTTTCACAACTTCATTACGTATCAGCCTTCAAATTTCAACATGTAGAGACCAAAACAGATGACAGAAGTTCTATTTAGTTTGACTAAATATATGAACAGTAGCCAATATACGAGTTTTATATTATAAGAATACTTCCAATGGTGCTGCACGTAATACAAAAATAAATAATATGAAGAAGCAAAGAAAATGGAAATTCTCAGTTTTAATTCTAATCAACTGAAATTGTCTAATTTTGTTTTAAGTTTTTTAATGGTTGTTTTGCATTTAAAATGATAGAAATAAGAGTATTTTGATGTACATGTAGGCTACAGTATTTACATATCAACTTTTTTCCCTTTGCCACAAAAAAGGTGTTATTCGTGGGAATAATCTGAAATTTTGCGGAAAATAGAAAGTTATATTGTATATTAATAACTTAAAAATGGTTAAGAAAAAACTTTTAGTCAGAAAATAATAAGATTGGATATTAGATTGTTCTGAGGTGATAGTCAGAATTAATTCAAACAATAGAAAAAAAGGTAATATAAAAAAACATTTAAAAAAGATTTAAGTATTGGTATTTTAGTTAGAAAATGTATTCAGCCCATATCTACCTGAATTAGTTTTTTTTGGATGGGATACAACTTTTCATTAATTTGTTGATCTCTTTAAAATTTTCTATCAAATATGCATCAATAAGCCCAAGATTGGCGAGGATTCTTGTCAATTCCTTGAGTATTGTTCATATAGTATTATTCAAATTTGTTGATACTATATTGGTTGATATCTAGATCAGGCGTCTCCAACCTCTTTTACTAAAGGGCCATATCGAAAACTGTTGGAGAAAAGCCAATATTTCAGGGCAGGAAGTCAGGGTAGAGGGTTGGTTCTGTTACTGTGAGGGACGGCAACAAACTCATAATTTTTATGTAGGCCAAATTGTAAAGGTTATTTAATTCGAAAAAGGAATGAATTTTTAAAGTAAAAACTCTTGTAAGCGAGTTCTTTCCAACGAGTAAGATTCTTTCCTTGGAGTAAATCTTACACGTTGGAATGCTATGGAACTCAGTTACTGTTCGGAAGATACTGGGGAACATCGAAAATCCAATTTGTCGGATGGAGAGAGATGATTAGCTAATAGAGTTTTATTGCGATTTCATTGTAATATGATTAATGTATATAAATTATTCTTATATAAAACATACAGTGTATTGGAAGATATTTAGTTATATCGGAAGATTTGGTTTTAATTGCATTTTTAAATGTACAGCTAGTAATTTCTGTAAGAAATTTCTGGGTAGGTGAAAAGTGCTTATTTGTTCCAGTTTATCAAGTTAACAAATTCATCAATATTAAGAGGTAGGCCTACATATTGAAGTATACACATATTCTAAGTAGGTGCAATATATTAAGGTATAATGTAATATATAGAATTAAGAAGTAACATAATTCTGCTCGTATCTTTTATTGATGATGGAATATATTATTCAATGCTTTAACTAAAGTTTTAGTTGTTTAAAAAAAGTCTTTATATTTTTTTAAAATTTGATAAATTTTAACCCAATAAATCTACGAAGAGTCCCGTAAACGTATTAAACCCCCAGTTTGTACAACTGGGGAAATTGGAACTACTTTTTCTTTGTTTTCTTTTGCCATCTATGAAGCGGTGGTGGAGAGAGACGTGGAGAGAGAGAGAGATAGATAGAGAGAGAGAGAGAGAGAGGGGAGGGAAGGAAGGAGAGAGAGGGATGGAGAGAGAGAGAGAGAGAGAGAGAGAGTCGAACCCGCTCGAGAGAGAGTGAGACAGCAAAGAGCGCTGACAAACGGACCAGATATGCTTCCGATAGTCTTTGTTGTGTCTTAAATAATGCGTGTATGTAAAAACATAGAACAGAAAAAGTTCTTTCTACGCTTGCGTTAAAAATCGGTAACGTGATAAAGATTCATAGCAAATTAGACTTTTTAATAAATAATTATTCCAGTTTCGATAACACTTATGGCTAGAGAATATTATTAATTTCATAATAAGCTATTATTATAAAAATGGTTTATTAATTAATATAAATAGTTATTCTTCCAACACGAACAATTCCGGAGTCAACTGCGAATAATACACTTGCAAAATTACTGAAAATTATTATTGAAAATCAAATGTTAGAGACTAAGCTTCACTAGCGCTATCTGTTGTTAAAACGTTTAGACGTTTACGAGGGTATGCCGAGGAAACGCGTCACATTTTCAAATTAAAAATTAAAAATTTTATTTTTTAATTACAATAAAAGACGAATTAACTTAAGTAAAAGTCTAATTTAATAGAAAGTCCTAATTTAATAATATATTGTGGATTTTTAACCCAAAGTTCTTAAGGGTTGGGGGGGGGCGATCGCCCCATCGCCCCCCCCCCTTGGATACGCGCTTGAACAAACAATTCTATTCTTTTTAATAATAAAATGAAAAATTCGTTAAAACATTTAGTAGCCAGCCAAAATTTCTATTCTCCTTAATCAAAAAACAAATGCTAATTGCGATCATTTATCCGCGACAATAAAGTTATATTGCTGTTATTGTAATTTGGATTTTAAAATTGTTCAGTATCAAGTATCTAATTGAGAGAAACCTCCCTCCATGTCCTTTCTTCGGGAAACGCACAGTGAGCCAGCGGAGGTTTATGACCCCTGTCAAAAAGCAGGGGCCGGACGATAAGCCAGCCTCAGGGGAGGGGTTGCAAGAGGAGAGAGAAAGTTAAACGTCCCCGCAAGTATGGTTGTAAACGACCCATAACTAAACCAATCTTAAAATACTATTGTCTTGCAGGACCGGATGAATTAACTCATGTAACGCTAATAGCTTACATTAGTTTAGTCACCTAATGAGGGATTAAAAATTATTTCGACTTTTCAATAATAAATAACATTTTAATAGTTTTCATTAATTTTAAAAATAGTTATTTCAGTTACAAAGAAAATTTAAGGAAGAAACTTTTTGGCCTTAATTTAATTACTTTAGTTTATACTACTTTACTATACTTTGTATACAAATTAATGTTAAAACTAATCCACGTTTAATTAAATATCAGTAAAGCTGAACTTGGCTATGCACGTTAAATAACACTAAAAAAAGTCCATATACTTAAAATGATCTTCTCAATCTGAAACCTTGAGCGAAAATATAGCGATCACGTTTTAAAGAGATGATGGTCTTGTTAGGAGCATGATCAAAACTAATTTCATTGATAAATTTAATATATTTCTTAAAACTAAACTTTTTGTTTCTTCAATGTTACTTTCCTTTTTATAGTAGTCTTATCCTTTTATTTGAAATTTTACCACTAATTAAAAGTTTTCTCTGCATACATAGCTATTACAGATGTGAATAATGTTAATAAATCTTTCCCTTTTGGTGTAATTGTAAATATGTGTTCCATATTAGGCGTATGTTTGGCGTCGTTATAGTTTTAGTAACTTTTTGTTTAAATTTCAAAAGAAAATAATTATTCTGTATATAACGTTGTGATTTTGTTTGTATAATTTTGTACGTAGATATATCAAATTGTTGTCTAAAATCTTATTAAATTGTTTGCATGGTAATTTGTTTATCACAGCGTCAACTCTACATAGAAAAATATTTTGTTAACAATCATACAAGGTAAAACATTTTCACTCTCGTTAAAAACTTGAGGAAATAATTGTTTGTTTAATTAATGGTTAATTTTGCGTATACTTCGTAAGAGAATTTGATAATATCAAAATTAAAAATTGCATTTATTTTTCATGTTTTAAAAATACAATTCTTAAAAACAGGTTTTCTTTGTAGTTATTTTAACGTTTTGACACTCACCCCTCTACTTCATTTCTCCCTTGTAGAATTTAAAAATAATGAATTATATATTTATCCTACCAGTATAATTGGTGAGTCTTTTAATCGACAATTATGATAGCCTTGGGTCATGTCAAGATTACTTTCTGACATAGTTTTATGAGAATAATTAAATTAGGCCAACACTACTTCGACAAGGAATAAAATGGGGTGAATTAGTATCAAAGGCTGACCCGTCGCACGAGTTAGAAGGGTGAGTTGGTTTTACAAGAACATCTTAAACTCTTGGTTTACCCACTGGAGTGGAAAGACTCCTCCTTCTCTTTATCTCACTTACCCTTTATCCGAGAGTCAGAGAAACAGAGGGGTTTGGCTGGCTTAAAGTCCGAAAATCGAAAAACTACCTGCTTACCCTTGTCAAACCAACGGGTGACTGGCTTACTGTCCTACACCCCTTTTCTTCAAATCTATTATAAAAAAATAAATATTCTAATTAAATCTCACTATATATTGGTAAAAATGTTTGCTTCCCTAAGGAATATTGCAATTCTTATATTGGATACAGTTTTTGTCGATAGGTATATGTTTCATTTTATCATTTTCATTTTTTGTTACCTTCACTGGTATCTTTGTGTTGATTACATTTTTTATTGCATTTTGGTATTCTTTTAAATCACTATATGTGTGTGTATATATTAAGGAATTAAGGATAATCATTCTTTAAATACGTGAACAAAATAAATAAATAAAAAACAAAAGATGTTACGTTTACAATTCCTTTGACTTTATTATTTTTTCAATTCCTTCTATTAGGCCACATTCTCCTGATATATATCTTGTACAAATTTCCAATCGTTAATAAAATACGTCTTTATTCATCCAATCACGTTCAAATACATTTGTTTTAACCTATAGTGGATTACAATTGATGTTAATATTTTTTTTCCTAATAATATATACTGTACCAGAGGATTTATGCTCCTACCTTATTCCTACATATATGCACAACCTTTCCTACCTTTCTTTCTAGATAAGAGTAATATTGCCTGATCATCTTAAAACCACCAAAGAAGTAACTATTTTAAACCGTATTTTTAAAGTCACATCTCAAATGCTTCAATTCTATTTGTAAATACTTTCTAACTGTGATCGAAGAGACGATTTGTAAAACACAAATTGAAACCACAAGATTTAAAAGTGCTTCATGAATAAACTTGGATCCAAAGTTTTCATCCGCCATGAATTTTGCATTATTGGCGGGCAGCATCGCTATCAACAACCGAAGCTGTATTACCATAACAGCACAACATTGTCTATTCAACTGTTCAGGAAATCCAAAGGCAGACCAGTAAAAGGAAATAAACAAAAAACTCAATGCATCAACACTTCCCCATACATACTGAATCAAACGTATATCTAAAAAGCTTCTCGGCTGAATTCTTTGTTTTCTCCCGTGATTAAAGTACGGTTACATCACAAGTAAAAAGTATGTAGAATTACTGCAGATTGTACGTAGTCTTTTAGATAAATGATCGTACTAATAGAAAGTTGTATAATCTCGAAATTTACAATGCCAAATTGTCTAAAGCAAATATCCAACTTGGATGATTTTATTCCTCCTTTTAACACATTCGGTTCTATAGTTTAATTCCGTTAACGGTTCACGGTTGGGAATATTAAATTGCCTATAAACATAGGCGTGTTTTATGTGTTTGAATCTGCAGTGCATGCAGATGTTTGGCCTTTGTTTTTTTATAAATATTGATTTCATGAGAATGATTAACTACAAGATTTTTAAAATAGCCTCATATATATATATATATATATTATATCACTTTCACTATATGTACTTAAACACGAATCTTACTTGATATTTATGCGAATTAACTTTCAAGGCTTGATAGTATCATCATTATCGAGCATCACTGACCGGGGGTTGTCTACTACAGTCTATTACAACCCCCGCCCAGTTATGCTCGATAATGGAAATACTATCAATCTTCGGAAGTTAACTCGCATAAATATCAAGTAAGATTCTTGTTTAAGTACATATAGTGAAGAGATAAGTGAATATAAGAAAACAGTGTTGCAAAGTTAATATATATATATATATATATATATATATATATATATATATACATATATATATATATATATATATATATATATATACATATATATATATATATATATATATATATATATATATATATATATACATACATACACACACACACACACAATATAAACACACACGTTGATATTATCTAGAGTCTCATTCTCCTGTGAATAGTTAAAACAAGACTTTCTAACTGTTTTAAATATGATTTCATGAAAATGAATAATTACAAGACTTTTAAAATAGCCTCATACATAAATAAGTATATATATATATATATATATATATATATATATATACATACACACACATACATACAGACACGTTGACTTTATCTAGGGCCTCATTCTCCTGATATATGAACAAAATAAATAAATAAAACAAAAGATATTGCGTTTACAAATACTTCATCTTAATTTTTTTTCAATTCGTTCTATTAGGTCACATTCTCATATATATATATATATATATATATATATATATATATATATATATATATATATATATATATATATATATTGTACAAATTTCTAATCGTTAATAAAATTTATTTCAACCTATAGTGGATTACAATTGATGTTAATGTTTTTTTCCTATAATTAATCAATAATTAAATTATACAAATTTCGGAGGTTTAGGTCGGATTCGAACTGAGTACGTTCATGTTCGAAGTTTAGGTCCCATAGCCAGAAATCTGTTTCTCAAAGATGTATATGAATTTTCTTATACCCTCATCCGGTTGTCGTTGAAATCTCCATAGCACAACCTAGAATTGTTGCCATGGTTTCCACACAATATCATAAATAATGCTCTAGGATTAAATAAGAATGAAAAGAACATAATAAACGTACAGACTGTATTAACGGTAGGGAACCTTCTTTATAAACGGACAATGTGAAAAGGAAAAAAGACAAGCGACGGAAAAAAAGAAAGTGCATAAGTAGTAACAAAGAAAAATATTAGTTATAATACCTGTTTAAAAGCTAAATGTACTAAACTGATTCTAATTTTTATGTTATACGTTTTTATACACTGGCGGTTGCATCAGAAGCGCCTTCACTTTGGTATTTCATTAAAGAGTTTTCCAGTAGAAATTAAAAGTTCATTTTCAGTTAATATCGCTCAAGAAATTAAATTCTGTTTAATTTTACCACTGTTTTAATTATAAAGAGTTCGGCCGGAGGGGAGGTCTTTGATGAAATCACCTTTCCCTTATGCCCTACCCGGAGATTGTTTTTCATAGCTCTGTTGTGTTTCCTCTTTTTTAACGTAGTTTTCCATTTTTATTATGCTGCTCTCTTATACTTTTATTCTTTATTACTTGTAGTATATTTTACTGAGCCATTTCTTAATACAAACCGTATTAATTTGCTTCTTTCTTTTATATGTAAAATTTCCTTCCTTCCTTCGTCTTTTACATTTCATCGTTCATTATCTGCACCCAAGTCGACATTTCAAGCTATTTTATGTAATTTTTTTTCTCAACTGTGGCACATTGTCGGTTCTATATGCACACTTATCTTATTGACTTAGTTTTCCTAAGACGGCTGTATTTTCTCTCGTATTCTAGGGCCCACTACTCAGTTAACTCAGAGTACATGAATTTAAGCAAATGAAGATTTACAGATATATATATATATATATATATATATATGTATATATATATATATATATATACATATATATATATATATATACATATATATATATATATATATATATATATATATATATATATATACACATGCTAATACGTATTCTTTCACGGATGGAAAAAATATGATGAATAGTTATTATATAGAGTACATCTGCTCATTCTGCAGTTCATAAAATCGCAGTACCGACGTTTCACTAGAATCACATCTAGCATTGACGAGGTGAACTCAATAACATTGCTCGCTCTTCAACTGTTGTTGGGTTCACCTCGTCAATGCTAGACGAGATTCTAGCGAAACATTGGAACTACGATTTTATGCACTGCAGAATGAACGAATGCACTCCAGATAATAACTATTCATTATATATATATATATATATATATATATATATATATATATATATATATATAGAGAGAGAGAGAGAGAGAGAGAGAAGAGCTAGAAAGTAAATTTGTTTTAGTAATAATGTCTATCTATAGGTATTTACTTTCGGAAATAAAACGAAATTTTTAATTTGGTGAATTCGTTCTAATTGTGTTATCTTCATAAGACTTAATATTTGGTAACATTACTGCTTAGACTTACACCTAGCGCGGACCTAATGGCGAGGGGAAGGGTAAAGGGTAGGAATTGTTTCCATCTTGCAAACTTTAGGTTTTATAAATCCGGTCAATCACAGGGAAGATGATCGGAAGAATGGTTAATGACACATAGCACCGCCATAACTGGAGTTTTAAATTCTTTATCTAATTAGTTGGAGGCAGTAGGACTGAGCAAGGCCAGTACGGTTTTTCTTTCTCGACCGCTTAAAGTTCCAACTAATACATTATACAGAGGTAAGAATTTATTCTCTCTTAAAAAAAAGTAAAACTTTGTGTCTAAAACACGTGTTTTTTTAAAAGTATTATATTGTTCAAATTACTATACATATTTTATAATGCACCTGTTTTAGAAAAATATTTCAAGGTGTATAAATAATTCGTGTGTTGTGGCATTGTATAAAATTACGTGAAGTGTCAAGAGTCATTGGAGATGTTTTGTTAGATTGAAATATCCTAGAGTGTAAATGTAACCATCTATTTGACAGAGGGGCCACTTTTGTTTGAACCTGGGATATATCGCAGCAAAGTGCAAACAATTTCAGACGATTCTCGACTGGCTTCATACCACTGAGTACTAACTATATAGAATTTACTCTCTACACCCCACGAATCCAAGTTCAAACTATTATCTGCTCAATTCAGACGGTTTGTGTACCAAAAACGATCGTATTGCTACTAAATGCAGCCTTTCTATATAGTTCATGATGGTTCTCGACCAGCACTACACAGCTCAGTTGTCTTGAAGGGACTATATAGAATGGACCCTGTGCCCTAATGAATCCTATCTCAAACTCTGGCGGTTCAACCCAGCGATTTGCGCCACAAAAAGCGAAAGCATTGCTACTAAATGCAGTCGGTTATCTACCTCATGACGGTTCCCGACCAGCTTTACACCACTCAGTAGTAGCCTTCGATGGGCCGCCTATATAGAACGGACCTTCTAATCTGATCTTACACTCTAATGGCTCAACCCAGATGACTTGCATCACCAAGAATGAAGGCATTGCTACTAAATGCAGCCGGTTATATACCTCATGACGGTTCCCGACCAGCTTTACACCACTCAGTAGTAGCCTTCGATGGGCCGCCTATATAGAACGGACCTTCTAATCTGATCTTACACTCTAATGGCTCAACCCAGATGACTTGCATCACCAAGAATGAAGGCATTGCTACTAAATGCAGCCGGTTATATACCTCATGACGGTTCCCGACCAGCTCTACACCACTCAGTAGTAGCCTTCGATGGACCGCCTATATCCGACCTTACACACTAGCGGCTCAACCCAGATGACTTGCATCACCAAGAATGAAGGCATTGCTACTAAATGCAGCCGGTGTCACCAGGACCGAGAAGCTTGATGTCAAGACCCGTGTCACCAGTATGTAATAGCACAAGTGCCTAACCCTAAGGACTAGACTAGTTGAATCTTCGACCATTAAATTAAGGTTTCAGCCGCCCTTCAAGAACTATCGACATCCAACTTTCCGAACGATCTGGTTTTCAGTACCGTCAATATACCCCCTGATTCGAAGTAGCGCAATCGGAGGTATGGGGGATATGGACTTGAGCTGGAACGACTACACTTTTCAACCTGCTCACTAGCTTTTGAGGGTCCCATATGCATACACTAACTTGGAGAACTACTGTAAATCTAAAGCCTGTAGATTGGAAGTGCCAAGATTACAAGAGCCGGGTTCATTTAAATAGTTGGTCGTTTCCTTGGTTAGCAAGTTTCATTTCAAACACAATCATATATCTATCCACTCACTGTGGCTTTATATTTTAATCGTTTCTTTCAGTCTGTGGCTATGTCTTCTACCTTTTTCAACTGTAAATCATTTTGAACGTGCTTTTCTTATCTTCCCCGTTATCGTTGATGGGCTGAATCTACTTTAGTTAACATTTTATAGAGCGGACACGCAACAGAACATGTGACCTTTATTTTTGACCTTTAGCATCAACTTGTATGTAACAAGACCTTATAAACAATTTGTCCGTAATGGCTACTATTTATCATAACACAAACAACATTTACGACTTCAATGTTAGACACGATCAAGTTTCGCAAATCATCCGAGAAATTTAAATCTATATAATTTAACAGTAGCACAGTCTGAAATTCTTTCTGGAGGGGGTTTAGCAGCTGGGGGAGGATTTTAACCATCCCGGGGGTATGTAAGTCAAGTCATACATTAAGAGTTTATACCCAAGACAAAATATTAAAAAAATCATTGTCATTTTATGTCACTAAAACGCTTAAAATTAGACACAAGTCGACTGTGTAAGTAAACAAATATGTTTTTAATTTAAATATATTCCAAGTTTAAAGAGTACTTGAAAGTACATGAAATAGAATAACAAAAAATAACTGATAGTACAAGTTACCTAAGATTAAACTCTTATGTATATTTCGATGACCATGTCATCATCATCATCATCATCAGAAGGTCTTATTACAAAATTACAATCTAGAAAACAATAAGTTACAATCTAGACTGACCATGTTACATCGAAAAGTACATAAAGGTAACTTAGGTAACGTATATTGTCAGTTATTTTTGATTATTTTTGTGGTATTGTGGTTGTTTCTAATATTTTTATTGTAAGTACAAGAACATGATTTATTTAAGAAACCGTAAGACTTTCAACAAATAACAAGGTTTTAAAAGCCAACCCTGAATTTTCATTTTCAAAAATAACTATTCATTAAAACAAATTGCGTATTCGAGTCTTTTCGGAAAGTTCTTTAAAAGCATCTATTATAGGAATGTTCTTAAGGATATAGCCTAGGCTAGAATATTTAAACTGTATAAACCAACTGTGGCGTAATGTTTAATTTAAATAAATGAAACCTCTATACCACAAAGGACTTTTCTTTTATTTAAAACCTTATGTACATTTCAATTGTTTAGAAAACATCCTCAAAGATAGTTTACAATAAAAATACGCGATTTAACAAATACGATTGCTATGCAATTGAAATGTAAATAAGGTTTTAAATAAAAGACAACGTCATTTGTGGTATAGAGGTTTCATTTATTTAAATTTATTTATGGGAGTTTGTTTATGGGATAATTTTATTGTGTTTTACCGATTAAAGTTTTTTAAAAAACTATAAATCCTGTAAGGAAGGTTTATCTAAAATTTTCCTAAATTTCATCCCTGTCATTAAACAGGTTGCATGTTCTCACGATAAGTTTCAAGAGGCGCGTGTTTCTAACACTGGATGTTTACAAATCCTGTCTTCCCTTGCATGTTTGAACAGACTAGCAAACAGTTTGGCCATATTGATTGCACTTTATATATAGATGACGAGTTGATTAAACGCGGCAAAGCCCCGATCAGAACGTTTAACCTATTGACAAAAAACGTCGAAACAAAAAATCCATATAGGTTATCCTTATTTTAATTAAATATTTATTTGTACAGCAGGTCGGGCAATTTTGTTGAAGGTAAATATCAGTCAGGATGTTATATTTAAAAAAGAAAATAATAAAGGTATCTACTTTTTAGGGTCTTTAGAGTTAATTGTTTATATGCTTAGAATAAACTGTTTTGAGAATAAGTCAAAACGTTTGTGATTGTCAGAAGTTGTAAACTCAAAGGATGGCGTAAAACGTTATTGTAAAATTTTTCAGAACAATACAAATTGGCAAATGTTCTGGAAAATGTATTTCCTAGATTTAAAAAACGTGGACGAGTCTTTCTTGCTTTCAGTCTGAACTACTTTTCAAAAAAAACCTAGTCCTGGTGAAAAGCAGAGTAACTGTTCTAGAACCATATTAGAGAGATAACAGGGTGGAAAGATGTAAGTGTGTGTGAAACGTTCATGTGATAGGCATTTGCAAATGTTAGATGAAGAACATAGTTTATTTTAAAATAGAGAAATAGGGATAAGGTAAGCCCGGGAGAGTTGCCGCATCCGGGATAGACTTCGTACCCCACCCCTAGTTTTTACAAATGTCAACAAAATGTGTAGCCATGCTCACTGTAAATGCACATAGCCTTTAAAGAATAAGTGAAGTGGTTTTGTTTCAGTTGCTCTGATTTTACATCTTTTGTAGTGCTTTTACTGAGACAAGTCTGTTGTTTTGGCTTTAAAGTTCAAACTACATTCGCAACTATCGTTAAATCACTTGATTCAGATCATTGTTTGAGGTTTGCGGACACAATAAGTTTTATTTAGAATGATTTTGGTCTAGTTCCGTCATCTTGATAGTCAAAGCCAAGTACCTGTTAGCAGCGGCGTCTCTCCCGTACAAAACGGGAGAGTCGCCGCAGATAATTTCGGTATGCCCGCTGCACTTTTCAATTACGGGATACTTGCCGCACGTAGTGAATAATGATTTTATTTGATCTATAAAATATTTTTTTTAATGTTTCAAATCTATTGTTTCTCATGTGTATTCTATAGACACTTCAAAGCGTGGGAAAAATCTGTCTGTAAGAAACGGTACAAGTTTCAAGGCCACGGGGATCTTTCTGGGAGATCTCCCAGACTACTTGTTCTCCATATCGGACAACTTGAAACTTGTTCAACTCCAACCAGAGATTACCCCTGTCCAATCCTACCGAGAGACTACTGGTATGCCTGCATCGTCACAGATAATCGTAGAACCTACATCGCGTTGCTGCAAAGACAACATTAAACCTGATCAAGAGGAAAGTCCATCAAAATTTTTATCAAACATTTCTCCTGCCCCAAAACTAAAGGAATGAAATTAAAGAAAAAATGCTGGTAAAGGTGCAGATGTTTTGACTTCTGTAAACTTGATTATATTTTTATGTTTTTGTCTATGTGAGAATAATTGTAGCATACCCAACTCGATTATAATTGGTCAGTTGTATTATTTATTTTTCTCTAAAAAAACTGAATTAATAATAAGTATTATTACTTACAAAAAGTATTTCTTAATATTACTTACAGAAACAGTAAATGTTTCTATTTATTGGGTATAAATAGAATATAAATCACTTTACATTTGATTTTATTGAAGATAACTTCATTAATGGGGATAACTTTTATTTTTATTGAAACGTTTTCACAAACTAGGGGTCTGCTTTACCAGTTTTTAGTGTTTTTGAAATGCGGCATACCACCCTTACAGGTGCGGTGTATCACCCTTAGCATGCGGGTTAGACGCCGCGAGGTAATCATTTACAAATAAAATTCCACCACTCAAGTGGTATAAGATTAAGGCGTGAGATTTTTTGTTAGTACTTCATAAATATAGCTAGTCAGTACATAGCATACTTAGTTTTATTTTGTGTGTATCATGGGACTGAGAATATAAATATTTAAAAATGTGCGCCATGTCTCCCGGATTTACCTTATCCTAGAGGAGAAGGGAGAGAGGTAGGAAATTATTTGAGTTGCAATTGTGATTGTGTAGTAGTATCACTGACAATGATGAAACGCGTATGGGAATAATCTGTTTATTATTACTAGTTCGTGTACAGTTACTTATTTATCACATCAAATATCACGTGACATAATACTTTTTGTTACGTGTTAAGCAGGCTGTTACAATAGCCTTTTCAATCCAGTGTTCGGATTTGTCTGGAGTATTCCATTTACAAGAGTAACAAAGGTGTTTTTTGTTGCTCTTAAAAGCACACACTGTGGTTGTTGTATTCGAAGGAATTAATGCCATGCTTCTAAAGCTTTCATTCAACATATAATGTCCTGTTGGAAGTGTGTGTTTCCATTGTAAGACACTGCTTTGATACTTCTTTCTACAAATTCCTTCGTTTACTTGCGTCCAAACAAAGGAAAAGGGATACCAGGAGCCAATAGTTCCACTCCGTTTATATGTTATCATCAAGTGTCATCTGTCGTGTTAGTTTGTTTTTACTATGCTTTAAACTATATATTTAAATTTATATAATCTTTAAAAAAAATTTCAACTGAATGGTAGGCAGCTGAAACGTACCGGGTAGAAGGTAGATAAATCTCTCCTCCTCCGGGTGAGACCAGTTATACTTCAGGTAAAAAGATCTGTCCAAGCGATGCTATAATTATCTCGATATATATTAAAGGAATAAATAGGGGAACAGAATATGTAAGTATGTAGACTGTTCATGGGATAGGCGGTTGCATATGTATGCTGAATGTTCTTCAGCAACATTGTTAGTTTATTTTAAACAGAGAGAGATTCTGTGGTTAGAAAGGGATTGCGAGAGATGAAGGAGACGTTCCTGACAAAGGCAGATGGGGAACGGGGAAATAGGTTCCCAGTACCAAAGGTCATGATGTTTTTCCTTAGCTAGGGATTGAGAGAGATGAAGGAGACGTTCCTGACAAAGGCAGATGGGGAACGGCGAAATAGGTTCCCAGTACCAAAGGTCATGATGTTTTTCCTTAGCTAGGGATTGAGAGAGATGAAGGAGACGTTCCTGACAAAGGCAGATGGGGAACGGGGAAATAGGTTCCCAGTACCAGAGATATGATGTTTTTCCATAGCTAGGGATTGAGAGAGATGAAGGAGACGTTCTTGACAAAGGCAGATGGGGAACGGGGAAATAGGTTCCCAGTACCAGAGGTCATGATGTTTTTCCTTAGCTAGGGATTGAGAGAGATGAAGGAGACGTTCCTGACAAAGGCAGATGGGGAACGGGGAAATAGGTTCCCAGTACCAGAGATATGATGTTTTTCCATAGCTAGGGATTGAGAGAGATGAAGGAGACGTTCTTGACAAAGGCAGATGGGGAACGGGGAAATAGGTTCCCAGTACCAGAGGTCATGATGTTTTTCCTTAGCTATTGATTGAGAGAGATGAAGGAGACGTTCCTGACAAAGGCAGATGGGGAACGGGGAAATAGGTTCCCAGTACCAGAGATATGATGTTTTTCCATAGCTAGGGATTGAGAGAGATGAAGGAGACGTTCCTGACAAAGGCAGATGGGGAACGGGGAAATAGGTTCCCAGTACCAGAGGTCATGATGTTTTTCCTTAGCTAGGGATTGAGAGAGATGAAGGAGACGTTCCTGACAAAGGCAGATGGGGAACGGTGAAATAGGTTCCCAGTACCAAAGGTCATGATGTTTTTCCTTAGCTAGGGATTGAGAGAGATGAAGGAGACGTTCTTGACAAAGGCAGATGGGGAACGGGGAAATAGGTTCCCAGTACCAGAGGTCATGATGTTTTTCCTTAGCTAGGGATTGAGAGAGATGAAGGAGACGTTCCTGACAAAGGCAGATGGGGAACGGGGAAATAGGTTCCCAGTACCAGAGATATGATGTTTTTCCATAGCTAGGGATTGAGAGAGATGAAGGAGACGTTCTTGACAAAGGCAGATGGGGAACGGGGAAATAGGTTCCCAGTACCAGAGGTCATGATGTTTTTCCTTAGCTAGGGATTGAGAGAGATGAAGGAGACGTTCCTGACAAAGGCAGATGGGGAACGGGGAAATAGGTTCCCAGTACCAGAGATATGATGTTTTTCCATAGCTAGGGATTGAGAGAGATGAAGGAGACGTTCTTGACAAAGGCAGATGGGGAACGGGGAAATAGGTTCCCAGTACCAGAGGTCATGATGTTTTTCCTTAGCTAGGGATTGAGAGAGATGAAGGAGACGTTCCTGACAAAGGCAGATGGGGAACGGGGAAATAGGTTCCCAGTACCAGAGATATGATGTTTTTCCATAGCTAGGGATTGAGAGAGATGAAGGAGACGTTCCTGACAAAGGCAGATGGGGAACGGGGAAATAGGTTCCCAGTACCAGAGGTCATGATGTTTTTCCTTAGCTAGGGATTGAGAGAGATGAAGGAGACGTTCCTGACAAAGGCAGATGGGGAACGGTGAAATAGGTTCCCAGTACCAAAGGTCATGATGTTTTTCCTTAGCTAGGGATTGAGAGAGATGAAGGAGACGTTCTTGACAAAGGCAGATGGGGAACGGGGAAATAGGTTCCCAGTACCAGAGGTCATGATGTTTTTCCTTAGCTAGGGATTGAGAGAGATGAAGGAGACGTTCCTGACAAAGGCAGATGGGGAACGGGGAAATAGGTTCCCAGTACCAGAGATATGATGTTTTTCCATAGCTAGGGATTGAGAGAGATGAAGGAGACGTTCTTGACAAAGGCAGATGGGGAACGGGGAAATAGGTTCCCAGTACCAGAGGTCATGATGTTTTTCCTTAGCTAGGGATTGAGAGAGATGAAGGAGACGTTCCTGACAAAGGCAGATGGGGAACGGGGAAATAGGTTCCCAGTACCAGAGATATGATGTTTTTCCATAGCTAGGGATTGAGAGAGATGAAGGAGACGTTCTTGACAAATCCAGATGGGGAACGGGGAAATAGGTTCCCAGTACCAGAGGTCATGATGTTTTTCCATAGCTAGGGATTGAGAGAGATGAAGGAGACGTTCTTGACAAAGGCAGATGGGGGACGGGGAAATAGGTTCCCAGTACCAGAGGTCATGATGTTTTTCCTTAGCTAGGGATTGAGAGAGATGAAGGAGACGTTCCTGACAAAGGCAGATGGGGAACGGGGAAATAGGTTCCCAGTACCAGAGGTCATGATGTTTTTCCTTAGCTAGGGATTGAGAGAGATGAAGGAGACGTTCCTGACAAAGGCAGATGGGGAACGGGGAAATAGGTTCCCAGTACCAAAGGTCATGATGTTTTTCCTTAGCTAGGGATTGAGAGAGATGAAGGAGACGTTTCTGACAAAGGCAGATGGGGAACGGGGAAATAGGTTCCCAGTACCAGAGATATGATGTTTTTCCATAGCTAGGGATTGAGAGAGATGAAGGAGACGTTCTTGACAAAGGCAGATGGGGAACGGGGAAATAGGTTCCCAGTACCAGAGGTCATGATGTTTTTCCTTAGCTAGGGATTGAGAGAGATGAAGGAGACGTTCCTGACAAAGGCAGATGGGGAACGTGGAAATAGGTTCCCAGTACCAGAGATATGATGTTTTTCCATAGCTAGGGATTGAGAGAGATGAAGGAGACGTTCTTGACAAAGGCAGATGGGGAACGGGGAAATAGGTTCCCAGTACCAGAGGTCATGATGGTTTTCCTTAGCTAGGGATTGAGAGAGATGAAGGAGACGTTCCTGACAAAGGCAGATGGGGAACGGGGAAATAGGTTCCCAGTACCAGAGATATGATGTTTTTCCATAGCTAGGGATTGAGAGAGATGAAGGAGACGTTCTTGACAAAGGCAGATGGGGAACGGGGAAATAGGTTCCCAGTACCAGAGGTCATGATGTTTTTCCTCAGCTAGGGATTGAGAGAGATGAAGGAGACGTTCCTGACAAAGGCAGATGGGGAACGGTGAAATAGGTTCCCAGTACCAAAGGTCATGATGTTTTTCCTTAGCTAGGGATTGAGAGAGATGAAGGAGACGTTCTTGACAAAGGCAGATGGGGAACGGGGAAATAGGTTCCCAGTACCAGAGGTCATGATGTTTTTCCTTAGCTAGGGATTGAGAGAGATGAAGGAGACGTTCCTGACAAAGGCAGATGGGGAACGGGGAAATAGGTTCCCAGTACCAGAGATATGATGTTTTTCCATAGCTAGGGATTGAGAGAGATGAAGGAGACGTTCTTGACAAAGGCAGATGGGGAACGGGGAAATAGGTTCCCAGTACCAGAGATATGATGTTTTTCCTTAGCTAGGGATTGAGAGAGATGAAGGAGACGTTCCTGACAAAGGCAGATGGGGAACGGGGAAATAGGTTCCCAGTACCAGAGATATGATGTTTTTCCATAGCTAGGGATTGAGAGAGATGAAGGAGACGTTCTTGACAAAGGCAGATGGGGAACGGGGAAATAGGTTCCCAGTACCAGAGGTCATGATGTTTTTCCTTAGCTAGGGATTGAGAGAGATGAAGGAGACGTTCCTGACAAAGGCAGATGGGGAACGGGGAAATAGGTTCCCAGTACCAGAGATATGATGTTTTTCCATAGCTAGGGATTGAGAGAGATGAAGGAGACGTTCTTGACAAATCCAGATGGGGAACGGGGAAATAGGTTCCCAGTACCAGAGGTCATGATGTTTTTCCATAGCTAGGGATTGAGAGAGATGAAGGAGACGTTCTTGACAAAGGCAGATGGGGAACGGGGAAATAGGTTCCCAGTACCAGAGATATGATGTTTTTCCATAGCTAGGGATTGAGAGAGATGAAGGAGACGTTCCTGACAAAGGCAGATGGGGAACGGGGAAATAGGTTCCCAGTACCAGAGGTCATGATGTTTTTCCTTAGCTAGGGATTGAGAGAGATGAAGGAGACGTTCCTGACAAAGGCAGATGGGGAACGGTGAAATAGGTTCCCAGTACCAAAGGTCATGATGTTTTTCCTTAGCTAGGGATTGAGAGAGATGAAGGAGACGTTCTTGACAAAGGCAGATGGGGAACGGGGAAATAGGTTCCCAGTACCAGAGGTCATGATGTTTTTCCTTAGCTAGGGATTGAGAGAGATGAAGGAGACATTCCTGACAAAGGCAGATGGGGAACGGGGAAATAGGTTCCCAGTACCAGAGATATGATGTTTTTCCATAGCTAGGGATTGAGAGAGATGAAGGAGACGTTCTTGACAAAGGCAGATGGGGAACGGGGAAATAGGTTCCCAGTACCAGAGGTCATGATGTTTTTCCTTAGCTAGGGATTGAGAGAGATGAAGGAGACGTTCCTGACAAAGGCAGATGGGGAACGGGGAAATAGGTTCCCAGTACCAGAGATATGATGTTTTTCCATAGCTAGGGATTGAGAGAGATGAAGGAGACGTTCTTGACAAAGGCAGATGGGGAACGGGGAAATAGGTTCCCAGTACCAGAGGTCATGATGTTTTTCCTTAGCTAGGGATTGAGAGAGATGAAGGAGACGTTCCTGACAAAGGCAGATGGGGAACGGTGAAATAGGTTCCCAGTACCAAAGGTCATGATGTTTTTCCTTAGCTAGGGATTGAGAGAGATGAAGGAGACGTTCCTGACAAAGGCAGATGGGCAACGGGGAAATAGGTTCCCAGTACCAAAGGTCATGATGTTTTTCCATAGCTAGGGATTGAGAGAGATGAAGGAGACGTTCCTGACAAAGGCAGATGGGGAACGGGGAAATAGGTTCCCAGTACCAGAGGTCATGATGCTTTTCCATAGCTAGGGATTGAGAGAGATGAAGGAGACGTTCCTGACAAAGGCAGATGGGGAACGGGGAAATAGGTTCCCAGTACCAGAGATATGATGTTTTTCCATAGCTAGGGATTGAGAGAGATGAAGGAGACGTTCCTGACAAAGGCAGATGGGGAACGGGGAAATAGGTTCCCAGTACCAGAGGTCATGATGTTTTTCCTTAGCTAGGGATTGAGAGAGATGAAGGAGACGTTCCTGACAAAGGCAGATGGGGAACGGGGAAATAGGTTCCCAGTACCAAAGGTCATGATGTTTTTCCTTAGCTAGGGATTGAGAGAGATGAATTAGACGTTCCTGACAAAGGCAGATGGGGAACGGGGAAATAGGTTCCCAGTACCAAAGGTCATGATGTTTTTCCATAGCTAGGGATTGAGAGAGATGAAGGAGACGTTCCTGACAAAGGCAGATGGGGAACGGGGAAATAGGTTCCCAGTACCAAAGGTCATGATGTTTTTCCTTAGCTAGGGATTGAGAGAGATGAAGGAGACGTTCCTGACAAAGGCAGATGGGGAACGGGGAAATAGGTTCCCAGTACCAGAGGTCATGATGTTTTTCCTTAGCTAGGGATTGAGAGAGATGAAGGAGACGTTCCTGACAAAGGCAGATGGGGAACGGTGAAATAGGTTCCCAGTACCAAAGGTCATGATGTTTTTCCTTAGCTAGGGATTGAGAGAGATGAAGGAGACGTTCTTGACAAAGGCAGATGGGGAACGGGGAAATAGGTTCCCAGTACCAGAGGTCATGATGTTTTTCCTTAGCTAGGGATTGAGAGAGATGAAGGAGACATTCCTGACAAAGGCAGATGGGGAACGGGGAAATAGGTTCCCAGTACCAGAGGTCATGATGTTTTTTCTTAGCTAGGGATTGAGAGCGATGAAGGAGACGTTCCTGACAAAGGCAGATGGGGAACGGGGAAATATGTTCCCAGTACCAAAGGTCATGATGTTTTTCCATAGCTAGGGATTGAGAGAGATGAAGGAGACGTTCTTGACAAAGGCAGATGGGGAACGGGGAAATAGGTTCCCAGTACCAGAGGTCATGATGTTTTTCCTTAGCTAGGGATTGAGAGAGATGAAGGAGACGTTCCTGACAAAGGCAGATGGGGAACGGGGAAATAGGTTCCCAGTACCAGAGATATGATGTTTTTCCATAGCTAGGGATTGAGAGAGATGAAGGAGACGTTCTTGACAAAGGCAGATGGGGAACGGGGAAATAGGTTCCCAGTACCAGAGGTCATGATGTTTTTCCTTAGCTAGGGATTGAGAGAGATGAAGGAGACGTTCCTGACAAAGGCAGATGGGGAACGGGGAAATAGGTTCCCAGTACCAGAGATATGATGTTTTTCCATAGCTAGGGATTGAGAGAGATGAAGGAGACGTTCTTGACAAATCCAGATGGGGAACGGGGAAATAGGTTCCCAGTACCAGAGGTCATGATGTTTTTCCATAGCTAGGGATTGAGAGAGATGAAGGAGACGTTCTTGACAAAGGCAGATGGGGGACGGGGAAATAGGTTCCCAGTACCAGAGGTCATGATGTTTTTCCTTAGCTAGGGATTGAGAGAGATGAAGGAGACGTTCCTGACAAAGGCAGATGGGGAACGGGGAAATAGGTTCCCAGTACCAGAGGTCATGATGTTTTTCCTTAGCTAGGGATTGAGAGAGATGAAGGAGACGTTCCTGACAAAGGCAGATGGGGAACGGGGAAATAGGTTCCCAGTACCAAAGGTCATGATGTTTTTCCTTAGCTAGGGATTGAGAGAGATGAAGGAGACGTTTCTGACAAAGGCAGATGGGGAACGGGGAAATAGGTTCCCAGTACCAGAGATATGATGTTTTTCCATAGCTAGGGATTGAGAGAGATGAAGGAGACGTTCTTGACAAAGGCAGATGGGGAACGTGGAAATAGGTTCCCAGTACCAGAGATATGATGTTTTTCCATAGCTAGGGATTGAGAGAGATGAAGGAGACGTTCTTGACAAAGGCAGATGGGGAACGGGGAAATAGGTTCCCAGTACCAGAGGTCATGATGGTTTTCCTTAGCTAGGGATTGAGAGAGATGAAGGAGACGTTCCTGACAAAGGCAGATGGGGAACGGGGAAATAGGTTCCCAGTACCAGAGATATGATGTTTTTCCATAGCTAGGGATTGAGAGAGATGAAGGAGACGTTCTTGACAAAGGCAGATGGGGAACGGGGAAATAGGTTCCCAGTACCAGAGGTCATGATGTTTTTCCTCAGCTAGGGATTGAGAGAGATGAAGGAGACGTTCCTGACAAAGGCAGATGGGGAACGGTGAAATAGGTTCCCAGTACCAAAGGTCATGATGTTTTTCCTTAGCTAGGAATTGAGAGAGATGAAGGAGACGTTCTTGACAAAGGCAGATGGGGAACGGGGAAATAGGTTCCCAGTACCAGAGGTCATGATGTTTTTCCTTAGCTAGGGATTGAGAGAGATGAAGGAGACGTTCCTGACAAAGGCAGATGGGGAACGGGGAAATAGGTTCCCAGTACCAGAGATATGATGTTTTTCCATAGCTAGGGATTGAGAGAGATGAAGGAGACGTTCTTGACAAAGGCAGATGGGGAACGGGGAAATAGGTTCCCAGTACCAGAGGTCATGATGTTTTTCCTTAGCTAGGGATTGAGAGAGATGAAGGAGACGTTCCTGACAAAGGCAGATGGGGAACGGGGAAATAGGTTCCCAGTACCAGAGATATGATGTTTTTCCATAGCTAGGGATTGAGAGAGATGAAGGAGACGTTCTTGACAAAGGCAGATGGGGAACGGGGAAATAGGTTCCCAGTACCAGAGGTCATGATGTTTTTCCTTAGCTAGGGATTGAGAGAGATGAAGGAGACGTTCCTGACAAAGGCAGATGGGGAACGGGGAAATAGGTTCCCAGTACCAGAGATATGATGTTTTTCTATAGCTAGGGATTGAGAGAGATGAAGGAGACGTTCTTGACAAATCCAGATGGGGAACGGGGAAATAGGTTCCCAGTACCAGAGGTCATGATGTTTTTCCATAGCTAGGGATTGAGAGAGATGAAGGAGACGTTCTTGACAAAGGCAGATGGGGGACGGGGAAATAGGTTCCCAGTACCAGAGGTCATGATGTTTTTCCTTAGCTAGGGATTGAGAGAGATGAAGGAGACGTTCCTGACAAAGGCAGATGGGGAACGGGGAAATAGGTTCCCAGTACCAGAGGTCATGATGTTTTTCCTTAGCTAGGGTTTGAGAGAGATGAAGGAGACGTTCCTGACAAAGGCAGATGGGGAACGGGGAAATAGGTTCCCAGTACCAAAGGTCATGATGTTTTTCCTTAGCTAGGGATTGAGAGAGATGAAGGAGACGTTTCTGACAAAGGCAGATGGGGAACGGGGAAATAGGTTCCCAGTACCAGAGATATGATGTTTTTCCATAGCTAGGGATTGAGAGAGATGAAGGAGACGTTCTTGACAAAGGCAGATGGGGAACGGGGAAATAGGTTCCCAGTACCAGAGGTCATGATGTTTTTCCTTAGCTAGGGATTGAGAGAGATGAAGGAGACGTTCCTGACAAAGGCAGATGGGGAACGTGGAAATAGGTTCCCAGTACCAGAGATATGATGTTTTTCCATAGCTAGGGATTGAGAGAGATGAAGGAGACGTTCTTGACAAAGGCAGATGGGGAACGGGGAAATAGGTTCCCAGTACCAGAGGTCATGATGGTTTTCCTTAGCTAGGGATTGAGAGAGATGAAGGAGACGTTCCTGACAAAGGCAGATGGGGAACGGGGAAATAGGTTCCCAGTACCAGAGATATGATGTTTTTCCATAGCTAGGGATTGAGAGAGATGAAGGAGACGTTCTTGACAAAGGCAGATGGGGAACGGGGAAATAGGTTCCCAGTACCAGAGGTCATGATGTTTTTCCTCAGCTAGGGATTGAGAGAGATGAAGGAGACGTTCCTGACAAAGGCAGATGGGGAACGGTGAAATAGGTTCCCAGTACCAAAGGTCATGATGTTTTTCCTTAGCTAGGGATTGAGAGAGATGAAGGAGACGTTCTTGACAAAGACAGATGGGGAACGGGGAAATAGGTTCCCAGTACCAGAGGTCATGATGTTTTTCCTTAGCTAGGGATTGAGAGAGATGAAGGAGACGTTCCTGACAAAGGCAGATGGGGAACGGGGAAATAGGTTCCCAGTACCAGAGATATGATGTTTTTCCATAGCTAGGGATTGAGAGAGATGAAGGAGACGTTCTTGACAAAGGCAGATGGGGAACGGGGAAATAGGTTCCCAGTACCAGAGGTCATGATGTTTTTCCTTAGCTAGGGATTGAGAGAGATGAAGGAGACGTTCCTGACAAAGGCAGATGGGGAACGGGGAAATAGGTTTCCAGTACCAGAGATATGATGTTTTTCCATAGCTAGGGATTGAGAGAGATGAAGGAGACGTTCTTGACAAAGGCAGATGGGGAACGGGGAAATAGGTTCCCAGTACCAGAGGTCATGATGTTTTTCCTTAGCTAGGGATTGAGAGAGATGAAGAAGACGTTCCTGACAAAGGCAGATGGGGAACGGTGAAATAGGTTCCCAGTACCAAAGGTCATGATGTTTTTCCTTAGCTAGGGATTGAGAGAGATGAAGGAGACGTTCCTGACAAAGGCAGATGGGGAACGGGGAAATAGGTTCAAAGTACCAAAGGTCATGATGTTTTTCCATAGCTAGGGATTGAGAGAGATGAAGGAGATGTTCCTGACAAAGTCAGATGGGGAACGGGGAAATAGGTTCCCAGTACCAGAGGTCATGATGCTTTTCCATAGCTAGGGATTGAGAGAGATGAAGGAGACGTTCCTGACAAAGGCAGATGGGGAACGGGGAAATAGGTTCCCAGTACCAGAGATATGATGTTTTTCCATAGCTAGGGATTGAGAGAGATGAAGGAGACGTTCCTGACAAAGGCAGATGGGGAACGGGGAAATAGGTTCCCAGTACCAGAGGTCATGATGTTTTTCCTTAGCTAGGGATTGAGAGAGATGAAGGAGACGTTCCTGACAAAGGCAGATGGGGAACGGTGAAATAGGTTCCCAGTACCAAAGGTCATGATGTTTTTCCTTAGCTAGGGATTGAGAGAGATGAAGGAGACGTTCTTGACAAAGGCAGATGGGGAACGGGGAAATAGGTTCCCAGTACCAGAGGTCATGATGTTTTTCCTTAGCTAGGGATTGAGAGAGATGAAGGAGACATTCCTGACAAAGGCAGATGGGGAACGGGGAAATAGGTTCCCAGTACCAGAGATATGATGTTTTTCCATAGCTAGGGATTGAGAGAGATGAAGGAGACGTTCTTGACAAAGGCAGATGGGGAACGGGGAAATAGGTTCCCAGTACCAGAGGTCATGATGTTTTTCCTTAGCTAGGGATTGAGAGAGATGAAGGAGACGTTCCTGACAAAGGCAGATGGGGAACGGGGAAATAGGTTCCCAGTACCAGAGATATGATGTTTTTCCATAGCTAGGGATTGAGAGAGATGAAGGAGACGTTCTTGACAAAGGCAGATGGGGAACGGGGAAATAGGTTCCCAGTACCAGAGGTCATGATGTTTTTCCTTAGCTAGGGATTGAGAGAGATGAAGGAGACGTTCCTGACAAAGGCAGATGGGGAACGGTGAAATAGGTTCCCAGTACCAAAGGTCATGATGTTTTTCCTTAGCTAGGGATTGAGAGAGATGAAGGAGACGTTCCTGACAAAGGCAGATGGGCAACGGGGAAATAGGTTCCCAGTACCAAAGGTCATGATGTTTTTCCATAGCTAGGGATTGAGAGAGATGAAGGAGACGTTCCTGACAAAGGCAGATGGGGAACGGGGAAATAGGTTCCCAGTACCAGAGGTCATGATGCTTTTCCATAGCTAGGGATTGAGAGAGATGAAGGAGACGTTCCTGACAAAGGCAGATGGGGAACGGGGAAATAGGTTCCCAGTACCAGAGATATGATGTTTTTCCATAGCTAGGGATTGAGAGAGATGAAGGAGACGTTCCTGACAAAGGCAGATGGGGAACGGGGAAATAGGTTCCCAGTACCAGAGGTCATGATGTTTTTCCTTAGCTAGGGATTGAGAGAGATGAAGGAGACGTTCCTGACAAAGGCAGATGGGGAACGGGGAAATAGGTTCCCAGTACCAAAGGTCATGATGTTTTTCCTTAGCTAGGGATTGAGAGAGATGAATTAGACGTTCCTGACAAAGGCAGATGGGGAACGGGGAAATAGGTTCCCAGTACCAAAGGTCATGATGTTTTTCCATAGCTAGGGATTGAGAGAGATGAAGGAGACGTTCCTGACAAAGGCAGATGGGGAACGGGGAAATAGGTTCCCAGTACCAAAGGTCATGATGTTTTTCCTTAGCTAGGGATTGAGAGAGATGAAGGAGACGTTCCTGACAAAGGCAGATGGGGAACGGGGAAATAGGTTCCCAGTACCAGAGGTCATGATGTTTTTCCTTAGCTAGGGATTGAGAGAGATGAAGGAGACGTTCCTGACAAAGGCAGATGGGGAACGGTGAAATAGGTTCCCAGTACCAAAGGTCATGATGTTTTTCCTTAGCTAGGGATTGAGAGAGATGAAGGAGACGTTCTTGACAAAGGCAGATGGGGAACGGGGAAATAGGTTCCCAGTACCAGAGGTCATGATGTTTTTCCTTAGCTAGGGATTGAGAGAGATGAAGGAGACATTCCTGACAAAGGCAGATGGGGAACGGGGAAATAGGTTCCCAGTACCAGAGGTCATGATGTTTTTTCTTAGCTAGGGATTGAGAGCGATGAAGGAGACGTTCCTGACAAAGGCAGATGGGGAACGGTGAAATAGGTTCCCAGTACCAAAGGTCATGATGTTTTTCCTTAGCTAGGGATTGAGAGAGATGAAGGAGACGTTCCTGACAAAGGCAGATGGGGAACGGGGAAATATGTTCCCAGTACCAAAGGTCATGATGTTTTTCCATAGCTAGGGATTGAGAGAGATGAAGGAGACGTTCCTGACAGAGGCAGATGGGGAACGGGGAAATAGGTTCCCAGTACCAGATGACATGATGCTTTTCCTTAGCTAGGGATTGAGAGAGATGAAGGAGACGTTCCTGACAAAGGCAGATGGGGAACGGGGAAATAGGTTCCCAGTACCAAAGGTCATGATGTTTTTCCTTAGCTAGGGATTGAGAGAGATGAAGGAGACGTTCCTGACAAAGGCAGATGGGGAACGGGGAAATAGGTTCCCAGTACCAAAGGTCATGATGTTTTTCCATAGCTAGGGATTGAGAGAGATGAAGGAGACGTTCCTGACAAAGGCAGATGGGGAACGGGGAAATAGGTTCCCAGTACCAAAGGTCATGATGTTTTTCCTTAGCTAGGGATTGAGAGAGATGAAGGAGACGTTCCTGACAAAGGCAGATGGGGAACGGGGAAATAGGTTCCCTGTACCAGAGATATGATGTTTTTCCTTAGCTAGGGATTGAGAGAGATGAAGGAGACGTTCCTGACAAAGGCAGATGGGGAACGGGGAAATAGGTTCCCAGTACCAAAGGTCATGATGTTTTTCCTTAGCTAGGGATTGAGAGAGATGGAGACGTTCCTGACAAAGGCAGATGGGGAACGGGGAAATAGGTTCCCAGTACCAGAGATATGATGTTTTTCCTTAGCTAGGGATTGAGAGAGATGGAGACGTTCCTGACAAAGGCAGATGGGGAACGGGGAAATAGGTTCCCAGTACCAGAGATATGATGTTTTTCCTTAGCTAGGGATTGAGAGAGATGAAGGAGACGTTCCTGACAAAGGCAGATGGGGAACGGGGAAATAGGTTCCCAGTACCAGAGGTCATGATGTTTTTCCTTAGCTAGGGATTGAGAGAGATGAAGGAGACGTTCCTGACAAAGGCAGATGGGGAACGGGGAAATAGGTTCCCAGTACCAAAGGTCATGATGTTTTTCCTTAGCTAAGGATTGAGAGAGATGAAGGAGACGTTCCTGACAAAGGCAGATGGGGAACGGGGAAATAGGTTCCCAGTACCAGAGATATGATGTTTTCCATAGCTAGGGATTGAGAGAGATGAAGGAGACGTTCCTGACAAAGGCAGATGGGGAACGGGGAAATAGGTTCCCAGTACCAGAGGTCATGATGTTTTTCCTTAGCTAGGGATTGAGAGAGATGAAGGAGACGTTCCTGACAAAGGCAGATGGGGAACGGGGAAATAGGTTCCCAGTACCAAAGGTCATGATGTTTTTCCATAGCTAGGGATTGAGAGAGATGAAGGAGACGTTCCTGACAAAGGCAGATGGGGAACGGGGAAATAGGTTCCCAGTACCAAAGGTCATGATGTTTTTCCTTAGCTAGGGATTGAGAGAGATGAAGGAGACGTTCCTGACAAAGGCAGATGGGGAACGGGGAAATAGGTTCCCTGTACCAGAGATATGATGTTTTTCCTTAGCTAGGGATTGAGAGAGATGAAGGAGACGTTCCTGACAAATACAGATGGGGAACGGGGAAATAGGTTCCCAGTACCAAAGGTCATGATGTTTTTCCTTAGCTAGGGATTGAGAGAGATGGAGACGTTCCTGACAAAGGCAGATGGGGAACGGGGAAATAGGTTCCCAGTACCAGAGATATGATGTTTTTCCTTAGCTAGGGATTGAGAGAGATGAAGGAGACGTTCCTGACAAAGGCAGATGGGGAACGGGGAAATAGGTTCCCAGTACCAGAGGTCATGATGTTTTTCCTTAGCTAGGGATTGAGAGAGATGAAGGAGACGTTCCTGACAAAGGCAGATGGGGAACGGGGAAATAGGTTCCCAGTACCAAAGGTCATGATGTTTTTCCTTAGCTAAGGATTGAGAGAGATGGAGGAGACGTTCCTGACAAAGGCAGATGGGGAACGGTGAAATAGGTTCCCAGTACCAGAGATTGATGTTTTTCCTTAGCTCTATCTATTCTCCATTCAGATTTGGAATCGCCACAGAGAATTGGCCGACCCTGACACATTTAATTTGTAGAATTATAAAATGCCAGTAAAAATCGCCTATATATAACAGTTTAATAACTTGGCTTTTTTAGCTCAAGGCCTTGTATGTGACTCATGAAAAATCATCATTCGCAGGTAGGGAAGTCAGCGCGTATGAGTAAGCGTGCGCGTGGAGGTGCGATGGTGGCTTAATCTTTCGGCACGTTTCAGAGTCTGGATGGACTGTACCTACTATCATTCCGTATCTTTTTTTTTCTTAAAACGGGTAGACACCTCTTTATGACAGATAGACACTATATTCTGTATCTACGTTTACTTCAGATACACGTCCTTGGGCATCATAATATTTCTATCTTGTTTTATATGCCTCTTCCTTAAGCTTATATTCCTATGAAGGTCTATATAATAGTCCTTTTCTTCGTAATAGTCAGGCCTATATATCCAGTTTTACGATATAATAAACATTTGTTTAGGAAATATTGAACGATGGAATGTCTTGTTTATTTCTTTCGTTAAAAATTTGTAAATACGCAAGAGCTATTTGCCGTGAAACAATTTTTCCGTCGCAGACTTGTGTTATGACGAGGTGGTTCGACAATTCCAGACGAAATGGAGCGCTTACGTTTTGCTGTCAAAACGGAAATAACATTCGCATTAATCTTGTTCTCTTTTTCTTTTCAACATTCTATTTTTATCCGGTGTACTTTATGACAGATTCCTACGTGGGGAAATGAAGCGGCACGACATGGTAATTTAGCGATGTTCTTGCAATTTATCGCGTGCCAAATAACATTCTTATGAGTTTGTATAGTTTGCCACTTTTTTATATCGCATGTCACGCTCGGGACTAGAACGTTCGTACACGCCACCGACCTATACACACACGCGCGCCTACATGTTATGTTTATTATTAATTAATTGTATGCATATGAAATATAAACATGAACGAATGGGGATTGGTCTTTAAATATTAGGTAGACTTGAAAAAACTTTTTTTAAAGTTCTAAAACTTGATACTATATAAAATTTTTCCTCATATCCATAAAATTCAGTATTAGGACTACGCTACTAGGAATTTAATTGTTTAGTACACCTTCTTCATGTCCATGACAGAGGTCAACTTCAGGTATGCGGATCCGGCGTACGAGAACAATAGCCCTTTCTGTAATCTGGACCAGGGAGTGTTTTGTTCTTAGCTCAATCATATCTGCATTCAGCATGCTTCTCCTACCGATCATAAGAGATAAAGTCAACGTGACTAATCATTGTTAAAAAGAAAAAACTAGCATATTTTTCGTCGCCCTAGGCGTAAAATTTCCGATCTTTGCCCCTCCACTAAGAACATTATTTTCTAAACACATTAATCAGATTAATAATAGGCGTGGTTCTGGAAATATATATATATATACTGTACTATACAAATATTTAGCATATAGTTGTAGTATAAACTCAATATTATAAGATAATAATAGATTCTCTTATATTGCATTTTCCCCTAAAATTTCTTTATCCCATAACAGGTCATGTCGCCTGGTAGTAAGGTTAGTTGAAATCTGGCTCTGTGAATAGTGTTAGGATACCACTGTTTGTAGTGAGTTTAGGTAGCCTGATAGTGAAGTTGAATGACCTCGTAGTGGGGTTATGTTGTTCTTGGCAGTGTCGGTTATTGGTGAGCTTAATTGGTGCTTTAGTAATGAAGTAGGTGTTAAGTATTGGCACGTGGTATTATCGCCTGTTACTGAGATTACGTGTTACTTGATAGTGTTGTCTGGTAGTAAAATTAAGTGATGCCTATTAGTGGTGAGGTGAGACCGGGTGAGGATGTTGTTCTTGGAAGTGTCAGTTGTTAGTGAACACTGGGTATGGATGACTGGTAGTTAAGTAATATTGCTCCTGGTAGTATCGGCTGGTAGCGAGCCTAGTTGGCGCTTAGTAGTGAGACTGCTTAGTAGTGTTGGCATTGGGTACGGATGACTGGTAGTTAGGTTATATTGCTCCTGGTAGTTTCAGCTGGTAGCGAGCCTAGTTGGGGCTTAGTAGTGAGGTTGTTGGCACTGGGTACGGTTGACTTGTAGTGAGGTTATATTGCTCCTGGTAGTATCGGCTGGTAGCGAGCCTAGTTGGCGCTTAGTAGTGAGGCTGTTGGCATTGGGTACGGATGACTGGTAGTTAGGTTATATTACTCCTGGTAATATCGGCTGATAGTGAGCTTAGTTGGCGCTTAGTAGTGAGGCTATTGCCACTGGGTATGGAAGACTGGTAGTGAGGTTATATTGCTCCTGGTAGTATCGGCTGATAGTGAGCTTAGTTGGCGCTTAGTAGTGAGGCTATTGCCACTGGGTATGGAAGACTGGTAGTGAGGTTATATTGCTCCTGGTAGTATCGGCTGAGTGACTAGTGTCACTGGTAGTATGAATTAAAAGAGCTTAGTTGTTTGGTAGTGAGGCTAGGCAGCGACAGGTTTGGCGGTGCTTTGTATTTCTCGGTGCATGGAAGTGAGGTTATTTAACGCTTGGTAATGTCGGCTGATAGTCAGAATAAGTTGAGCCTGACAGTGAGGTTATATTGTTGTTGTTACTAAGGTGAATTAATAACCAAAGCATAGTGCGAACCATTTACCCGTGCACCTGGCCTTGAGAGATCGCGATAGGATAGACGGGAGGGACAGGGCTACGTTGAGCCAATATAAATACATTCCTACAAACATGATAAAGATTCAGCATAACATTTTCGCATGTATTAAATATCTGAAGGGATTTATGATTTAGATGGTACATTTTGTACACAATATCAAAGTAAATATCATATAAATTTATGTCAACTACTAAAAAGTGTACATTTAGAGTGTTCCTTTTAACTGTAAAACCTAACTTATGATATTTATTATAGTCTGCTTGTAACAGATAAAATATGTCATGGCGGATCTTTTCGTGAGGTTTTGTTTACTGATAACAGTTCCAAAGGCTTAATTAACTTTTGCGATTATTTTAAGTGACACATAAAGGAGACGATTACTTAATGGTTATTGTGATGTTCTTTTTGGTTTGGGTTGTCTTATTTTAGTTTTAAAATTAGCGAGTTCGAAACGAAATTAAAACTATAATTTCTCTTCTCGAAAATTGATGAGCATTTAACTCGGTGTTAATTGTAATTTTCTCGTTTTTTTTGTATAATTTTTAAATGCTTTTATTCGGCTCTTGTAATTATTATAACTGATTACAGAATCTCTATATTAGGTTGTGTGTGAGCGTGTATGTGTGTGCGCGCGCGCGCGAGTGCGTGTTTTAACTTTAAAGTGACAGTTAATACCAGTTGCATATTATCATGAAGTTATAGTATCACATACGAAGAATAAGAAACATATCCTTGTGAATATAGCAAAGAACATAATTGTTTACTTAATAGCAATGTAAGCTATTGAACAACAAATAGCGTTGTCATTAAAGTAGGTTCATAAAAAGCCCTTGTTAGAGGATATAGAGATGTCATGACGTCACATGTGAAGGATCGAGTATTTTAAGTTGACCTACTCTCTAACGGATACATAAAGAGGTGTGTACACAATACACTCCTTTGGAAGAAAATGGATGCGGACGGGAATTCGGTTGGAATAAAGAAAAGGAGAAACTTTATCTTGGTACTGGAAATCCAAGAAAATTATGACCTTGCGTGAACAAAGTTCCTTTCCTAAAATTATCCTGCTTTCTTAGTTTTGATGAAAAGAGATTTCTTTCTCCTATCTGATAAGTATATGGTATTGGAAATCCAAGAAAATTATGACCTTGCGTGAACAAAGTTCTTTTCCTAAAATTATCCTGCTTTCTTAATTTTGATGAAAAGAAATTTCTTTCTCCTATCTGATAAGTTTATGGTATTGGAAATCCTAGAAAATTATGACCTTGCGTGAACCAGGTTCCTTTCCTAAAATTATCCTGCTTTCTTAATTTGGATGAAAAGAGATTTCTTTCTCCTATCTGATAAGTGTATGGTATTGGAAATCCAAGAAAATTATGACCTTGCGTGAACTAAGTTCCTTTCCTAAAATTATCCTGCTTTCTTAATTTTGATGAAAAGAGATTTCTTTCTCCTATCTGATAAGTGTATGGTATTGGAAATCCTAGAAAATTATGACCTTGCGTGAACAAAGTTCCTTTCCTAAAATTATCCTGCTTTCTTAATTTTGATGCAGAGAGATTTCTTTCTCCTATCTGATAAATGTATGGTATTGGAAATCCTAGAAAATTATATATATATATATATATATATATATATATATATATATATATATATATATATATATATATATATATATATATATACGAGGGTAAGTCAATAATTATCCGCAATATAGTTATAAAATTTTATTGAAATCAAATAGGAAACTTACAAGTACATCATTTTTCGACATAGTCCCCTTGCTTTTCAACGCACTTGGTCCAACGTTGTTCAAGTTTCCTGATGCCCTCGTGGAAGAAGGTTTTGGGTTGAGATGCGAGCCAGGAATGCACCGCTTCTTTCAATGCTTCGTCTGTCGTAAATCGACGGCCCCTAATTGCCTCTTTGAGTGGACCAAACAAGTAAAAATCAGATGGAGCGAGATCGGGACTATATGGAGGATGATCCACTACATCAAAATTGAGTTTCTGAAGCGTTTCTGCAGTGTGGGCAGCTGTATGCGGACGGGCATTGTCGTGCAACAACACAACGCCTTTTGACAGCAGTCCTCGGCGTTTGCTACCAATTGCAGGCTTCAGCTTAGCAGTAAGCATCTCACTGTAACGTACACTGTTTATTGTTGTGCCCCTTTCCTGATAATGTTCCAGTAATGGACCTTGTGAGTCCCAAAAAACCGTAAGCATAAGTTTTCCTGCGGGCGGTTGGGTTTTGAATTTTTTCTTGCACGGCGAATTTGGATGTTTCCATTCCATACTCTGCCGTTTACTCTCCGGCTCGTAATGATGGATCCATGTTTCGTCACCAGTAACGATCCTGTCTAAGAAGTTGTCCCGTTCGTTGACATAGCGATCCAAATGTTTTTTGCACACGTCCAAGCGCGTTTGTTTATGCAACTGTGTCAGTTGTTTTGGAACCCATCTTGCACAAACTTTATGAAATCCAAGTCTGCTGTAAATGATTTCGTAGGCAGAACCGTGGCTAATTTGCAGACGATTTGCCACGTCGTACAACAGTTATCCGTCTGTCTGAGAGAATCATTTCACGTGAACGCTCAATGTTTTCCTCGTTTATGACGGTAACTGGTCGTCCAGCTCCTTCATTTTGCGTAACACTTGTGCGACCATTTTTGAATTTTTCAATCCATACATAGACACTCCGTTGTGGCAAACAATTGTTCCCGTACTGTACCAAAAGTCTTCGATGAATTTCGCCCCTGATACACCTTCCGACCACAAAAAAACGGATCACTGAACGTTGCTCTTCTTTGGTGCAAATAGAAAGTGGAGCGGCCATTATTAACAGCACGGCAGCGGTAACGAAACTAACCTAGCAGCTTGTAACATGCATAGACATAACAACGAATAAACAAAGCATGCGTCATCAACGCAAAAGGACAGTACTGCCAACGTAAACAAAAAATATACCTATATTGCGGATAATATTTGACTTACCCTCGTATATATATATATATATATATATATATATATATATATATATATATATATATATATATAAATTAAATTTTGGAAGATATAAAATAAAACCTGGGAACCTGGGGTTTAGGCACTTTTCTTTTCTTCTTTATCGGGTTGTTTTTTCGTCACCCCGTCTTTTCTTTCCCCATTTCGACCAACAGTTGTTATCTTTTTACAATATTCCATTACAAGTTGTTTTTTGTTCATTTTGAACTTACCTCACAAACCATTTTATGAAAGTCATGTTCCCGGTACATAAAACCCCGGTCATGTTCCCTTTTATACGACCCCTACGATCGTGAACTATCAGCTTACGTTTTCCTCTCCACCTAGCTGGAACAGATCTGGTTGGTCAATCCTTTTTTAATTAAAAGCAATTAACGTTCCAGCTGTCACTCCGCCAAATCCACAAGTTGCTGTTGCAACGTATAGGATTAATAATTTTCGGGTGAAAAATGCCTGCTTTCTTTAGTGCGGGCTTATAATCAGCTGTTGTTTTGTATTGCCCTTTAAATTAAGATTTTTTTCAAAGAGAGCTCCTGTATTAGAAAATAAATTTGCAATTAGAAAATAACATTTAAATTGTTAAAAATAAAAAAATAATAAAAAGTTACAACAAATTATAGTTCTTGGATTACAATAAAGCTATAGATATACTCCCAGTGCCACAAAAATTAATAGAAAATAACTAAAACAGAAATCACCAAAATCAAATTTCTTCGTTCATTTCGATGGCTATGTCTTCCCCGCCAGAGTTTCTTATTAAAAAAAAAAATACAATCTAGGAAGCTTATTACAATAAAATAGTCAGCCTAGTTTGTAATAGGACCCTCTAATGAGGGATTGACATGGTCATTGAAATGTACGGAAGGGGTTTTCCTTGGTAACTTTTGTATTCGTTAATTTTTGTAACATTGGGATTACTGCCAATAGTTTTTTGTACTGTTCAAAATATCTTTTAACTTTTATAAATGTTGTGTATTTTTTTCTTATATTTTTTCTTCTATATTTATAATTTATTAATGAGACAATGCGTAGAGGAGAAATTTCAGAAATGGTTTGACTCTATCCTTCATCATTAAGAGGCGACAAAAATACCCGTGTGTTATTTTGGGGGAAAATTATGTATTGGAAATTTAAGTTATAGGTGTTTTCCCGAACAGGATTACATTCTCATAAGCTTTGTAAACGGCTCTTTACTGTTTTTGCGTTTCGTTACAGGTTGTTGCAGAGTGAAAGAATATGAAAAAACAAATGTATTATGTAACCAAAAATAATTATTTTATGTCAAAAAATTTTTCTTCTACGAAGGCTGTTCAGCAATTGAATAAAATTAGTGTTTGTGTGGTCAACCCAGTTCGCCAAAGCCTACCAATTTAGACTGGGATTTAGTGTTCTATAAATAAACACAGAAATTCAATCAGTAACAGTTTTGAGTGTCGCATCTGGCTCTACAAGCCGATGTGTTTTATTGCTTTTCTTAAGTAATGAAACAAACGGGACACCGATTTACCTCGGGCCGGGCTTAAGTCCATAATAACAAAAAGCTCACTCGGTTGAAACTTTTTGCTTAAGAAATGATAAATTTAAAAAAAATCGGAATTAGCAATACTTATCACCGGTCTCGGGGGTCTTGCACTGCATATGTTTGATGTTAACTAAATCCTTTCGATGTGTTTTTGTCATATACATTTTACTCATTGAGATTTATTTCCAATGCCATTTGTATTTGTTTGTTCTATTATGATTGTAGGACGCCCTCTATTTCTTCTTGTATTTGGATTCCATGTCCAACCTCTTAGTGGTATTCGTGCCTTATTCATTCTTTGCATATGCCAAAGTAGTTTTCGCATTTCTATTTCTCCGTTTACTATCTCTTTTATATTATTTTATTTTCTTATATTTTCCTTTCGCACTATTTCTCTTAATATTAGTCTGGAGCTTCTTCAAAGCATCATTCCAATTGCGATTATTCGGTTATCATTCTTTTATTTACAACCATTGTCTATGGATCGCAGAGTGATCAACTTTCTGAATAATTTAAAGATTTCGTGCTTAGTATTGTTTGTAATGTCATCGTGCGATGTGACTAAGTGTAATTGTCGCGTTATTGTTTTCCCCTTTTTTGCTTAATTGTGTCTGTTTCAACTGAACTTGTATCTGTTAAAGTTACACCCAAATATTCGTACTCGTTACTTCACTTTACGAAGATATTGTAAGATTCCAAATATGCTTCGTTATTTTCAGTAACCGTGTATTGTATGTGTCTTGTTGTTAATCTCCAATCCCCATTTTTCCAAATACTTCTCTTAGTTATTTTAGCATGGGAATGATATTTTCATTGTCTTCTGCCAAACGTATCTAAACATCTGTAGATATAGAATTGTGGGCGAAATTGACATATTTCGTCAATTTTCGCCCTCATTATTTGAAATTTCTTGTTACAATTCTTGGGCTTCTTTGTAAATTTTGAACACGGTTGTGGTTATACAGCAACCTTAACCAATTTAGGCCAACCAACCTGAAGGCCCTTATCTAATTTAAATGAAAGTGAGTACTTTTGTCTTTTTATTCTACACTTGCTTCTTCATATAGTGGTTTTAGGGCAATTTATTTAGATGTTAATTTATTCCATTATTATCAAGACACTGTCATTATTCCATTATTATAGATTATTCGCTGGGACACTGTCATATCGATATTTAAATGCACAATTTATTAAACACATTTTTTTAAATTTGAAGGGGATTAAATAAAAAATTACTTGAGTAATAAACGATTCAAACAGACACAAAAATTGATTCCTGTCTCAAATGTAATACTGAGGTAAAACCGTTCTTAAACGGACAGAGCATTTTGCGGCCTTTCACAAGCCAAAGTATTTTTAAATATCAATTTATTTTTCAATTAACGAGTTTTATGTTATTAAACGTGGCATTTTATAATTTTACAAATTGTCTTTTGAATTTCTACCCTTTCTGATTAGATTTATGGAGGTACAGTTTTATTTAATTAGCGACTAACTTGTCTCAAGCCCCTTGGGGACTTCAAAAACAATTTTTAGTCTTCTCTATTGTGTTGGAATTAATTGTACATTTGAAAGGAAACGTTTTTAAAAATATTCCCGCTTTGAGAAGTTGCTTAAGCTAATTTTAGCTTTTGCAAAGTAGTTTTTATTGGCAAATAGATGATTTTACGTCGAATTAATTATAAAGTGAAACGAGTAGACACCTTGAAATCGGTAGATTTCAGATGTAACTATCTGTTACGATAGAATTAAGATCCTACTCATGCTTGGGTTATTATTTTCCTCGTCTTCCTTTCATGGAAGTTTCAAGTTTCTTCCTTAATCTCAAGTTTATTTTATCGATCATTTATACTCTATGATCTATTATACTCGTATTACCAAGTGTAGACGAGTAGACATCTTCACCCCGGTTGGCAGCAGGTCTCCTTTAGGTAGGCTCCCTTCCGACGAAGTGCTATAATTTTCCCCAACCCCAATATCAGGGAATCATTGTATACTTACCTTTGTCCTTCCTATATTCGTTTACCTTGGTTATTTTTCTTCTTACAAGGGCGTGTAACACGTACAGACTGAACCGCATGAATGGGCGCCTTAATTAGTGTACGCAAGATCCCTGGCAATTCAACCATTTGTGTTACTCCTTTCTTGAGAGTTTAAGATGGAAATACACACACACGCTCGCACTCGCACGCACACATTCATACACACACACACACACACACACATACACCACGTCCTCCTTTTTTCCATTCCGTAACACTAACCATCCACCGATTCTGGCTTGTTCTTACGCGACTGTACCCTGTTGTCGCTTTTTCTGGACGTTAGTGTATCACTTTCCCCCCTACTTTATCAATTCTCTTCGCTCGTTACTATCTCCAGTGTTACCAACCCACTACTTTTCAAGTAGTTTCGTTCTTTTTTATTAACCATAACTCTGTTATATATGTTATTATGCCCTGCATTTTTGTGTTATAAATTCTTGTTTCGTGTTACTTTCGATATTGTGTATACGCCACAAGATTATTGTGTTTGATGTTGATTTTTGTTTGTCCTAGTCTGTTTCTAGTTTCTTTTTAGGACTCAGAAACCATTACATCCATTAAGTTCTTAAATTTGTATTTTGTACCTTGTCTGTGTTTCTCACTGGTTCTTGTTCTCTCTTTAGATATTCAATTTGTAATGTTATTTTCTAGGCCATTTTCACGTGTTTCTCTTTCAGTTCTCACACACACACACGCACGCACTAACGCACCAGGTCCTCTCAATCTGTAGAGATTATTACCTGATTGTTGAAAAATCGTAGTGTCTAAAGACTTTTTTTCTGATTGTTGTTCCCAGCACCCCTTGTTTTTCAATATTTGTGGGACTTCTAAGATTGAAAATCTTTCCTGGCGTAGTGGATCCCTCCAATAATCCATTTTTGTTTTGAATGTATTATTCTATATTTGTTATTGAAGTTCATTCTTGACATGCTACTCTATAGAAGTTACACTTTATAGAATTTAAGATATAATATTTTACGTTTTTTCTATTTGAATAAAATCCGGTTAAGTAAGGCAAGGTTTGTTAGGTTAGGTTAAGTATATTGACATTTATATTTTGGAGTTCAGAATTGATAAAAGTACAGTTTAAAATTGTAAAAATATCAAACTATTGGAAAAAACCATCTTTTAAGAGACGTAATTTAAATAAGTTTGTGTTGCGCCGCAGTAATTTGATTTTAATGAATGGCTTTGATTCAGATTTGTGGCAGTAGAGATCCCTGGGGGTATTGGATTGTTGAAAGAACCACCCAACTCTACAAATAGAATATTGAGGCTCATCACAATACTCGGTAATTTGTGACTAAGTCATTTCGAAGAGGTTACGTAGAAATATCGTACGTAAATAATTTTTTGAACAAGCGATGTTGATTTTCTTTGTCGTCATAAAGAAGAGTTCATTTGGGCGGTACTTTGTATTTAACTAAGTTATTGAACCATTGAAGGAATGTAGGTTCTAAAAATGTATTCTTTCTAAATCAAAACATTTTCTGCGTTTATGGTTTATTTTCAGTCAAAGAGCCAACTATTAAAATAATACACTCTGAAAATTTCCTTTATATTTCAAGAATAACGTATAAATATGATTTGTATGCAACCGCTATTGAGATTGGAAAACACATATAGACAACGAATAATATTTGAAAGTTGTCCTGTAGTACGCGAGCAGTAAATATTAAGCCCAGCAGGTCATAAACTGTCCATTGTCATTTATAAACTCCATTCACACTTTATTTAGTCTTTGGACTGGCTAAATGACGATAGAACATTTTCGTCTACGTTTAGGCGTGTTTAATTCAGCTTTAAGTATCGTCAAATTTTTAATTTCTGGACTTTTCAAGTTTTTTTTTAAATTCAATAATTACAAGTTACTATTTAATGCCAATTCAAGTTTTATTCCTCTTACGCAAGCTTGTAGAGTTGCGGTATTATTTCAAACATGTCTCATTGAACTTACCACTACTGAATATCTAAAATACGCGTGATTTGCACAATTTTTGTCAGGGTGTTATTTTCACTATGCTTAGTCTTCATATATTTTATTGGAAAGAATTAGTTATTAATGTAATGTTGGAAACCGGCTACGGTTCTAAATTTGGGGGCAAAATGAGGTTTCAACCTTTCCTCTTTCCCATGTAGGAAGACGTATGCATGAAAGAAAATTGTGTTCAAGAAAGGGATATTATGATTTCTTGATACCAAGAGCGAAGGGAAATTATGGTTTTCGCGAAGTGTCTAAATGAAGCTGACATGTTCTCTACTGGTGTATATTTTTTTAAAGAAATATTTTTGATATTTTTGAATACTACGAGAGAGACAAACCTAATAAAGAGATTAAAACCCCCTTTATTAATCTAACCTTTCCCCCTAACAAAGAGATTCAAAGTAATATGCGCTCATTTTCGCGCGCCCACACACACACACACACACACACACACACACACACACAAAAGTTGAGATTTACAGGATGAGAGATTTTTTTTATCAACCCTTTATCATTAAATTTATTACTCTATTTGAACCAAAGGAACAGTTTATACAGTATATTTTCTGCAATAGATCCTATTGGAGCAAGTATTTTGCTTTTAATTCTTACTTCGGGCTTGCAATGGACTACTTGAGTCTCACATGCACATGCGGCTAGTACCCTTACTACGTTATGGAGAATCAGGATTAGTGATAACAAGCTAACGAGAATTTACCACGGACAATCGGAAGATAGTGAAAAACAGAATGCGTTCATTTAAGCGCAATACAAACCCACGGAGATCTTGGACGATCCCTTGGAGGTTGTGTCGTTATGCTAAAGGGTAGAGACGGGTATTACCTGACATGTATCGATACCGAGAAGCTAAATTAGAATATGCAAGGATAACAGATCGTCGGTTTATAAGGGTCGCTATTCCGTCACCTGAAAGAGTTGATGGGTTACTGTTATTTACATAAGGAAACTACAGTATCGGTTCATAAGTGTTGCTATTCCGTCACCTGAAACCGTAGCTGGGTTACTGTTATTTATATAAGGAAACCTACCGTATCGGTTCATAACTGCTGCTATTCCGTTCCCTGAAACAGTTGCTGGGTTAGTGTTATTTATATAAGGAAACCAACCGTATCGGTTCATAGCTGCTGCTATTCCGTTCCCTGAAACAGTTGCTAGGTTAGTGTTATTTATATAAGGATACCTACCGTTTCGGTTCAAAGCTGCTGCTATTCCGTTCCCTGAAACAGTTGCTGGGTTAGTGTTATTTATATAAGGAAACCAACCGTATCGGTTCATAGCTGCTGCTATTCCGTTCCCTGAAACAGTTGCTGGGTTAATGTTATTTATATAAGGATACCTACCGTTTCGGTTCAAAGCTGCTGCTATTCCGTTCCCTGAAACAGTTGCTGGGTTAGTGTTATTTATATAAGGAAACCAACCTAATCGGTTCATAGCTGCTGCTATTCCGTTCCCTGAAACAGTTGCTGGGTTAGTGTTATTTATATAAGGATACCTACCGTTTCGGTTCAAAGCTGCTGCTATTCCGTTCCCTGAAACAGTTGCTGGGTTAGTGTTATTTATATAAGGATACCTACCGTTTCGGTTCAAAGCTGCTGCTATTCCGTTCCCTGAAACAGTTGCTGGGTTAGTGTTATTTATACAAGGATACCTACCGTTTCGGTTCAAAGCTGCTGCTATTCCGTTCCCTGAAACTGTTGCTGGGTTAGTGTTATTTATATAAGGAAACCAACCGTATCCGTTCATAGCTGCTGCTATTCCGTTCCCTGAAACAGTTGCTGGGTTAGTGTTATTTATATAAGGATACCTACCGTTTCGGTTCAAAGCTGCTGCTATTCCGTTCCCTGAAACAGTTGCTGGGTTAGTGTTATTTATATAAGGATACCAACCGTATCGGTTCATAGCTGCTGCTATTCCGTTCCCTGAAACAGTTGCTGGGTTAGTGTTATTTATATAAGGATACCTACCGTTTCGGTTCAAAGCTGCTGCTATTCCGTTCCCTGAAACAGTTGCTGGGTTAGTGTTATTTATATAAGGAAACCAACCGTATCGGTTCATAGCTGCTGCTATTCCGTTCCCTGAAACAGTTGCTGGGTTAGTGTTATTTATATAAGGATACCTACCGTTTCGGTTCAAAGCTGCTGCTATTCCGTTCCCTGAAACAGTTGCTGGGTTAATGTTATTTATATAAGGATACCTACCGTATCGGTTCATAGCTGCTGATATTCCGTCACCTGAAACAGTTGCTGGGTTAGTGTTATTTATATAAGGATACCTACCGTTTCGGTTCAAAGCTGCTGCTATTCCGTTCCCTGAAACAGTTGCTGGGTTAGTGTTATTTATATAAGGATACCTACCGTTTCGGTTCAAAGCTGCTGCTATTCCGTTCCCTGAAACAGTTGCTGGGTTAGTGTTATTTATATAAGGATACCTACCGTTTCGGTTCATAGCTGCTGCTATTCCGTTCCCTGAAACAGTTGCTGGGTTAGTGTTATTTATATAAGGATACCTACCGTTTCGGTTCAAAGCTGCTGCTATTCCGTTCCCTGAAACAGTTGCTGGGTTAGTGTTATTTATATAAGGATACCTACCGTTTCGGTTCAAAGCTGCTGCTATTCCGTTCCCTGAAACAGTTGCTGGGTTAGTGTTATTTATATAAGGATACCTACCGTTTCGGTTCAAAGCTGCTGCTATTCCGTTCCCTGAAACAGTTGCTGGGTTAATGTTATTTATATAAGGATACCTACCGTATCGGTTCATAGCTGCTGATATTCCGTCACCTGAAACAGTTGCTGGGTTAGTGTTATTTATATAAGGATACCTACCGTTTCGGTTCAAAGCTGCTGCTATTCCGTTCCCTGAAACAGTTGCTGGGTTAGTGTTATTTATATAAGGATACCTACCGTATCGGTTCATAGCTGCTGATATTCCGTCACCTGAAACAGTTGCTGGGTTAGTGTTATTTATATAAGGATACCTACCGTATCGGTTCATAGCTGCTGCTATTCCGTTCCCTGAAACAGTTGCTGGGTTAGTGTTATTTACATAAGGATACCTAACTTTGGTCTAAGAGCCAAAACTTATATAATTTAAATTTATAAAAATTTTGCGGTTAAACTGAAACTCGGTCAGAATAAAGTATTTTTAAATTACTTCAGGCGTGGAGATTTGTTGTAGTAGTTTGTACAATTTAGGAGATTGGTTACTTTGTGCTAGCTTCAAAAAGCAGCAAAATCTCAATAATTTGTGAAGTAAAATGTCAAAGTACAAACAGTTTACAACAAGCGGGTGTTGATTTTTCTCAAAGTAAACATAGGTGATTCAAGCATTTGTTTGTGTAACTAAGTGAGTTATTAATATTTGTCAGGCTAGAGAGCGGCAAGAAGAGATAAGCTATCATTGAGTTCATCATACACCCCACCCCACCAACCTTCCTCTACCTTCATAAATAATGTTTTACATCAGGACGTATGTTCGCTAATTACGAGGGAACTGGTAGACGGCACGTTTTTACAACCCTCCTTACGTGCTCCTGTTACGTAGCGTACATTAGAGTTGCGCGTAAAAAGTAAATGTAATTTTTTGTACGTCTCCGTTCTGCCAACTAAAGGAAATGCTTTTCAGAATAGTGATTGTTTCAGACTTCATTAAAATAGACGGATCCGCCTTGGAGCTGATCAAAACCTCCTTTTTAAGTTGTTTTTTAAAAACTTGCACTAAAACAGCTACGACAATTATGACGACAAAACTGTATGTGTTAACAAACGAGTAATTTCCATTTATTAATCAATATACATTATAAAATATTTTTTAAAAATCGTTTTCATTTTTTCGTCAATTTATTATATTGGCATTATCAAGATTCTTATTCGCCAGTTAACCGCGGAAACAATACTGATTTTAAAACAAGATTATAGAACTTTCTATTAGTACGATCTTTTGTCTAAGAGAATACTTACAATGTGCAGTAAATCTTCACACTTATTACTTGTGATGTAACCGTGCTTGAATCACGGGAAAAAACAAAGGATTCAGCCTAGAAGCTTTTTAGATATACGTTTGATTCAGTGTGTATGGGGAAGTGTTGATGCATTTAGTTTTTTTGTTTATTTCCTTTTACTTGTCTGCCTTTGGATTTCCTGAACAGTTGAATAGACAATGTTGTGCTGTTATGGTAATACAGCTTCGGTTGTGGATAGCGATGCTGCCCGCCAATAATGCAAAATTCATGGCGGATGAAAACTTTGGATCCAAGTTTATTCATGAAGCACTTTTAAATCTTGTGGTTTCAACTTGTGTTTTGCAATATTCGCCTCTATGATCACAGTTAGAGAGTATTTACAAATGGAGCTGAAGGATTTGGTATGTGACTTTATAAATACGGTTTAAAATAATTACTTCTTTTGTGGTTTTAAGATGATCAGGCAATATTACTCTTATCTAGTAAGAAAGGTAGGAAAGGTTGTGCATATATGTAGGATTAAGGTAGGAGCATAAATCCTCTGGTACAGTATATAGAAAGGATATTATGGCATAATCTACTCTCTATCAGAGTCATGAACAGGTGTCTGGCCTTTATATCAACTCGCAAGGAAAAGAAAACAAGCAATTTAAAATTTTTTTCAAGTCTATTCCTACTTGATACAACAGAGTAAAATTTTATTTTAGTTTCTGTAATGCATATACATGTGTCAGAACAACAATATAAAGTGGCAAAATAGAAAGTGTATAGTTGTTGGACTATTTTTTTGTTTGTTACTAGTTATATGCTATCTTATTTCGTTGCATGCATTGTGTTACTTTTCGCTCTCCTTTCGTGTTGTCCGTTTCTGAAGAAGGTTCCATACGGTTAATCCCGTTGGTTTATTTTATTTTTTTCTTTAATCTTTAATCCGAGAGCATTATTTTATGATATTATGTGGTAACCATGCCAACAATGTAATGATAGAAATGAAAAACAACCAGGTGGGAGCTAATGTAAAATTCATATAGGCCTACTTCTTTGAGAAATAGATTTCTATGGTGAGCTGGTTCAATACCATTAAATGTTCGGACTTTGAACATGAAGATATTCAGTTCGAATCCTGCCTAGCACCAAAACATTTATAGTTTAATTATTGAATAAATATTTTAAAAACTATGTTATTGTCAGTTGCCATCCACTACAGGTTAAAAAAATGTATTTGAACGTGATTGGATGAATAAAAACGTAATTTATTTACGATTGAAAATTTGTACAAGATATATATCAGGAGAGTGTGAGCTAATAGACGGAATTTAAAATAGGGAAAATAGAATTAGGTAGGACTAGAGTAAGGGCGTAATGCTATTGAAAATGTAACAGAGGGTAAGAGTCCTCCTGCTATTGGAAATAGTAAGTTAGGGTTTCGTGTGGGGAGAGTCGCTTACATGTAGTAAATCTGCTTTGCTGGTGTGAAGAGAGGTGTCTAGCCTCTAACCGATGCTATAACCTTATGGAGAAAATAGTCTTGACTAAGTAAAAGCAATTGTTATATAAACAAATATATAAATCTATATATAAAAATTACGACATAACTGAATTTATTAAAATAATTTTTATGATGAAATAAAAATAAAAAATTTGTGTATGTTTGACAAAAAAATGTAAAATTGGTTCAGCTAAATTTATTGAATTTTTTCATAGGAAGTAATCTCAAAAACTTTATATACCTGATACAGGTATATAGATTTTACATTTACTTAATTTATTGATTGAATAATTTCTTATATGATGAAAAATATTAAAATTTCGATACACATGAAAAATGAAAATTGCACGATATTTTGCAATTATTTGTTTCACACAGAAAGAGTTTTAAAAATATTGTTAACTAATAAATGAAATGTAAAAGATACACTGTGTTAAATTAATTATTTTGGTTTTGGAGCATAAAAACCAGTGCCTAAACCTTTTTGTGATGAAAACAAACATAATAGGTCAAAGCCGTATCAATTAAAACCATTTATGCGTTGTTAATTAACTCTTTATGAAATAGAATATTAAAAAATAGCAAATTTTTTTAAAACATATTCGCCTTCACTTCCCGTTTCAAATATGTTTTGGGGGATCATTCTAAAAATAAATTTTTGTCTATCTCCATGAACAATATAATACAAAACAACAATTTTAAGGTTGGTTACAAATTTTGTTTTTAATAAAAATAATTTCTGTCATAAATTTGTACAATTCTGTAGACTCTAGTCTGTGTCGCATATTTTCGATATATTAACTTTAATCCATCGCTTTGTTTATTTCGTGAAATTTAGAGCTAATTATATTCTTTTTTTCTAGTTTTGGATGAATTTTAAAATCTCTACAATATTAAAAATATTACAAAAATATTTTACAAGGAAACATGTAGTAATTTACGTTTTTCCAACAAGAACCATGAAATGACCTTTTTTTTTGAAATTTCTTGGCACACCCGCTTCCGAAATTTCTCTTTACAGTAGTTTGGACAAACTTGTCAGTGAAAATAAAGTTCTGCCAACTTTCTAGAAACAAATTGAAGATTTGTACAAACAAAAACATAAAACTTTTCAAACTGTTACTTTTTTCGGTAATTTTTTATTCCGAGCATCTTTGGATTCCGGCAATAAAGAACACAAATCGATTATTTGCAGACGTAGCTGTAAGACCAATATCTTTAGTATGTTCTTACTTTCAAATCGACTTTTTGGAATTTTTGTGGAAAGAATCCTGGAAAAAAATTCCTTCATTTGAAACACACATCCATCTATAATGGACGGATAGATCTCCGTTATACTGATAAATATCCGATAGGCATCTCATTAACCATCTTTTAAGAGAAGTTATATTTCTGTTTAGCGATTTTCGATAAACAGGTCATGATTTTTTCCAATTGTAATACCAGGAAGCCCTTTCTATAATCCCAATCCTACCTAGATTACATTCATCTTGGGCCATGTCAATACCTATTTAAACAGGGCATTTCATTTATAGTGAAGAGGTGTCAAAACCATTTATACTCTTGATAAAAAAAATATTTCTTCTTAAAATTGGCAACTCTGCAAGCACAATCTATGATTGTTTCAGGAGCTGTACCAAACTCATAAAACAGAGTTTTTTTGTTGGCTGTATACAAAATGCTAAGTTCCTGATAATATCATTATGTTAATTTGATGAAATGCTTCTAGCGCATTGTTTTATAAAAATCCTTTTGTTAAAGAGTTGGTATTTAATTAAATAAGTATTTCACAAGAAAAACGTCATCTACAAAACACATATTTATATTGTAAACTTTTTTTTGTTAATTATTTATTATTACAAACATTTCGTAACAAAAATAATTGTTAACCTAACTTGCCTAAGCTATTCACAAAAATTAATTGTTACCGTTATCAAAAACTAATTTACCAGGTCTAGTAATGATGACAGATGTTTTACAGCCTGTCTTTCGACTAAAAGGTGCCTGCTGTTCTGGTTCATTTCGATCCCTAGACTAGGAAGAATAGTACAGGGGCACTTTTCCACGTCTCTTGTACAAGTCTACGCCCCACTGATCCGATCTCAAACTAGTGACTACTGCTCATTTGACTTTCGGCTTTACTGTAAAGCCCGGACTGGGACGAGACCTGCAATCAGACATGTCGACTTCAATCGCTTTCCCAGAACTACTCGGGCCCGGTAGAAACCAGGTTTGCCGTACCTCAGCCCCCCCACCTGATTAGATAGGTCCAGGTAGTGCAACCAGACCTTCCCCCGCTTTCGGTTGGACTTACCTAAGCCTTACCAGACCCTTTGACTGGGGACTAGGAGTGCATGAACCCATCCTAACTAAACCTTGAGCGCCTTATAATGCCGACAGTGAAAGTTTTTCTTTTATATCTGTTATCTATGTTATGCCACTCGTTATAATAAATTATATGGTGCTGTTATTTTAATTTCCTTCTATTAGCCCACACTTTCCTGATATATATGTGGTACAAATTTCCAATCGTTAATAAAATACGTTTTTAATCATCCAGTCATGTTCAAATACATTTTTTTAATGTATAGTAAATGCCAATTGAAGTTAATACAGTTATTTCAAATATTTATTCAATAAATAAATTATAAAAATTTGGTGGTCTAGGTTGGATTGGAACTGAGTATTTTCATGTTCGATGTCTAGCGCTTCGGCTCTGAGTCAACTTTCCTATAGCTAGAAATTTACTTATCAAAGATGTATATGAATGTTTCTTTTCCCCCTCTGGTTGTCGTCGAAACCTTAATTGCACAGCTTAAATTGTTGCCATGCTTACTACACAATACCATAAATAATGCTGTAGGAATAAAATGAATGAAAAGAATAAAATAAACAAACTGGATTAAAGGTGTCGAACCTAGCTTTACAAACGGACAATGCGAAGGAAAGAGAAAAGAAACTACAACACAATGCAAGCGACGGAAAAAAGAAAGCGTTTAAATAGTAACAAACAAAAATAATAGTCCAACGCCATACAAAGAGAGGAAAATGGAAAATTGCAAGGAAATTCGCTTTATATTTTGCTACTTAATATTGCTATTCTCACATGTGTGTATACTTATTTACATTAATTGTAATTATAAAATATAAAGAAACTAAAATAAAAATTTTCTTTATTGATTGAAGTCGGAATTGACTTTAAATTTTTTTAATATTACTTGTTTGTTATATTGATTCGAATAACTCTGTATTATCTGGTTTGTTTCTGTATATTTACTGTGTATTTTGTACTTGAATTTTCAATTATTAATGATAATTATGATACTTGCAAAATTACGTTTATTATTTGATTCATATTCGTACATATTCATAATTATAATATGTTTAATTTATTTTATCTGAAATATATTTAAAAATTTTAGTTTACATTTACTATTACTATTTGTTGTATAGAACCTATGGTTTTCATTGTATTATAAATAACATTGTGTTCCCCCAGATCCATTCTCTTTAGCAAAAAATATTTCAAGGTCCATTTTCAGCCCCAATTTCGACCCAGGCTTTAAAAATACATTTTCAGTGTCAAACGAGAGGTTGAAATAGTAGCTTTGAAGCTTAGAGCTGGGAACCTAAAGCTCTGTGCGGTTCAATGGTTCACACACAGCTTTACCTTGTCGTTAGTAAATATAACCTACCGACGTGTGAACATTAGTGTGTGTGCCTAAACCTCGTCGTGTTTACACGATTAAAAAATCTGAACACACTAAATGTTCAATATAATAGAAATCACACAAAGAGAAATGCCACTAACACATGCTCATCGTGTCCTGTTTAAACGAGTCAACCCGTAATAGTTTTGCAACAGCTGTAGGCTTAACTGTGCGATATTCGCGTGGATGATTGTTGTCTTCCAGGTAATTTTATTTAGACGCTGTTTGCCATTGCCAACAGTGGGGACCTTGTAGTCTACATTTACTTTGACTTTTATAGTAACGATCAGCACTAGTAAAGCAGTCGATGTTTTTTATTTCTTATTTTTTTAAAGAAATTTATTAGTAAAAGTGTGTTCTTGTTGGAGGACAATTGTCACCCGCGCGACCAGCCTCGTTTCGGTTTGTTATAATTTGTTAAAAATAATTTTAAAATTTATTTTGTTCAATTCCTTGTATTTGTTCATACTCTCCTTATATATATCTTGTTCAAATTTTCAATCGTTAATAAAATAATTTTTATTCATCTGCTCAAGTGAATTTTTTAAAACTTGTAGTGGATGAGGCGCTATACAGTTTTGAAATACTAATTCATTAATTAAATTTAAATAACTACTTTTGTTTTATATAGTAGCAATATTTTTCACAATAGGGGGCAAGGTATGCAATATACTAACTCTGGTCGCTTAAAATTAGTGATAACATACATGATTCAATAAAACAGGTGATTTTATGTTATACGTTATGTGGTAAACCAGCTGATTTAACTGATAGGTTATGTTACTTTATTTATATTGATTGTGATTATTTAATAAACAGTAACGAAAATAAAATAATTTTTTGTTGAGCTAAATTGGAATTGACTTTAAAACATTTTATTTATATTACTTCTTTTTGTAAATAAATGTTATTTTATAATAAAATATTTGAAAGTGATCAAAACCATTATTAGACTGATCAAAAGAGACGGCAAATTGTGCTAGTGATGTAGATGATCATATGAACATCTACATTCTACTCCTTTACGAAGTAGAAGATAGATTTCTCAAAGTTTGTTCAGTTTTGTAAAGTGATTTTGAAGAATATCCAGACTTGAAATATTTTAAAAAGCGTACAACCCTTATCGGTTTTAGAAGAAAATATGGTAGAAAATCTTGTTTCTGCTTCTGAACAACACATTAGTCTTCCTACATTCAGGCCTAAGTTTAAATATTTTCATGAAGCAGAGATAATTATTGTGTTTTATATTGAAATACATTTGGTATGTATTCATGACACCCTTTCTGAGAGAAATTTTTAAATAATTTTATGTAATGATACTAGTATAAAGTGCTTAGTGTGCAACGTAAATACACTGAATGTTACATGTCAATTTGTTTATTTAGTTATTTTTAAAAATAAGTGTAAGTATTGTTTTGAGCTGAATGCAGCACTAAACAATTTATTTAAACAATCTATTTGCATAAGTTGTTTTTGAGGGGAAAAATAATATACAAGAAAACTGGTAGATAACAAAAGTCTTCCGCGCCACCAACCGTGTGATAGTAATTCGCGTGACTACCGACTAACGTCATGTTAAGAGAACTTACATGTATAAACTTTAATTGTATCACAGAAAGTACAGTAATCACAATTTTTAAAGTTTATTTCTATTTTAAATTTCAGTGTTTTTTATTTTAAATCATGTATAACCCTATTTGAAATTAGTCATAAAATAATATTTTTAATGTGTTGAAACATGACATCGTATTTACGTTGTTAGCAATAAAACTGGCTGTAGTATTAATATGCACAAACCCGTTCTCTCAATATTTTAAACACGTTTTATTGGTGAACAAAAAGGATTGAGTGGTTTTAATCAATTATCTAGACCTTGCCGTTTTTAACAGAATTGTTATCAGGAACTATTTTTTAAAAAATGGATGGGGATTCTATAAAAAACAGACTAAAGAAGATAAATTGTAATATTAAAAATGTTTAATTAAAAGATCATTGGAAATATTTTAAAAAAAATTTCACACGTCTAATGGCGGCCAGTCTTATAATCGAGTTACAGGGAGTTTCCAAATTATCATAGGAAAATCAATTTTAAAAATAATTTCATACACCTAATGGCGGCCAGTCTTATAATCGAGTTACAGGGAGTTATTCAAAAAATCATAGGGAAATGAATTTAAAAAATCTATTTCACTAATAAGAGTGAAACAAGTTTTGTAAGAGAGAGAGAGAGAGAGAGAGCACTTTAGACAGTTTATTATACGTTTTGTCATAAAATAAGTGATACTCGGCAAGTTAGTTAACAGTTTGCCCGCTACGCTTAGACAGTAAAGAAAATGGCTTTTTTATGTAAACTACAGTGGCCGTTATGATTTACCTGGATATGTTACAGCTATGGCTTATGTTTCAGTTTTTATTCGATTTCATTCTCTAATAAGATGGTTGATATCACACGGTCAATGCAATCTAATCTATAAAAAGTGACGCGTTGCAACGCATTTGGTAAAAGCGATTCTCGTGTGTAGCAGAGGAGCATGTTGAAGTTATTTAAAAAAATGTCTTAAATCTAACATAATTCTTATACTCTATATTAGTTATATGTAGGCCTGATGTATACTGGGCTTCTGTTTGGAATCATAAAACATTTTTGGAACAATTTATACGAGGGGCATTCTTAAAGTAAGGGCCGTTTGAAAATTAAAAAAAAACAAAAAGAAATTTGCAAAAACTAATTTTATTTTTGGAATCTACATACTTTTATCTATTTTTCTACATAGTTTCTAAGTTTTTGTAAACACTTATCATATCACACAACTAAGTTTTGGAAACCTTCTTCATAAAAACTTGCCGCCTGCTGTGATAACCAAGAATTCACGGCAGTTTTCAATTCGTCGTCATCGTCATAACGGCTGCCGCACAAGTGATGTTTCAGATGACGGAAGACGCTCGGCGTAAGGTAGGGGCTGTAGGGTGGGTGGTCCAAAACCTCCCAGCCAAAAGAGTCCAATGCAGCTCGAGTCTGAGAGGCAGTGTGATGCCTTGCATTATCGTGCAGAAAAAAAATTCCTTTTGTGAGCATGCCACGTCTCTTGTTTTGAATCGCTCTGCGCAGCTTCCTCAGAGTTTGGCAGTAGGCTTCTGCATTTGTTGTCGTTCCTCGTTCCATAAAGTCGACCAGCAAAACACCATGCCTATCCCAAAACACGGACGCCATGATCTTGCGCTGTGACAAAGTCTGTTTGGCTTTGACCTTTACGGGAGATTGCGTGTGTTTCATTCCATGCTTTGTTGTTTCGATTCGGGAGTGAAATGCGAAACCCACGTTTCGTCTCCAGTTACAATCCGACTCAGCATGTCGTCACCATTTTCGTCATAACGTGTCAGAAAATTCAAGGAACTCTCGAGACTTTTGTGTTTGTCCTCCTCCGTCAGGAGTTTAGGGACCCAACGCGAGCACAGTTTCTTAAAGTTTAATTTTTAATGAACAATTTCGTAAATCATAGACCTCGAAATTTTCGGAAAGTCCTGTGAGAGAGTAGTAATTATGAAGCGTCTGTTGTCACGAATTTTCGCTTCAACTAAATCCAGCAAATCGTCTGACATTAGAGATGGATGACTAGATCGCGTTTCATCATGGGCATTGTCGCGGCCATCTTTGAAGTATCGAACCCACTTACGCACTTTTCCTTCACACATGGCATTAGCACCGTAAACTTCAGAAATCTGTAGGGGAATTTCTGCAGCAGACATGTTTCTTGCCGACAAAAACTGTATAAAAGAACGAACTTCGCAAGGGGCGGGCGATTTGATAACCTTGAACATTTTGCAAGCACAGAACACAACGCACAGGTTAGCTACACAGCTGTAACTGAGCATAGTTGTTGCCATGGCATGCCGGGACGTGACGCAAGCGCTCGTTGCGGCGTGCACGCGAACTATGAGGGAATATAATCAAACGGCCCTTAGTTTAGAAATACGCTTAGTATTTATTTTAAGTAATAATTAATTATATAAATATACGAGTTAAGTATTATAATGCCAGATAAGTCATACGCTAATGAAATAGATTTTCCGCAGAGAAATAAAGACGGCGATTGTTATAAAGATAACGAAATTGCGGAAGAATACTCGGATATGGTTTGAAGAAATTTACTTCATCAGAAAACAATAATGCTTTTCGGCTTTGGAAAATAGTCTAAAATGTTAAGCACAAATGCACATTGAGATTTAAGCATTCGTTATTTTATTTTTCAACTTGGTTCAACCATTTCTTAGGC